>CM053793.1:538713689-538846189 GCA_028749045.1 Cupressus sempervirens
TGACTTTCTAAGGGAAGAGTTTTTGGCTATTTTTTATTCTATAAATTCATTTTAATATGTATTGCATACATCTTATTAAATGTTAAATAGCTGATAATTATTATTTTTGGAGTAGTTACTTGTCCCTAAGTTGGTGCAAAACCTATAGAAATTTCTCATTGTTTGTAGACATAATATATGTATGTAAAAGGAGTATCCCTTCAAATGGGTATTAGATTATTATTGTGTGAGGAAATTTTCCATCAATTTTAACAATGAAATCTTAAGTGCTATAGTGAGACTGTTAAAATATCAAAATGTTGAGATAATATCCAAGAAAATCTAATGAAGGAAAAATAATTGAGACTTGTGTTTTCATACCAATTCTCAATGTTAGTGGGTGGTGGTAAGAGGTGCTACAATATAGGAGTGGAATTTTTAACATCTCCATATCATGCTACACATGTCCAACTTGTTGGGTTGAGTGTGTGTTGGGTAAATGTCTCTATGGCCATCCTCTATTAGCTAGGCCTTGTGACAAGGAATCCAAATGAAAAAGTATAAGGAAAAATCAAAGGATGTGGAGAATTGCATATAATTTTTTTGGTTATGGTATGGGAATTACATAATCATAAATTATAAAAAAGTAAAATTTATGACATTAAATGTTTCCCTCACTATCACAAGTTCAAAGAAGTGAGCTTAAGTAGATAACATTTAATTGACTTACTTGTGGATCTTTTTGTTGCCCTAGAGGTGAAGCCCTTAATTTTTGTGAGGCTACATCTAGTATCCAAGCTACAAATAATAATTTTAGATGAAAGAGATAGAGAGATATTATGAGTAGCACATTGATATATGGTGCAAGGAAATTGATAGATTCAAGAGAGTTTATGAAATAAACCCAACTTAAACCTTCCAACGATACTCTACCCAGAGTTGCACACAGAAGCTATACATAATTACATAAAACCATAGAGAACACAAAGCTTGATGCATCATATTTATAGGTGTAATTATTTAACTTCACATAAAAAGAAACCACAACATTCTCAGTTGTGAGGTCTTCCGAGTTATGGCCTTATACAAATGAAATTACAATCTCAAAGCCTCATCTGACATCCTCTACCTTCTAACTTATAAGAATCTTTCCTTATTGTCTTACTTATTGCTTTCCTACATCTAACCAAGTTTCTTTTATAGCTAGCTAAGCCACAAGTTAGCTAGTCAAGCATTTAATTACAATATAGGTCCATATTTGGAAGAGTAAACCAAAATCCATGCAAAGGACAATATGAAATCATGTGCACTTAAAGGTAGGTCCATACGTGTATTAGGAGTTGGCTCCTAACTACGTAAGATGTCACATAATCAACTGAAACCACACCAATTAGAACAACATGTTTCATTGGATGAAAAATAGAAGGAAATAGGACCTGCAAAGAATGACAAAACAAAAGAAATATAGAACATTAGAACTCGCATGCTTAGGAAAAGGATATAGGATAGGTCATTGACATATTGACAAATGCGTACAACATGAAAACAAAAAAAGAAATGACTACTTCATGAATAGAAGACTGGAACAAAAAACAAGAAATATTTTTGGTTGATGCAAGATTTCTCAAAGACCCAAGATTCTCCTACATCAAACACTTGGAATTAATAAAGAATTGGTGTCCACATTAGGCATGACTAGTATTTTGACTTGAATCATAAAGATCCAACTCATCTTGTGTAATCCACAAACTATATTCAACTGGCTTGTCTCTTCACTAAACTAGGTATTCTATGTAGTCTTTTCCTCTGGTGCTTTTACTTATTCTGCTCTTCAGAATCTTTTCAATGTTGTCTTTTTCTTAGGATAATCTAGGTTATTTTTTAGCTTGTCATTTGATTCAAAATACTCAGAGATATCTACAATTTTGAATATAGGTGAAATGGACCCATGTCTTCTAGGAATTCAACTTTAAAATAATTTCCACTATCAAACTTCCTCAGAATATTACAAGCAACAACTTTCTTCATCTTCAACTTGTTGTAGGTACCAACTAGAAATATGTTCTTCTTTAAGTGAATCATAACCACATCACCAACTTCAAAAGATTTATGTCTCTTCTTCTTATCATCTCTCTTTTTATATTTGCGATTATTGTCCTCCAAGTTCATTTTTACTTCCTCATGCAAAGTCTTCATGAAATCTTCCAAGTCCTCAACTTCAACACTTCTCTTTGTCTCAACATTCATATCTCTTCATTCAATAGTTCCTTTAGGATTCATTCCAATAACAATTTCAAAAGGTGTCTTCTTAGTACTCATGTTTGTATAATTATTATATGCAAAATCTTCTTGTGCCAAAATCAAATCCTAATTATTAGGCTTATCTCCAACCAAAAATCTTAGCAAGTTACCTAAACTTATGTTCACAACTTTAGTTTGTCCATATGCTTGTGGATGAAATGTAGAACTAAACTTTAACTTTATATCCAACTTCTTCCAAAATGTTCTCCAAAAATAACTATTAGATTTAATATCTCTATCTAAAATAAATGTCTTACACAAACCATGAAATCTTACCAATTCCTTATAGAATAATTTAGCCATGTGTACAACATCATATATTTTCTGACAAGGTATGAAATGAGCCATCTTTGAAAATCTATCTACTACTACCAAAATATAATCATTACCTCTCTGAGTTTTAGGCAAACCAAGAATAAAATCAATATTGATATCTTCCCAAGGATTATGAGGTATAGGAAATGGTGGATACAATCCCAAATTCTGACTAGTTCCTTTTGTTGTTTGAAATTTTTTGCATCTTCTTACCATCTTTTGCACAACCTTATAAATCTGCGACCAAAGGTACCTGTCTAAAATCAATTTCACTATCTTATTAATCTCAAAATTTTCAGCAAGTCCACCACTATGTTTCTCCTTCATGATGTTCTCTCTCATAGATCATTTAGGAACAATTGAATTCCCTTAAACAAAATGTTCTTCTAAATGAAATAATTGGTTCAATTATTTCTCACCATCTGTTCTTTACAAGTTTTCCAAGGTTCTACAAAATTAGGATCATTTTCATACAAATGCTTCAAATCATTAAAATTAAGAACCTCAATTATTTTAGAAAATTTATTATTCTTCTCAAAGCATCAAAAACCTTGTTTGACTTTCCACTCTTATGTTTCAATGAAAAGGAAAAAATATGTGAAAACTCAACCCACTTTATATGTCTCTGATTCAACTTATTTTGACTTCCCAAATACTGCAAATCTTTATGGTTAGTATACAACACAAAATATTTAGGCATCAAATAATGTGTCCATTTCTTAAAAGCTTGAATGATAGCATATAATTCCTTATCATAAGCTAAATATTTTCTCTATGGGTCTTCCTTCTTGACTCAAAACAACTCCAATATCACTTCCACTATCATCACATTCAACTTGAAAAACTTTACTCAAATCAAACAATCTTTTATTTCAATGTTTCAAAACTCTTTTGTGCTCCATGTGTCCATTGAAATAATTTTTATCTCCTCTCATGGTCTTAGTCATAGCATTACAAATAAAACTGAAATTTCTAATGAACTTCCTATATAAACTTTCCAACCCATGAAATGATCTTACCTCTCCAACATTCTCAAGTGTAGGCCAATCATGAATAACTTTCACCTTTTAGTATCCATCTTCAAACCCTTAGCTAAAATAACAAAACCAAGATACACAATTTCTTCCTTCATAAATGAACATTTCTTCAACTTAATCAACAATTTCTCTTCTTTCAACCTTTGCAATACTTGTTTGACATGCTTAAGGTGTTCTTCTTTAGTCTTACTGAATTCAAAATGTCATCCAAATATAAAATCACAAATTTACCCAATAATCTCTTCAAAACCTTATTCATCAGCCTCATAAAAGTACTAGGTGCATTAATTAGACCAAAAGGAATAACCAACCATTCATATGAACCCTCATTAGTCTTAAAAGTAGTTTTCCATTCATCTCCTTCTCTAATTTTGACCTAATGAGAGCTACTTTTCAAATCAATCTTGGTAAAATACTTCGCTCCACTTAAACTATCCATTATGTCATCCATCCTAGGTAAAGGAAGTCTATATTTCATAGTTAGCTTGTTTATAGCTCTAGAATCGGTGCACATTCTCCATTCTCCATCCTTTTTAGGTGCTAAGAGGTATTGCACAAGGAATCAAAATTTCTCTAATCAAACCCTTCTCAAGAAATTATTGCACTTGTCTATTCAATTCATCCTTCTCATTAGGTGTCAATATATGTTGTTATTTATTAGGAAAACTAGCTCCAAGTATCAAATTCATACAATGAACTATACTTCTCATAGGAGGAAAACCATTACGTGCATTATTAGAAATAATATCTTGAAATTTTGTTTATAGGGATTCAATCTAAGGTGCATGTTCTAACTCATCTTGTTTCTCAGACTTTCTAGGGAAAAACAAACATTTTGTTATTTCATATCTTTATAAAATTTATTACCTTCAACAAAACATACTATAACTATGGTACAATGATTTTCCTTAGGTTTCTATATCAATGGCAACAATATTTGTTTCTTTCATCTACCCAAATAGTATATTGATTCAATCTACCATCATGCAAAGCTTATCTATCTTACTACCAAGGTCTACCCAAAAGAATATGACAACAATCCATAGGCATAATATCACACAAGACTTCATCATGATAATTCCCAATTTTCAATTTCACAAGGCATTTCTTACTTACAAGTAATTTATATTCCTTCTGGATCCAAGAAACATAATAATTCTTAGGATGTTTCAGTCTATGCAACTGCAACTTATTAACCATCTCCTTAGATGCTATATTATCAGAACTTCCACTATTAATGATTACCTTGCAACATTTTTAGCTATTCTACATCTAGTTTTGAACAAACTCCTCAAAATTGGCTCTCCATATACTTCTTCATTCCACAAGATCCTTCAGACAATTATGTGTTTCAACAACTTCCTCACAAGGAAAAGTGCTTATGTTATTACCTCCAATATTCTTTCTAGAGTTAGTACATTTAAAGTCTCTATGTCCATCTTCACCACATTTATAGAAAGTACCTTTAAATCAAGATCATTCTTTCCTTTCTCCACCATTATTATTCCTAGAGTAACCAATATAGATACCTCTAGTATAATTGCATTCTTTCCTTTCTCCACCATTATTATTCCTAGAGTAACCAATATAGATACCTCTAGTATAATTGCCTCTTTTACTAGAAGGTTCTTCCTTCCATTCTATTTTTCCTTTATCCTACATTGTGCTGTCAAATCTACTACCTTCTCCATATGTTCTACCCCTACTTCTCTGAAATCTACCACCTCTTCCTCTCTATCTCTGATCATGTCTCTTCACTGATCTTTCTTTAAACTTCAAGGTGTACTAATATGCTTCTTCTATAATGTCCATTTTAACATAGTTTATCTCATATTGAATTTATATCCTCAAACCATTTAGATATCTAGCCACTTTCTCAACTTTATCATCCACATGTCTAGATTTGATATCCAATCTGTAGAATTCATCAATATATTCCTTCACACTCATGTCCTTTTACCTCAAATTTTGCATTTTCCTCAACAAATTCACCTAGTAATCTACAATGAGAAACTTCTTTTTCATATTTCTAATCATCTTCATCCATGCCTTAATCTTTTGTTTTTCCCTTTTATGTCTCTCAGTTTGCAAATGATCACACCAAAGTGAAGCATGACTGTTCAACTTTGTGAAAGCTGCCTTAACCTTCTTATTATCAAGAGTACCTTCACACTCAAATTATTTATCCATCTCAATGATCTAGTCCAATACAACATTAGTCTCAAGTCCACTGTAGAAAGCAACTTCAATGGCAAGTCTAACATTTTCCCTAGACAAAAAATTTAGAATCCTTTCCTCATTTTTTTCAACCTCAGGTTCAAGGTTAGGATTTGGAGTTGCATCTTCATCATCACTAACATCTTCATCACTAAGATCTATATAATCATGGGATAGGGTGGTTTTAGACATGAACTAATGTGAGTATCATTTTCTTTATTGTTTCATAAGAGGATGACTTTATACATGCATCAGTACAAGTACAAAAAGAAATAAATTCACATGGTGTGTTGGCTTTAGACATGCACAAATACAAGTAGAAAAGATAGATAGTCATAAATAAATTTAAACATGTGTTAATATGAGCAGAAAAATCTATATAATTGTATGATAGGAAAACTTTTATCACACTAATATGAGTAGAAAAAACTATAGTCATAAAATAGGAAAAAAATTTGATAAGTGGAATAACCTCCACAAAGTTAGATAAACATATCAAAAAAATGATTTTTCTAGAAAAAATGTGATGTAGAGACAATTAGATGTCAAGTTAATCAAATAATAAGACATAAAAACCTCCCTTATAATGGACCATGTTTCTCAAAGGGGACACAAGGCATTTAAGGAGAGAAAGAGACACTATGACTTGTCAACATTTAGACTTCCTATTGAATGTTAGTTCTTTATGAGTGACAAATGATATCCAAAACATATAATAAAAGACAAGGGGATCCAATTATTTGGCATCAAAACCATAAGAGTGAGAATCTATATGGTAAAAAACTTATTATGGGTATATCACTAGGGTTGACATGTTTTCAATTTGAAGTGCACATGAAAATAAAGAAAAATAAAGCTTTGGATCAACATGGTAGGGAATTCTAAATTCTCTCAACACTTTTCATTATTCACAAATATAAAAAATTAGTGCATGATAGATATAATAATAAGATGACAAATAGAAGATGTTGACAACAGATAACCCTTCATTTCTAGGTACCAATGGAGTATAAGGGTCTTTTGTAGAGGAAAAACATTAAGAGAAAAGCATATGGGGATGCTAATGAGGAGGCTAGGTTGAGATGGATGGTCTTTCACCTTATAATGACCCTCAAATCCCTATCTACCTTTTATTAGATTCAACATATATTAACGTCTATATCCCTCTCCTTCTTTGGATGCAAACTCATCCTCATTTTCCCATGCTAACCATACCATTCTAGAGTCTCTACTCTACAAGCCCTTGGACAAAAAATTACCAAGTCGTATGCCTTCATTTACCATTGTCTTGTTTGCTTAATTATCTTGCAACATGGGGGTTTGAATGTCCAATCATTCAATCATGACACCAACTCTTAGATGTAGACTCCATATGCCAAAATAACCCAAACATGAGTGCTCTTAAGGTTCCAAAGGTGCTTTACTACATGATTCCTTCAATATGCCTCAATTAGGCCTAGTAACCAAATTAGGTTTACCTAATAGGTTTTTTGGCTATTAAATACATGTCCAATCTGATCTCCACAAACTATCACTTGTTCTTGATACCCTTTTTGGCCTTCTTTACAATACCTTAGAACCAGGCTTGGGTCAATTCATTCGACCACCTTTCCTTCACAACCCTTACATTAGGCCTTTTGACTAATTAGAATGATTTATTGTCATCACAAGAAAATAAGTGCCTTATACTTACAACCCAACACTTATAACACCTAGAAAGGTCAAGTTAAATCCTAAACAATGCTTCTAAAGTTGATCTCTAAGCCTAAGTTGTCTATTAGTGTCTAACACTTAGTTATTTTCAAGGCAACATTCATTGGTCATCACTGCGACTGAGCCATCTAGAGAAGGCTGAGGTACAAAGGACTTGTTCATATTTCATTACATGTTGAGCAAGTCAAAGGTTTTCAAGCACCCTTGTAGAGATTGAGAAAGCGTACATGCTGAGTAAAATAGTGGAGATCGAGCTAATGGAAAATTAATTAATGTCAAGTGAATCAGTATATGTCGAGCCTATAGAAGTCAAGTGCCAGTGTGAATGTTAGTTATGACCGAGCATCAAAACATTCAAGTGTCAAGTAAACTAGTTTTGACATATGATTTTGTAATGGCAAAAACACTTATTTAACTCATTTTATCTAACTTCTACATGATATTTAAAAATTGTAGAGACAGTTAAGGATTAGATTACACATTTTTTTAGATGGCATTAATCGCAAGAAAAGTAGATTAAACAATTCAAAAATTAGAAGGGTAAAATGAAAAAAGGATGAAATATGGATCATTGATTAAGATCTATAAATTTCTATGATTATATTTTTAAGAAGGGTTCTAACCCTAAGATTAGTGTGAAAATATAAGAGACCATGAATGAGCGAATGAGCTTAGAAAAAGAGTGAGGAAGGCTAAGTCTGAAAGGCAGTTAGATAGAGAAACCTAGAAGTGAAGGACATAATAGAGATATTAGATAAGGAGATCAATTTGATATATTAAAGAGAGGAGATCCATAAATAACTTTCAGAGAAAACTAAAGGATTAGGTATTGAATTAGTTTTGACATATTGATTTAGGAAAAATCTCTTAATAGAGTGGTTTTAAAAAACCTATTTAAATCTCCTAACAAAGTCCTTACTTTATTGTAAGTGTAAAATAATTTAATCAAGGTACAACCTAATAGTCTTGTAAATCTTTTAATTAAGAATAACCCTCACAGGGTAGATCATCAAATATGATCAAGTTGTAGCCCTAACAGGAGAACTTTATTGTTGCAATAATAAAGATTTGTGGGTTTCATCCCCACCCTAGTTTTACATTCATCTTGAAGTATTTCTAGATTACCAAAATCATTATGTTATGTGTTTATGTTTTCATAGATGTTATGTTTAGATAGATTTCATTTCAGCAATATAGTTTATGGGTTCATGGTATGAGATCTAAGATACGATATGGATTAGGCAGTGAAAAGTTTTATAGATCCTAATTCCCCCCCCATAATCTTGTTTCCTAATAAGACTTCCAACAATCGGTATTGGAGCCTAGTTCTCTTGAAAGAAGTCTAAAAAATTGAGAGTAGAGATCTTGTAAACAGAGGAATACAAATTGGGGAAGATCATTGAGAACTAGATGATTGAAATCCATATCAAACCATGGAGACTTGAAGGAGAAAAAGAAGAGTTAAATAAATTCTTAAGGAAAAGGAAAGATATGGCCATTCAACAGAATGACCCGCTATATAAGGAAGTTGATGTCAAAGGATCTCTTAATGTTGTGATGTGGAGCCTAGTTAGACTCAAATGTTTATTTGGCACCTAGATTATTTCTATAGTGGTTTGGGAGTAGTGCCCCCAAGATGGGGTCAAGGGGTGCCCCTTGCAAGGTCTTGGGGTAGTGCCCCAAGTGCACTCCCTATTTGGGGGTTTTGGGGGTAGAGCCCTTGAAGCCAAAAATAGCTCACTATTGTAAAAGACATTGATTGTTATTTTTTCTATTGGACAACTTATTCTAGCCCTAATTTTGTAAGCGAAAAAAGCTTGTATAAAATAGCTTAGGGTCAGGGATTTCATAATGTATGGTGATATTGTATCTTCTTGCAGCAATATTGAGTTATAAGGGATTATGGATTGTAATCACTGGATCATAATAATATTGGACTTTTTATTGGTGGACTTAGCCCAGGGATTGGGTAAATCAAATTAAATCCTTGTGTCTTGTTTTCTCTTATGTATGATTTATTATTTTTTGATATTGGTTATATTTGCATGTAACTATTATTCATGTTTGTGGTTAATCCTAACAAGTTGTATCAAAGCCAGATTGTCATCATTATTTTTTAGCTAGATTGTCATAATGTTTTTAAAGATATCCTCTATAGGAAGGTCTCATGGTTGAGTGGGACCAATAGTTGATGAGGGTAAGCTGAAGGTTGAGAAGTTTAATGGGTAGAAATTTCAGTTATAGAAAATGCAAATGGAGGACTATCTTTATCCGAAGGATTTATGGAAGTCATGGAAGGAAAAGAAAAGAAATAGGAAACTATGGCAGATGAGGACTAGGATATTCTAGACAGAAAGGCATTTGGAAGTATTCAATTATGCATGCTACCATCGGTGACATTTAACATTACAAAAGTAAAGACAACAAAAGAGTTGATGCGAACCCTAGAAAATTTTTATGAAAAGCCCTTAGCTTCAAATAAGGTATTTCTCATGAAGTATTTGTTTAATAGAAGGTGAATCTATTATAGATAATTTAAATAAGTTTAATACTATTACTAGTTAGTTATCTTTTGTGAATGTCAATTTTGATGAAGAAATTAGGGCTCTCTTGATTTTGTGTTCTTTTCCTGAAAGCTAGAATGGCTTGGTAATGGTTGTGAGTAATTCTATTTGTGGATCTAATACCCTAAAATTTGATGATGTAATTGGTGTTATTCTGAGTGACGAAATTCATAGGAAAACCTTAGCAGTGGATCTACATCATGAAGTGCTTTGAAAACACAAAGCAAAAGAAAAATGACTGAGAAAGGAAACAATTCTGGAAATTGTGGGAAATCAAGAGGAAAGTCAAAGGATAAGAGGTCTCAATCGAAAGGACCAAGAGATTGTTGGTACTATGAAAAGCTAGGGCATAAGAAGAAATATTTTTAGACTCAAAAGAACAATGAAGGAGATAAACCAAAAGGTAAAAAGGAGGCAAATGTAGTAAGTAACAAATCTGAAGAGGATGCTTTACTTCTTTCCTTAGAAAGTGTTGATGATTCTTAGGATTTAGATTCTGAGGCTTCATTTTATGCTACACTCCATAGAGTTTATTTTATTGATTATGTCCAAGGGATTTTGGGCTTGTTTATTTGGGGGATAACGAACTCTATTAGATTATTGGAAAAGGAAAAGTTAAGATTAAGTTGCAGAATGGGAATCATTGGCTACTACATGAGGTAGGACATTTTCTAAGGTTGAGTAGGAATTTAATTTCAACAAGGCAACTCGACGATGAGGGTTGTGTAGTTACATTTAAAGATAAAAATTGAAAGGTTTCAAAAGGTTCCCTTGTAGTAGCAAAAGGTGTAAAAGTAGGAACCTTATATCTTTGTACATGCCATACTATTCCTTCTACTTTAATTTTTTTAGAGAAAAATGAATGCTCATGAATAATTGATGCAGTTGAGTAGGGAGAACAAATAGATGTTTTAGATTTCAATACAATGCTATGACACTGCAAACTTGGGTACATAAGTGAAAAAAGTATGAAATTAATTCATTCAAAGAAAGTTTTACCAGGTCTGAAATCTGTCAATATGATTTTTTTTGAAAGTTGTGTATATGGAAAAAAAAGAGAGTTAGTTTTGTGAAGAGTGGGAAGGAAAAGAAAAATGACAAATCAGAGCTTGTACATATAGATGTATGAGGACTAGCTTAGGTATCTTCCCTTGGTGACTCTCATTATTATGTTACATTTATTGATGATGCAACTAGAAAATTATGGGTTTATTTCCTTAGAAAAACATTTGATGTATTTCAAACTTTTAAGAAATGGAAAGGCTTGGTTGAAAATGAGACTAGCAAGAGCTAAAAATGTCTCAGATCTGATAATGGTGGTGAGTATTGAAGCAAAGAATTTGAAGATTATTGCTCCACTAATGGTATTTGCAGATAAAAAATTATTCCAAGGACTCCACAGGAAAATGGAGTGGTTGAACACATGAATAGGATAACAATGGAGTGTGAGGTTGCATGTTGTGCTGCCCTTAAACATGTGTGTAAAAGCTATCAATATTGTGGTATATTTGATCTATAGAGGTCCCTCTACTCCTTTGGGATGTGGTATTCTAAAGGAAGCATGGATTGGTAAGAAGGTGAGTTATTCTTTTCTCAAAACCTTTGGTTGGGAAGCATATGCACATATTGATTTTAAAAATAGAACCAAGCTAGAAGCTAAGTCAAAGAAATGTATATTTTTTGGATATGACATTGATGAATTTGGTCATAAGCTTTGGGATTTTGAAAATCATAAAATTGTAAGAACCAGGGATGCCATATTCAATGAGAAAGGTTGGAAATATTCAAGACTATGCTAAGTTATTGAGAGGGGAAGGGTGAATTAGTAACTTCTAAAATTTTAACAATTTCAATTCTTAATCCAATAATCCAATTAGTAATTTGATCTAATTGCATGCATGAGAAACTAAAAACATGAAAGCATCCATAACACTTTGACACAAAGATTTGGTGACCCAAAAACCTTCCAAATAGAAAGTAAAATTGGGGTGGGGATGATACCCATAAACTTTAGTACTGCAGTATAAAATTGGCCTGTTAAGGCTTATGTTGATCACTTCTAATGATCTTCCCTATTAGGAACAATTAGGACTGCTAGGTCCACCTTGTGAGAGGATTTTACAAACATATAATGAAGTATGCACTTGGTAAAGAGATTTATGAAAGACTATTAGGTCTACCTTGTTAAAGGATTTGTCTAGTTCACCTATTAGGATGAAGTAGTAGTAGATCTCTAATTTGCAACTAGGTTTTTTGAAAGAGATTCCTTTGTGTGCTGATCACCTTTCTATGATAGATATGTCTCTATTGATCCTTATGTTGTTATGGCCTTTACAATTTGCTCTTTTTCTACTGCATTCATAACTTGCATTTTCACGTACACATTCTCATTACATTGATATGGTACAATGCATTACATATATATACCAATCCAAATTACATAATCACAAAGTTGGCCATAATACAAGTTAACACAAATATTACAAAGTCAGCCCACATGAAGACACACGGGTTTTAAAGACTAACTCGATGAGGTTCTGATACTTGGCATTGACTGTCAATGCTCGACATTGTCGTCCACTCGGTAGATGTAGAAGCTCAATCCATAGTTATCACTTTCAAGTAGTCTTGAACTCAATCTGCACTGGTGACTCAGTAGATATTTTGCAACTTGGCAAACACTGAATCACTTGGTTAGCATAGAGTAGCTCGATTAACACTGGCTTCACATCACATGAACTGCGAACTCGGTAAGCATTGTAATGCTCGGTAACCACTGATACACTTGGCATATACTAAAATGCATGGTTTAAACTGCTAGACTTTATATTGACTAAATCTGCTTAGTAACCATTGGGAAATGTCCAAAGGAATCGGTAGCAACTGTAGAACTCAATAACAACTGAAATGCTTGGCAAACACTGTAAACTATTCAATAAGCTTGGTAGCTATACACAATCTGAATAAGTGTGTCACTAATAACAAACTTGACTGATATGTTAACAAAAGAAATGTATATTTTTTGGATATGACATTGATAAATTTGGTTATAGGCTTTGGGATTTTGAAAATCATAAAATTGTAAGAAGCAAGGATGCCATATTCAATGAGAAAGTGTTGTACAAAGATCTACTATAGCAACATGAGAAGAAAAAAAATGATTATGTAGTGTTAGATTATACTCAAAATGAAAATGTTCCTATAGTCCCTCGTGCTTTGCAACAAAAAATACACACCCCAGTGCATGTTAGATAGTCAACAAGGCTAAGTAGACCTCTAGAAATATTTTCTTCCTCTTTGTACTCTATTTTACTAACTAATTCTGGTGAATCTAAATGTTATGATGAATTTGTGTAGGTGGATACTAAGATTTAGTGGGAGTCTACGATGGAAAAAGAAATGGACTCTTTGCTGAAAAATTAGACATGGGATTTATGCAAGTTTCTTGCAAGTAAAAGAGATTTATAGAATAAATGAGTTTATAGGTTGGAAGAAGAGGATGGAGGTAAGAAAATATTTAAAGCCAGGTTAGTTGTAAAAGGATTGTACAAAAAAAGGGCATTGATTTTGATGATATATTTTCTTATGTTGTTAAAATGACTTCTATTCATATTGTTTTAAGTATTGCGGCTATTGAAGATTTGCATTTGGAATAACTGATGTTAAAACAACCTTTCATCATGGTGACTTGGATGAAGAGGTATATATGGCACAACCACAGGGATTTGAGGTAAAGGGTAAGGAGAACTTAGTGTGCATATTAAAGAAAAGTTTATATGGCTTAAAGCAAGTAGCTTGACAATGGTATCTTAAATTTGACAGTTTTATGCTTGAGCATGGTTACATTCAGTGTCATTCTAACTGTTGTGTTTTAAGAGGTTAGATGATGAAAAATACATTATTTTATATTTATATGTTGATGATATGCTTATAGATAGTTCTAATATGGATCACATTAAGGGGTTAAAGACACAGTTAGCACATTCATTTGCTATGAAGGATGTGGGGGTAGGGAAAAGAAATCCTTGGTATGAAAATTTGCAAAGATAGGAAGAATTAGGGTAGGAACCCTAAATCCAAAAATGACTCACTATTGTAAAAGGCATCGATTGTTATTTTTTCTATTCAATGACTTATTCTAGCCCTAATTTTTTAAGTGGAAAAAGCTTGTATAAAATTGCTTAGGGTTAGGGATTTCATAATGTATGGTGATATTGTAGCTTCTTGTGGTAGTATTGAGTTGTAAGGGATTTTGGATTATAATCAATAGATAATAATAATATTGGACTTGTTGTTGGTGGATGTAGCCCAAGGATTGGGTGAACCACGTTAAATCCTTGTATCTTGTGTTCTCTTTTGTGTGATTTATTATTTTTAGATTTGGTTATATTTGCATGTAATTGTTATTTCTATTCATGGTTAATCCTTACACTTAATAGTATAAATATTGATGGAAGTGATGCATTAATAACATATTAAATAAAGAAATCAAAGAACTAAAAAGAGAACGAGAAATCAATCAGTAAGACTATGTGAGGTGACTAAACAAAAGAAGAAAGCTAAAGAAGACAAAATCATAGCTAAAGAAGACAAAAGATGAATGGCTACTAGACTTGAAGAAAGATCATTTAATGTGAAAAAGATTACAAATAATTAGCTACATATGATGAATAAGATATTACTTATAAATCAAGAGTTGAACAGAAAAGGCTTGGAGATTACAAATATGAGATCACAAAGTGACTGACTAAGGAATGAGTTGAGATTTGAGAAGGAACTTCTAGATAGAGTGAACAAACCAAGTGAAATTTTCAAATACTTTGAAGAACTAATGAGACTGCCAAGGTCATCCAGTGATACTTCTAGTCTAGGACATATCAAGCACTCTTCATCTATTGAGGAAGGAGAATAATAAAAGAGTGGAGAGAAAAGAAATGCAAAATCATATGGAAAACCTACATGTCATCATTCTGATAAACTTGGACACACTGCTAACATTTGTAGAAGAAAGAATGGTATGCAAAACCCTAAACCTAAGTTTACTGGTAACTATTTTAACTACAAGAAACAAGGACACCAAGCACATGGACACAAGTCAAAGATAAGTGATGCACCTAATACACCTATATTTGATAGAATCTGTTATAACTATCAGAAATATGGACACAGAGCTCAAGAATGCAAATCCAAAGCAAACTACAACTAGACATCCAAAGGGTAAACACATGCACCTAGGAAAGGTAACTCTTACAATTGGGATTACAACACATGGTATAATTGTCATTATTATGGAGAGTATGGGAATATTCTAGAGAATTTTATTAAGACACATTTCAAAGGAAATTACAAGAAATGGTTGAATGTAAACCTAGCTTGTTTTAGTTGTCACAAAATTGGACATATTAGCAAGAACTGTAGGACCCGAGCACCGGCACCAAAAAATGAAAGAAACAAAGGAAAGTAGAAAAGTTGAGGTAAATAAAACATGGAAAGAGATAGTGAAGCTAGAAGTAGTGGAGCAAGCAAGGTTGAGATCACCCAATCCAATGGATAAAGTGATCACACCACATCCAACTAAGTAAAGAAGGTATGTAAGGAACTTTACATTTAGTGCTTTATCTTACATAAGTTCCTTGGCATTGAATGCACAAATTTTCATATCTGCATAAGAAAAGATACATTAGAATATATCCGTGGAAAGAAAACTACAAAAGAATCATTTACACTATCAAGTTTCGAGCATCAATAATATAGTTTGTATTGATCGAGAATTGCAATATAGATCAAAAGCTTACATCGATCGAGCTAATGTATTGGTCAAACAAAATAGTATTGATTGAGTCATCTTATAGTGATCGAGTATTCAAATGGAAAGAAGCATGAACATAACTTGTGAAGGATGAGGCAACTATTGTGCACCTATCATAGTGCAATGCATTAATTATAGACCTAAATGACAAAATTGAAGGTAAAGAATCAAATGCTGGTACTCATTTTTATTTTATCAAGAAATTTTCAATACACAAGTGATTTGAAGGTAATTAAAGAAAATTCAATGACATAGCAAGTAGATCACATCATACCATTGGCGAATTGGAAGAACTCAATAAGTAAAATTTTTAGTGTTGAGTTAAGTTGTTGTTGAGGAAAATTTCTTCAAAACCCTAGTTTGGAAATGACATCCTTTACATCTAGGACTGCCAAAAAAATAGTGAAGGAGAGCAATGCATAGAGTTTCCTCCACCAAATTTTAAGGAATATATGAACATTGCATTGGCTGGTGATAAATTTGATGTCTTGTCATCAATTCCACCAAGGGTATTGATGATTCATGATGAATGATCATGCTATATGTGTAAAGTGGGATAAATTGTAGACTATGAACTTATGTAGCTTATGAGAAATTGTGTGATAGTGGAGTGTTAAGAGATGAACATAAGATTGTTGTTGAGAAAGGGTTGACCCATGCCCTAGCTTTTCCAAGGGTTTTCAAGGTTGAGTGGACAAAAATTATGTTGAGACAAGTACATGAAATGAAGATATGGTTAGAGGGTGGACCAATCAAGATTAACAAGGCTATCATATACTGAGTTTCTAGTTACCCTACTTTGGATACACCAAAGATGATGAGATGTGATGCAAGAGACATTGTTGAACAACAAATGAAGAAAAAATATAATGATCATGGTATGTCAATCGATGGGATTGATGACCTAGTTATTGAATTTGTAGTATGTGTGATTGCACACAAATTATATGAGTAAAACTAACTAAATAGTGTACCTTGCGTTGTAGTGGACCTCAGATACAAAACTGTGAAGAAGGATCATAGTTATAATCTTGCTAAGCTGTAATTGCAACAATTGTCTAAAAATCTTGGAGTGATAAGTAAAGCCAAGAATACTTGATGTAAGTTTGGCTCATTGTTTATGTAATTTTCTATTTATAGAATTTATTTCCCATCGTAGGAATGGTTGCATGGGATAGAAGAAAACCATTAATAGAATAGATTAGTGACCTAATCAGTCAATTGGGAGAAAATTTTGAGGCGATAATAAATAATTACTTTGAGGAATTCAAGAATAAGATGAAGAATAGAATGAGAGTATATAAGTCAGTGGTAGGAAATTATTTTTATTATATATGCTTTATGGTGGATACAAATTGAATATATGTACAGGCAGTAATACCAAGGGTTGCATGGTCAAGGCCTATGCAATACGAAGTTAATGTTAATGAAATTACAAAAATAGTGACTGCACCATTATTTGAAGAGATTAACAAGAATGTCAAGCCATTTAGTACATATGAGATAGCCAAGATCAAGATGTTAATGGAAACAAAAGTGCCCAAGATGAAGAGGAAAAGAAAGAAGACAATTAAAGATCTTGAGAGAAAACTTGGTGAAGGTCAACTTCAAATAACTGAAGGAAAAGGAGAGGATGAGGAATCTGAAGAGGCAACAGAAGCCGAGGAATCAAAAGGAAAAGAGCTAGTTGTTGTTGAGCTCAAGGAAATGAAACAAAAGAAATTAGTGATTGTTGATCCTAAGGTGACAAAATATTTATAGAAAGATGCAAAGAAGGTAGTTTCACCTCTAGAACTAGATTCAAAGAGAAGGGTGATCACAAGATCAAGGTAGCTCAGTCCCTAATTACAAAAGAAAAAGATAGTCCATCAAAGAGGAAGCTGACCAAAACACCAAAGCAAAGCTTACCTAAGAGGGCAAGGAGAAAACTAGTCATACCACCTAATGATGAGGAGGAAGATGATGAAAATTTGAGTTTGATGATATGAGAAAACTTCAAATTGTACCCAGACTACCTCTAATGACTATAGACCAGGTATGTAAAGAGATTGAGGATTCGACCAGGTATGTAAAGAGATTGAGGATTCAACAAGTTTTGCAGGTTTTAAGGATATTAAATATAATTCTTTAAATAAAGATGATAAAGAGAAGCTTGAAAAAGCTATGATAGTAATGATAAAAAAGTTTAGGTATACACCTATAGAGTTAGGAGAAGACATTCCTGAGGATTTATACAATAAATTAGCTGCTAATTGGAAGTGGGAATTATCCACTAAAAAACAAATAAGGGAGACCACATTAGCACAAGACACATATGTCTATAGCCCTCAAATATTTTGTAAAGAAATTCATTCCTAAAGAAAGGGCTTACAAAATTTTGAATAATAAGGCTCATGAAGTTGAGAAAGAGAGCATTTGGACTTCTTGTTCCTATTAATCTCATATTGGTTTTGACAAAGTAGTGACAAAACACTTAATCATTATTCAACAAAGAATAGTGTGAGCTGAGTGATCAAAGTATGCTGAGCATAATTGTCTAGATAATACATGTTGAGTAATATGATAGTATGTGCCAAGCACTAGTAGGTGTTGAGCACTCAGTGTGTATTGAATCATTTAGGTGTCGAGTGAATAGAGGGAGTCAAGTAAGTAGTATGTGCCAAGTGATTTTGGTGCCAATTAAATAAAGTGTGTTGAGCTATTCAGGAGCCAAGTATCAGTATTAAGAGTACAATAAAGGCTGAGCATAAGTGTCTTTGGATGCTAAGTAAATAGTTTATGTCATAGTTGTTTGTAATGGCACAAACTTCTATGTAAACCATTTTTGTGCTAATTTATAATCATAATTTTGATTATAAGAGATAAATATAGTCATATTACAAATTCCTATGCAATACATGCAACCAATTAGATTGAGGGAAGCATTAGGTGGTGATAAGGATCAATTATAGCCATTGATTCTTACCTAATACATCACCACCAATTTTTATTTAAGAAAGGTAAACCCTAAAAGGTTTATGGATATGAGAGGAGGAAAATGTAAAAAGTTTAGAGGGAATTCATGGTGGTTTAGATGGCTAAGACAGAGTTATAAATTGTAGAATTAGTTTGAGAAGAATAGAGTAAAGGAGTGAAAGGACAAAGGAGACATATTAGATTAGGAGGATCAAGGTTTAAACAGTAAGGAGGAGATCTGACATCAAGTAGCAAGGTGCTAACCAAAGGATCACAATGTTGAATCATTCTAATAGGTGATGTAGAGAAAATCTCTTAACCAAGTGCTTACTTTATTGTAACTTGAAATCCTCTAACAAGGTGAGACCCAACAGTCTTTGTAAGCCTTTAACAAGGCAGACCTTTCACAAGGTAGATCATAGCTTATGATCAAACACTTTGTAGCCATAATTAGCTACACTTTACAATTGCAGTAGTAAAGATTTGTGGGTGTCATCCCCACCCCAATTTTACCTTCTCATTGGAGGGTTTCTAGGTAACCAATTTATTGTGTTATGTGTTATTTAGTTTATGTTGTGGATGTGATGCATGTTAAGTTATTTTAGTTTATATGTTAAGTCATGAGATGGATGTTGGTGATATGTTTTAAAGGCAAAAGGTATCAGAGATTTGTTCTCTAGAAGGGAAAGTTTGACATCTTTGGAGGTAAGATCTTGAAGATGGAAGTCTACAATTTGGGAAAGACTGTTGAGAACTAGAAGATTGAAATACAACTTTCTCTACATCAACTTGAGGAGGAAAGAGATGAATTGTAGCATTCATTGAAGAGAAGAAAGGAATTGGCTATTCAGAAAATGACACTCAATACCAAGAAGAAGACACTACTAGATTGTTTGAGTATAGAAACTCAAATGAATTTGATGCATCTATTTCAAATTTGATGGAAAATAATGGTGTCCCAATTGAAGACGTCAAGAATCTCAAAAGAGAACAAGAAGTTCAATAATTATTGCTATGTGAGATAACTGAAATGAAAAAGAAAGTAGAGGAAAAAAAAAGTCATGATTGAAGAAGACAAAGGAATACTAACTAACAGACTTGAAGAGAAGACATCAGATATGAAAAGTTTGCTAACATGAAATTGGATACAATGAATTAGTTGATGCTTGCAAACCATGAATTAAATGGAGAGGACATTGAGATCACAATATCGAAGTTACAGAATGATCTACTACAAAATGAATTAAGAGTAGAAAAGGAATTCATTGAAAGATTCAAAAAACCAAGTGAAGCCATAAAATACTTTGAGAAATTGATGGAATCACCAAGACCTAATAATGATACTACTAGATTGGGATACACTAATACTAAGGAAGGAGAATCATCTAGAAGTGGCAAGAAAAGAAATAACAAAGGTAAGAACTACAAACACACTTGTCATAATTGTGGAAAATTGGGTCACACAACAAATGTCTATAGGAGAAAAACTACCAATCAAAACCCCAAGCAAAAATATAGAGGATACTACTACAACTGCAACAATCAAGGACATCAAGCAAGTGAATTCAGGACCAATACCATGAGCACTTTGAGATTTGAAGGTTATTGTTACAATTGTTAGAAATATGGACACAAAGCATATGAATGCAAAACTAAGACCAAATGGACATCAAACAAGCAAACTAAGGTCCAACATCATAGAAATTTTTATGATTGGGATTACAATACAAGGTATAGTTGTCACTATTGTCAAGAATATGGACATGTTCTTGAAAATTGCATAAGGAGACATTTCAAAGACAACTACAATAGATGGTTGAGTAAGATTACATGCTTTCGTTGTCTCAAGACTAGTCATGTCAGTAGAAACTGTGCAACTAGGTCACTAGTGTCGAGAAATAAATTTAGTAAAGGTAAAGAAAAGTTTAATGTCGAGAAAGTGAAGGTGTAGATGAACAAGACATGGAAAAAGAAGAAATATTGTAGTACATGAAGTTTAGATGAGGTCACTTCATCCAATGGATTAGGTGATCACATCACTCCCAACTAGGAAATAAAAGGTATTTGTATAACTGATATTTGAATTACAACATTATGCATCAGTTCCAAATATCTAAGATCTAAAAAGAATACATATGCATGAACCTAAAAAGAATACATATGCATGAACCAATATGAAATGAAGAAGTTAAGAGTAAGAGTTATTCTATTTTTTATATTTTTGTGTTGTTTCCAAGCATGAAAAAAATTACAGTTATTGTAGAGTGATGGAGAAAAGGCTAGTATGAGCTGAGCTCGCTATGTTAGTCGAGCATGTTGAAAATCCTATGGTAGTTGAGCTTACAACAATATAAGCACTAAGCATTCAATACCAAATTTGAAGGGTTATATTTTCAATTTTTGATTCATTTGCACTTACTAGAGTTTATAAAGGGGATTCAAACATTTGCAAACCAGATCTAACTACTACTCGACATCATTCTACGAATTCAAGAGGTATTTAGCTTTTGTCGAGTTGCACTTTTTTTTTTCGCAAACCCTGGGGAGTCAAAATGGAAGCTAGCTCTTCTAAAATAGTTAGGAAAGAGGGGAAGGAAGTTTTCAATGTTCATTTGATTAGCAATGATGTTAGACAACCCCTATTCCAAGAAATTCTTGAGATTGCATACAAGGGAGATCTGTCTGGTTCATTATCCATGATACCACCAAAGGTCTTATGGTTCAAGATGTGAGATTTTGCTACACTGGTAAGCTTGGAGAAGTTGGAGACATGGAAATTAGGGAAACCTACCAGAAACTATGTGACAATGGTGTTTTGAGGGAAGAGAATAAGATTGTCGAGTGAAAAGGGTTGATACGTGCCCTAAACTTTCCCTAGGATTTCAAAATTGAGAGGATTACGATTATTCTAAGCCATATACATGACAACTAGATTTTGTTAGAGAATGGACCAATAAGGATTTCTAAGAGGATTGTGCATAGAGTGATTGGGTATCCTACCCTTGATCGACCAAAGACTATGTAGAGTGATGCAAAGGAGGTTATTGAGAAGAACATAGGTGCCCTATGGAACAAGAGAGGGATGTCAATAGACACTATTTCTAATCCCATTATTGCCATTGAAGTTAGATTCATTTCCCATAAGTTTTTTTAGTCAAGCCGATTGAATAGTGTTTCCTATATTGTAACGCCCTGCTAGGGAACCCATAATAAATTAACCTAAAGTTTTACTAAGTTTGTCAAACATTTTTTTTCAAAAGATAATAACATCAATAGATAATATAGTAGAAGAAATAACTCACATATATTCAACCATCATAAACATATTACAACTCCTAAGGGTTCCATGATATTGAATCACATTTAAGTTTATTAATATTAAAACTAATGCATAACAATTTTGCATCATGGAATAACTACAACTATGAATCCATTCAAATAATAAACAATTATAAGATGCCATTTGGCAATAATTAGAATGCACAATCATCAACTCTACAAGTCACAGGGTATAAAAGGCCGAAAGAATATACAACATATATAAAATGCATCATCTCATAAGATCTATGATAAATCAAGTACACTATAATAGGATATAACCATCCAACATAAATATTAGAGAATGATCAACTACACAGATACATCCAACAATGACATCCAATAATCGGATCTCAATCAAGGTTTCAATTTCAATCTCTCTAGTTGCTAGATTCACTATGGTTTCCAAGTTCACTAGAATCCCAAATGATTCAACCATCCATTTAAAGTTGTTTAAACATTGTTTCATAGTTCAATTTGTTATCAAAACATAAGAGTTCAAGGTTCACTAAAGGTTTTCAAGTTTTTATGTTTCATACTCTATTTAAGAATGTATCCCTAAAATTCATCATGTTCATTTAGATAATCAACATTAGGTTTAAAACAATTAATTTAAATTAAACCTGGTTGATGTAACACTGAAACCTCATTTCCAATCCACCTGTAATTACCATCTAAAAATAATAATTATCATTTTAAATAATATATTAATAAAACTAGCAATTAATATTAGTTATTAATATAAAAACTACAACTATTAATAAATCATTTTAAATTTATTAATAATCATAATTAATATTAATAATAATATAATATTAACTAAACTATATAATAATAACTTAAAATTTAAATAATTTTAAATCAAAATAAACTAAATTTAAATATAATTATGATTTTAAAATTTAATAAATTAAATTTTGAAAAAAATAAAAAAATGCAATATAAAAATAAAAGCATTTTAGGCCTGCACGACCGATAGTAAAGTTGTCGCAGCAATAATACATAGTACTCCTACTGCTGCAATAGTACATGCTGCGCAACAACAATAACAAGACTACCACAGGTAAAACACGGGGAGTAGGAAAAGGGGGGTGGGGGGGTGGTGGCCCCTGCCCACCTAAAACATATATTTTTAAATTTTATTTCATTAAAAAATAATAAAATACTTTCCCCCTTTTCATACAAAAAATGCATTACAAAATTCCCTTTTTTATATTATATTTAATAATATAATAATTACATGGTAATTTCTATTTACTTTGTAATATATATATATATATAAACAAAATTTTACCATAGATCTAATAGGGAAATGAAATTAAAACAATCAAATTTATTGATTCCAATTTCTAGTATTCTTTCTCAAACCTCACCCTGAATCAAAATAAAAAAACTCTAAACTTACAAAATGAGGGTTTCAAATTAACAAACAATATATAGATTTTTCTCAATCGAAGAATGATAGTTCACATACAAGGGTTTCAAAGCCTAATTAATTTCAAAAATAGATTTATAGACACAAAGAAGATAGGAATTCGAAGAACAGAAAATTACTGCACAAAAATTCACAAGATCCTACCTGGATTTGATGCTAAAATGACGGACGCTCAAAACTTGCAAACAAAACCCTTTTTTCTTTCAAAAACCCTTTTTCTCAAAATTGCTCCTCCAAACACCTGGTTAATAAGAAATGAGCTCTCAAACTCTAATGAAGAGTTTTCCCCTCAATCTGAGGCTTTAATTGAGCAAAAATGTGAAAACTCTTCATCCTTTATTAATTATTATATTTTAATTTCATGCACAACCTTTTTGCCATTTTATTAAAATATCTTTATCAAATTAATTTCTTTCTCTCTTTTATTAAATCACAAGATGCTTTTAATAATATATTTATTAATTTAGCTAATAATATTATTTAGAGTTTATTATTAAAATGAAACTCCTAAATAATTATTACTAAATTAAATAAATATAATTATGCCAAAATAGAACTTTATCTAAATCTTTAAATTTAATGTTTTTATTTAATTAATTTCTCAATTAATTAAATATAAATTTTTTTTTTTCTTTATAAAATTTCTATTAAATTATCATTTAATTTGATTTAATTATAAAAGAAAATCACAACAGACCCACAAAACCAAATACAAAAACTCAATTGAAGGACAAAGCACAAAATCAAACTCCAGGGTCAAAATCATGAATTCATGTCACTTGACAAATTTAGATGGGTAAACAATTTAGATACTTGTGCTACTTTTTAGGACAATTGGCTTAGGTTAGGATTTTGACTCAAGAATTATCTCCCCACTTGTACCATTGAGATACTATGATAGGGTACACTCATCCTGGCAATTCAGGGAAGTTGATACCCAATACTTGCAATCTGCATAAAATCCATGTATGTATATACTCTCATATTCTAAACTAAATAGGCAATGGTGAGGAGTGGTACATCGTGTTGATCCTGACTAGAAGGTGACTATGACTCCCTCCCTCAACCACATTAGGAACGTCAATCATAAAGTAAAATATACATGTACACCATACACATGCGAGTATGGGGTAAGTATCCATAAAATTGCATATAAATCATTCATTAACTAACATCATACAATAACTGAAATCACTAAATGAGCACACATATATCATCCTCAAAATAATCATAAACACATGAAATAAGTAAGTAAATCAACACATGCATCAATTGAATGTGAAATACAGTTAATCTAATCTAGTAACTAAGTACCAATAATCATAAACACAAACATAAAACATGCCTAAAAGAATTTGACAATATAATCAAAAAAGTCAACTAGGGGTAGGCATTACATCCATGCCCCCTAGACTTAGGCTTACACCTAGAAGACTATAATAAAGATGAAACTAAACTAGGGGTAGGCATTACATCCACTCTCCCTAGACTTAGGCTTACACCTGGAAGCCTACAAGAAAGATAAAACTAAAGCACTCACTATGTGGGTCTCATTGGATGCTTTCCCCCTATAGGAGGATAAGACTCAACTGAAAATACTCAAGAAAGAACAACAAAAAAGCTCACAAGGTCAACAAGGGCATACACCCTAAAGCACAATTATAAGAAAGTATGTCTAAAATCCAACTCAAGAGTTATACAAGTTTTTCCTTTTTCTATATTCAAGTAGTAAAATGTTTAAACACTTGAATTTCAATATAATTTACCCAAATGAATTTTTTAGTGATGCTTGTATTACACAGAATTCTATCTAGGAATTTGGTTGATCAAACAACTATATTAGTGTAAAGATCCACATTCGAAGCATGTATGAGGAACCTTGATAGTACTTGGGAGAAACAAGTATTAGGAATATTTTCCAGTCCATCTAAGCAAGATATATCAAATGGATGCCAAATCTACATTTTGGAATGGTATACTTGAGGAAGAAGTACATTGAACAACCTAAAGGATTTGTAGATCCAGACAAGAAGAATATGGTATGTAAACTAAACAAAGCCCTCTATGGATTGAAACAAGCCCCAAGAGCATGGTATGAAAGACTACATTATTATTTGGTGAAGATTAGTTTTGAAAGGACAAATCATGGGAGTATGGGATACCGAAAAATAATAAAGGTAGAGGTCACTTTTACCAAATGTAGTAAATGGATGACAAGGGGATTTAATATATTGAAATACCACATCGCAAAAATACTTGCACGAAAGGTGGATATATGCCCCAAATCAACTTTGGAGATAGTTAGAGATGTGAAGGCCTTCTTGGTAAGTTAAAGTTAAGAAAAGAAAATGAAGAAAAACAAAGGAACACATGTCAACCCTGTTAAGGGTTACAAAACACACTATTAGTGTTGTAAATATATATGATAGGCCAAGTTACTAAGAGGGGAGGGGTGAATCAGTAAGTTTGAAATTTCCAAGTGTTCAAGTTTGCAATAGATACATATAATAGTTCCAGTTTTGTTTCAGTTTAACTAGTTATCAACTAGTGGTATTCCAATATACCTAGAGCTCCCAATGCAAAAAATGGGGCTCTAATACCAGATGTAATGGCCCGCCAAGGAACTCAAACGAAATTAACCTAAAGTTTCGCTAAGTTTGTCAAACATTTTATTTTTTTAAAGATAATAACATCAAGAAATAATACAACGAAAGCAATAACTCACATACATACAACCATAATAAATAGTTTACATCTCCTAAGGGTTCCATGAGGTTGAATCACATTTAAGCTTATTAATATTAAATCTAATACATAACAATTCCACATCATGGAATAATTACAAGTATGAATCCATTTAAATAATATACAATTACAAGATGCCACTTGGTAATAATCATAATGTACAATCATCCACTATACAAGTCACGAGGTATGAAAGGCTGAAATATTATACAACATATATAAAATGTATCATCTCATAAGATCTACGATAAATCAAGTACAATGTAATAGGATATAACCATCCAATAGAAATATAAGATTAGAAAGAAATGATCAACTGCATAGATACATCCAGCAATGACATCCAACGGTCGCATCTTAATTAGGGTTTTAGTTTCCATTTCTCTAGTTGCTAGATTCACTATGGTTTACGAGTTTACTAGAATCTCAAACGATTCAACAATCCATATACATTTGTTTAAACATTGTTTCATAGTTCAATTCATTATCAAAACATAAGAGTTCAAGGTTCACTAAAGGTTTTCAAGTTTCCATGTTTCATACTCTATCTAAGAATGTATCCCTAAAATTCACCATGTTCAATTAGATAAATCAACTTTAAGTTTAAAACAATTAGTTTAAATTAAATCCGATTGATGTAACACTGAAACCTCATTTCCAATCCACTTGTAATTACCATCTAAAAATAATAATTATCATTTTAAAATATATATTAATAAAACTAGCAACTAATATTAGTTATTAATATAAAAACTACAACTATTAATAAATAATTTTAAATTTATTAATAATCATAATTAATATTAATAATAATATAATATTAACTAAACTATATAATAATAACTTAAAATTTAAATAATTTTAAATTTAAACAAACTAAATTTAAATATAATTATAATTTTAAAATTTAATAAATTAAATTTTGAAAATAATAAAAAGAACCCAATATAAAAATAAAAGTGTTTTAGGCCTACGCGATTGGCAGTAAAGTTGTTGCAGCAGTAGTACATAATACTATTGCTACTACTGCAGTACATGTGCAGAGGCAATAACAAGACTACCATCAGGTAAAAAATGGGGAGGGGAAAAAGGGGGTGGGGGGTGGTGGCCCCCACCCAACTAAAACATATTTTAAAAAAATTTATTTTATTTAAAAATAATAAAATAATTTCCCCCTTTTTGTACAGCAAACACATTATAAAATTCCCTTTTTTTAATTATATTTAATAATATAATTACATGGTAATTTCTATTTACTTTGTAATTATATATATATATATATATATATATATATATATATATATATATATACATATATATATATATATATATATATATATATGTGTGTGTGTGTGTGTGTGTGTGTGTGTGTGTGTGTATATATATATATAACAAAATTTTACCATAGATCTAGTAGGGAAATGAAATTAAAGGAATCAAATTTATTGATTCCAATTTCTAGTATTCTTTCTCAAACTTCATCTTAAATCAAAATACGAAACTCTAAACTTACAAAATGAGGGTTTCAAATTAACAAACAATATACAGATTTTTCTCAATTGAAGAACAATAGCTCACATACAAGGGTTTCAAAATCAAATTCATTTCAAAAATAGATTTACAGACAAGAAGAAGACATGAATTCGAAGAACAAAAAATTACTACAAAAAATCCCACAAGATCCTACCTGGATCTGATGCTAAAATGATGGACGCTCAAAACTCGAAAAACAAAATCCTTTTTCTCAAAATTGCTCCTTCAAAAACCCAGTTAATGAGAAATGAACTCTCAAACTTTAATGAAGAGTTTTCCCCCCAATTTGGGGCTTTAATTGAGCAATCACGCAAAAACTCTTCATCCTTTATTAATTATTATATTTTAATTTCATGCACAACCTTTTTGCCGTTTAATTAAAATATCTTTATCAAATTAATTTCTTTCTCTTTTATTAAATCACGAGACACTTTTAATAATATATTTATTAATTTAACTAATAATATTATTTAGAGTTTATTATTACAATGAAACTCCTAAATAATAATTATTAAATTAAATAAATACAATTATGCCAAAATTATAACTTTAACTAAATCTTTAAATTTAATGCTTTTAGTCAATTAATTTCTCAATGAATTAAATATAATTAAATATTGATTTTTCTTTATAAAATTTCCATTAAATTAAATCATTAAATCATCTTTTAATTTGATTTAATTATAATAGAAAATCACAACAGACCCACAAAACCAAATGCAAAAACTCAACTGAAGGACAAAGCACATAATTTTTGTCTAGGGTCAAAATCACAAATTCATGTCCCTTGAAAAATTTAGATGGGTAAACAATTTAGATACTTGTCCTACTTTCTAGGACAATTGGCTTAGGTTAGGATTTGGACTCAAGAATTATCTTTCCACTTATACCATTGAGATATTGCGATAGGGTACGCTCATCCTAGCAATTCAAGCAAGTTGATACCTGGTACCTACAATCTACATAAAATCCACGCATGTGCATACTCGTATATTATAAACTAAACATGCAATTGTGGGGAGTGGTACATCATGTAGATCTTCACTAGCAAGTGACTACAACTCCCTCCCTCGAATACATCAAGAACATCAATCATAAAGTAAAACGTACACGTACATCATACACATGAAAGTATAGGGTAAGTATCCATAAAACTACATATAAATCATTCATTTAACTAACATCATGTAATAACTGAAATAACTAAATGAACATACATATATCATCATCGAAATAATCATAAACACATGAAATAACTAAGTAACTCAACACATACATCGGCTGAATATGAAATACATTTAATTTAATCCGGTAACCAAGTATCGATAATCATAAACACAAACATAAAACATGCCTAAAAGAATTCGAAAATATAATCAAAAAAATCAACTACGGTAGGTATTACATGTATGGCAGTTGACTTAGGTTATAAAATTGTGAAGAGAGATCATTCCTATGACCTTGCCGAGTTACAACTACAATAGTTATCAGAAAACTTGGAAGCCATTAGGAAGGCCAAAAGTGCATCTTGCAAGTTTGGTTCTTTGATTGGTTGCATATTTTTCTATGTGCAAAACACATTCCCATTTTTTGGCAAAGTTTCTTGGAAGACCAACAAGTCAGTGACATAGTAGATTACAAAATTTATTGAGCAACTTGGAGACAATTTTGAGTCAACAATGACTAGCTATTTTGAGGATTTTAAGAAATCCATGAAGCAAAGATTGAGAATTCATGTATCATTAGTGGAACAACATTACAATGATGTGTGTTTCCTAGTTGATGTAGATCACACATATGTGTAAGCAGTAATACCCAAGATTAGATGGTTAAAACCTTTGCCATATGAAATTAATGTGGATGAAGTCTCTGTGGCCATAATAGCTTTACTGGCTGAAGAAATTGACAAGGATGCAACATCTTTTTGAAATTACAATGATGCTAAATCAAGAATAACAATAAATTAATAGATTGCCTCTATTATAAGGAAGAAGGACAAAATAGTGAAGAAACTAAAAGACAAGTTTGGTGAAGGTGATGAGGAGGTAGATGAAGAAGAAGATGATGAAGTAGAAGAGGCAAAGGGCCAAACACCACTTGAACTTACACAAGGCCTAGGAGAAGATAAAGATGATGATGCTAAAGTTGCAGAGGAAGAAGAAATCAAGGATGCACCAAAGGAAATTGGGAAGAAGAGAAAAGAAAGGAAAAAAAGTAGTGGAAAAACCAAAGAAGATAGTGAAGTAGTCACAACAAAAGCCAAATGTACCTTTAACTAGATCAAGCACTAAAGCAGCCACTGCATAGGAAAAAGAAGTTGCAAAGCCTAAAGGCAAAAGAGCTGATGTTACAACAGAGTCGAGCTAGCCTGCTCAAAAGGCCTTCAATAGATTGAGGAAGAAGTACAAGCTAGAAGAGGATTCATATGAGGAGAAGATAAAGTCTGATGACTTAATTCAAATCAAAGTGATAAGCCACAATCCCTCTTTTGACATTGATAACTTGTGTGAAAATATTAAGACCAATGCAGATTTATTAGGTTTTGCACATATTGATTTTCATAATTTAGGAAGTGTAGAGAAAAATAATATAGAGGAGGCCATATATGGCATGATGGTGACTTTTAAGACCACTCTAGAGATTTCCAACTCATTACCAAAGAGTTTATGTGAAAGAGTTGAGCAAAAGTGGCAATTCAATTTAACTACTGAGACAAATTAGAGAAACTACTTTAGTCCAAGTGATGCCTGAATTGGATAAACATATGATTGCTAAGGCAATGAAGAAGAAAAAAGGAAAATTTTCTCCCAAATACCAAGCTTTCCATATTTTAAAGAAGCAAATAGAAGATGTGGTAACCAAGAGAACATCAATTTAGAAATTTATTTATGGGTTACACATCAAAGCAATAATTGAGAAGGGTGAGCAAGGAGTAGCTAATATAGAAAAAGAGAACCCAGTAAAGGAAGGTACTATGGAGGGAATTGAAGAAATAGCAGAGGAAGTCATAGCTGGAGAAGATGTTGATCTTAGATTGGTTTTGACAATTGAGTGTCAACACACTTAAAACACTCACTAAGTTCATGTTGAACTAGTAATGTATGCCAAGTATGATATGTAAATACAGACTATGCTGAGTTGAAATGAGTGTCGAGTCACTCAAGTTCCGAGTAGACAATACATGCTAAGTGATTCAAGTGTAGAGCAAACAGTAGATGCCGAGTAGTTCAAGTGCCGAGTTAGAGACAAAATTATAGTATGTGTTGAGCATCAGTAACTTCAAGTGTTGAGCAACACAGATTTGACATATTTGTTTGTGATTGCACAAACAACTATGTAAACCATTTTTTAGCCAACCTAAGGATAAAACATGATCTTTTGAAGATAAGGACAAATATGTATGCAGATTCCCTATGCAATTACATGCAGCCAATCAGAAAAAGGGAAGGATTAAGTGACAAAATGGATGAATCTTAGCTGTAGATTCATACCTAACCTTAAGTCTTCTAGTCTTCTTAAGGAGGATGAAACCCTAAACTTCATGACAAGCATGTAAGGAATTGAAGGAGAACAAGTGAAGCTTGCATGCGAAAAGTAGAGCATTCATGGAGGCTTAGAAGTTGTAGAGAGTGAATTGCAGAATTAGTTTGAGAAGAAACAAAGGATGGAGTATACAACATTGACATATGAAATCAGAGAGGATCAAGAAGGACACAATACAGATTTGATCTTTAATTAGGCTACTAGAGCTAATCACAAGATCTATGCTGAAACATCCAAATAGGTGATTTTAGTTAAATCTCCTAAGTGGATTAGTCCTAACAAATTGTTGTAAATCCTTTAATAGGGTGACATTACAAGTGGATGTTTAGAAATTCCTTTAGTGAGGCACACTTCTAATAGGGTATTGAAATCCTCTAACAAGGTGGGACTTAACAGTCCTTGTAAGCCTTTAATAGGGTAGGGCTTTCACAAGATAGATCATGTAACATGGTCAATACTTTGTAACCTTAATTGGTGACACTTTATTGCTACAATAGTGAAGAATTGTGGGTGTCATCTCCACCCTAGTTTTACCTTCTCATTTTGAGGGTTTTTGGGTAATCATATTAGGTGTAAAGTGTGTGTATGTTTACATGTTTGATGCATTTACTTTACATGTTATTTATAGTTTAGATATTATATGCATCTAATGAAATGGTGAAATTTTTAGTTGTTAAAGTTTGAACTTCTGATTCACCCCCCCCCCCCCCCCCCCCCTCAGAAGTGTATGTTCCCATTTGTAATTCCATCAATTGGTATCAAAGCCTAGTTCTCAAAAGAAGAAGCTTTGTAGCTTAGAGGAAAGATCTTGAAATGGAAGTCTACAAGTTGGGAAAGACCATGCAGAACTAGGAAATTGAGATACATCTCATATTGCATCAACTAAATGAAGCCAAAGATGCTTTGAAGAGTTCCTTGAAGAGAAGGAAAGAGATTGCTATAGCAGAAAATGACACACAATACAAAGAGATTGACACCACAAAGCTATTTGTAGATGGTAACTCCAGTGAATTCGATGCAAAAATTGCAAATCTAATGGAAAAGAACAAAACACAAGCTAAAGAGATCAAAAATCTCAAGTTGGAGCAAGAATCACAAGCTATATTGTTCTGTGAAGTGATTGAACAAAAGAAGAAAGCTATAGAAGACAAGGCCATGATTGAAGAAGACAAAAGAATTTAGGCAAATAGATTGGAAGAAAAATCAATAGAGCTATCCAAGATCTCAAACATGCAATTGGATACCTTAAGCCAAATCATCAATGCTCATCATGAGTTGAATGTCAAGGACATTGAGATAACCACTTTAAACTTGTAGAATGAACAACTACAAAATGACTTGAAAAGAGAAAAGGAATTTGTTGAAAGTTTCAACAAGCCAAATTAAGCCATCAAGTACTTTGAGAAACTACTAAAATCCCCTAGATCTAGTAAAGCTACATTAGGATTGGGCTACACAAGCACTAAAGAAGGAGAGTCATCTAAAGCTACTGAGGAAAGGAACAATAAAGGTAAGAATTCTAAACCTACTTGTCATAATTGTGGTAAGAAAGGACATACAACTAATGTGTGTAGAAGCAAGAATGCAAATCAAAATGCTAAGCCTAAGAACATGACTAATTGTCACAAGTGCAACAAACAAGGTCACCAGGCACATGAATGCAGAACCAGAACAATACATGCATCGAAATTTGAAGGACACTGCTACAATTGTCAAAAGTATGGACATAGAGCCTTTGAATGCAGATTCAAGTCCACATGGTCATCAAGTAAGCCAACAAAGGTAAGAAGCTATAAAAACTCCTATAATTGGGATTATAATGCAAGATATAGCTGTCACTATTGTTAGGAATATGGACATGTACCTGAAAACTACATTAGGAATCACTTTAGTGGTAACTACAATAGATGGTTGAGTCAAACTACATGTTTCAGCTATCACAAGACTGGTCACATCAACAAGCATTGTCTAACTAGGTCCAAGGCACCAAGTTGTGAATATGATAAAGGTAAAGGCAAGGCAGATGTTGAACACATCAGGAATGAGATGAACAAGACATGGTAGAAGAAAGATGTTGGCAATACATCAAATGGAGAAGGGATCACTTCACCTAATGGGTTAAATGGTCACACTTCATCAAACTAAGCAAACAAGAGGTATGTGGGACTGATACTTAAAGTGTATTGCATTATACATTAGTTCCAAAAGAAATTAGCACTGAAATGATTACATTAGCATGAATTAAGATGCAAGAAGTTGTGGAAAATTCAAGGTTAAAACTTCAAATTTTTATGTTATTGCCAAGTAAATATTAGTTAATGTAAAGCAACTAATCAAAATTAGTTAGAGTCAAGTTTGTAGTAGTTTCTGAGTGAAGGAAGTCTCTATAGATGCTAAATGAAACAATAATTGTGTTGATGCTGAGTTTTACAACTGTACAAGTACCAAGCATTAAATGCAAAATTTTGAAGGGTATAAGGTCAATTTTCACCTATTTTTCATCATTACAAATTCAAATCAAGAATGAGTAGAGTGAAGAGGCAATTCACAAACCAGTTCAAAGCATTTTCAAGGATTCTAGTGATGATCAAGCACTAGTTCATCAAATTTTAAAGGTATTCTCCATAAGATGGGTTATGCAATTTAAATTTGGTAAACCTTAGTTTGACAAAATGGCCTCTAGTTCAAAGAATACAAAGGAGAAAGAAGGTTTTGAGGTTCAATTAGTCAGCAATGAGGTAACACAACCAAATTTCAAGGCCATCCTAGATATTGCCTATAAAAATGACCTGTCAAGCACATTATCCATAATTTTGCTTAAATTCGTAATGGTACAAGATGTGAGAAAATGTTACAACTAAAAAGTAGGAGGCATAGGTGACAAGGAGATAAGACAAGCATATGATAAATTGTGTGAAAATGGACTCTTGAAGGAAGAATTTAAGATTGTGGAGAGATAGGGCTTGACCTGTGCCCTAGATTTTCCCATAGTTTTCAAAATTGAATGGATAAAAATAGTTTTGAGTAGAATTCATGATGGATGTCTGTGGTTGGAGGATGGACCTATCAAGATTTTAAAAAGAATTGTTCATAGGGTAATAGGTTTTCCAACCCTAGATCGACCAAAGACCCTACATAGTGATTCCAAAGAGGTAATTGAGAAAAATTCAAGTGCTAAATGGAACAAGCGTGGAATGACCATAGATACCATTCCTGATCCTTTACTTGATTTTTCTGTCAGGGTCATTTTGCACAAATTCTATCAGTCAAGTAGGTTAAATAGTGTACCCTACATAGCAATTAATGTTGGTTACAAAATTGTCAAGAAAGATCATACCTATGATCTTGCAGAACTTCAATTGCAATAGATAAATGAGAACCTAGGTGCCATTAGGGAAAAAAAAAAGTGCACAATGTAAATTTGGATCAATACTTGTGTGCATATTCTTCTATGTAAAAAATGAATTCTCATCTTTTGGCAAAGTTGGATGGAAGACAAACAAATCAGTGGTTGTGCAAATCAATGAATATATTGAGCAAATGGGAGAGAACTTTGAGTCTATTATGACAAGCAACTTTGAAGACTTCAAGAATTCCATGAAGTAGAGATTGAGTATACATGTTTCACTAGTCAAAAAATACTATAATGACATATTCTTACTTGTAGATATTGATTATACTTATATACAAGTAGCAGTACCTAGAGTTGAATGGTTGAGACCCCTAGGCTATGAGATCAATGTTGATGAAGCCTCAGCTACCATTACTTCACTCCTAGTAGAGGAGATTGGCAAAATAGCCAAGATATTTGGCAACTATGATGTAATGAAGTCTAAATTTGAAATGGAATTGAAGACAACTTCTACACTAAAGAAGAATGCAAATTAGTAAAGAAATTGAAGACAAAATTTGGTGAGGAAGTAGGTGATGAGGAAGAAGAAGATGATGAAGAGAATGAAGAAGAAGAAGATGTGCAAGCTCAAGGACCTCTAGCTTTGACTCAAGGCATGGGTGAAGACCAAGAAGAAGAAGGTGCCAAGGAAGAAGAAGTCAAAGAGACACCAATGCCATCAGCACCAAAGAAGAGAAAGGCCAAGACTCAGCCTGTGGCTAAACTAAAAGAAAAGAAAACTGTGAAGCCTAGCCTAGAAAAGCCAATAGCACCAACAACTAGGGCAAGTAAAAGGGATACTACTCAAAAGGCCCAAGAGCAAGCAAAAGGTAAAACAAAGGATATTGAATAGAAGGGCCCAGTGCAAAAGAAATAGAGGAGAAAACACATTGCACAACCAAAAATAGATGATGAAAAGACAGAGTCTGAAGATACAAGTCAATTTAGAGTGGTAAGTCATACACCTTAATCTGATCTTGAAAATATCTATGATAATATTAAGGATAATGCAAATATGAAGGGCTTAAAGAATATTGAGTTTGGAAAACTTGGTAGAATAGAGAAAAATCTAGTTGAAGAATCAATTTATGCAATGATGTCTAAGTTTAAGAATACTCCACTTGAACTAGACAATACAATGCCAAAGGAGTTATACATAATTGTTGAAAATAAGTGGCATTACTTCTTAAACTTGAAAAAAAAAATAAGGGAATCCACACTAGCTCAGGTGATGCCAAATTTGACAAAAGGTCAAATTGTCAAGGAAAATAAGAAGTATGGTAGTAGATTTGCACCTAAATATAGGGCATTCAACATAATTCAGAATAATATTGAGGATGTTGTGAAGAAATCCACTCAAATGTGGAAGTTAATATATGGTTTGACAACAGTTAAAGCAGGAGAAGAGGATCCATTTGAGGGAAGAAAAAAATGGAGATGAAGAGGACAAGGAAGATGAAACAACAAAAGGAAAATATGATACTATTGTGGAGGAGACACAAAAGAAGACAAATGAGATGGCTACAACTAAAGAGCAACAAGAAGAATAGAGTGTGCAAGACACACAAATGTTGAGCATGAGCCCTCCACATGACACAAGTATGCCTATAGAAATTGTAACTATTAAGGATGTTCCTAACAATTCAGCTCAAAATATCAACCCCTTAACTACAGAAGACCTGAAGAAGATCTTTGACCAATCCACACTACAAGTCAGATTGTGTGAGAATCTAGTATTGGTCAGTGTTGATGAACTCCAGAAGGTAGTAGCTGAAATTACAAGGGATAAGTTAAACACACAAGAACCACCTTCTACTATCCGTTCAACTACCAATGCTCAACCTTTAGTACAAACATCAGAAGACACATCTGCAAAGGATGACACTACTATTAGAGTTGAACAAACATAGACTACAACAGAAGAAAAAGAAGAAGAAACAACCAATGTTCAACCTAATGCATAAACACAAGTGCACGTAAGATAATAGTAATTGATCAAGGCAAATATGAAGAAAAGGACATACCAAAGGAAAAGGAGCAAGAAGGAATACAAGCATTGGTAAATCTACCAACTTCTTGCTCTCCTATAAAAATCCTACAGGAGCTAAGCACTAAAGTTGTACCACTACAAATTTTAGCACCAAGCTCTAGTTCATCCAAGGTTGCAAAGGTAATTCATTGTGGAGATGTAACTCTAGATGAAGAAATAGTGATGCCTGAATATGATTATGCAATCATTACTTTGGAACAAATAGGCTTAATGCAAAAATCCTTGGAAAAGAAGAAAAATAAAGAAATACTCAAAAAAGAGTATAAACAGAGGCAAACATTGCAGGAAATAAGAGATATTTTCTTAGATGCTTTCAATTTTCCCACACTTGAAGAATCAAAGCCAATATTAGAACAACTATCAAATATTGTAGAATAGGTGAATAATGAAGACCAAGATACAAATGCAAAACTTATGGAATGGTCAAAAAGAAAATTTCAAGGGAAAGTCAATGAGAAAATATCTGGTGATATAGCACTGGTACAAGTACAATTGGCTACAAAAATTTAGACATCAAAGAAGGTACTTGAGAACATATTCTCATTGTACACAAAACGGTGTGGTCCCACACTCTTCACACAAGAAACAAGTCATAAAATTTTGAGTCTGGAGAGAAAATTGAAAATCTCAGGTATGCAACTACCTTAGAACCCAACTCAAAGTGAGAAGCATTTCCATTCATTGCTTCAATCATAGAGTCAACTAGCTGTACTAATAGTAGAAGAGGCTAATATAAGAGCCAAGTTGATTAACATCCAAGCCTCCCTAACTCCTCATATAGAGATACTCCACAAGGAATGAGGATTTGCAAAGACATTATTGAAGAAAGATCCTAATATTTCTACATCTATTGGATTAGTTCACCTTCCAGTATAGATAACCATCCAAATAAAGTCATTAGATGTTGCATGTGACAATTGGGATGCTACTCTAAAAATAATTATGGAGGTCCACAAGTCTTTCTTGGACAGATACACTATTAGTGTATAGACCCTTTGACATAAGTGTCAAAAAGGGGGAGATGAGATAAATAAGAAAAGGGAGATACATAAGCAAGAGATGAGATAAAGGTAAACCATAGGGGAAGAAAACACAAAGGGAGAAAACAAAAGAGCAAAAATAGAGCATATCAAATAAAGAGTATCAACACATTTCAGCATATTTGAAGACAAAAGGCTATCAACAACTTAGGGGGAGTTATAAATTTTGAGGTATATAGTCTATTACAAAGTTTTGAAAATTTTGAAATTTTGTGTATAAGTCGAGTTGTGAATATATTATACTTGAGAAGGTTAGATTGATTATGTAAAGTTAAGTGTTTTTGATACTCATGTCAAAGGGGGAGATTGTTGATCTCAGATTGATTTTGACAATTGAGTGTCAATAGACTTAAAACACTCACTAAGTTCATACTGAACTAGTAATGTATGTCAAGTATGATATGTAAATATAGACTATGTCAAGTTGAAATGAGTGTTGAGTCACTCATGTGCCACGTCACTCAAGTGCCGAGTAGACAATACATGCTGAGTGATTCAAGTGCTAAGAAAATAGGAGATGTCGAGTAGTTCAAGTGCCAAGTCAGAGACAAAATTATAGTATGTGCGAAGCATCAGTAACTTTAAGTGCTGAGCGACATAGATTTGACATATTTATTTGTGATTGCACAAAAAACTATGTAAACTATTTTTCAGCTGACCTAAGGATAGAATATGATCTTTTGAAGATAAGGATGAATCTATATGAAAATTCCCTATGCAATTACATGCAGCCAATCAAAAAAAGGGAAGGATTAAGTGGCAAAAAGGATGAATCTCAGCAGTAGATTCATACCTAACCCTAAGTCTTCTCGTCTTCTTAAGGAGGAGAAACCCTAAACTTCATAACAAGCATGTAAGGAATTGAAGGAGAACAAGTGAAGTTTGCATGTGAAAAGTAGAGCATTCATGGAGGCTTAGAAGTTGTAGAGAACAAATTGCAGAATTAGTTTGAGAAGAAACAAAGGATAGAGGATACAACATTGACATATCAGATCAAAGAGGATCAAGAAGGACATGGTATGGATTTTATCTTTAATTAGGCTACCAGAGCTAATCACAAGATCTATGATGAAACATCCTAATAGGTGATTTTAGTTAAATCTCCTAAGTGGAGTAGTCCTAACAGACTATTGCAAATCCTTTAATAGGGTGATATTCCAAGTGGATGTTTAGAAAGTCCTTTAGTGAGGCACACTTCTAACAGGGTTTTGAAATGCTCTAACAAGGTGGGACTTAACAGTCCTTGTAAGCCTTTAACAGGGTAGGCCTTTCATAGGGCAGATCATGTATCATGGTCAACACTGTGTAACCTTAATTGGTGATAATTTATTGTTGCAGTAGTGAAGAATTGTGGGTGTCATCCCCACCCCAATTTTACCTCCTCATTTGAAGGGTTTTTGGGTAATCATATTAGGTGTAAAGTGTGTGTGTGTGTGCGTGTGTTTACATGTTTGATGCATTTACTTTACATGTTATTTACAATTCATATATTCTATGCATCTAATGAAATGGTGAAAGTTTGAACTTTTGATTCAACCCCACCACCCCCACACCCCCCCCCCCCCCCCCCCCCCTCAGAAGTGTATGTTCCCATTTGTAATTCCATCAAAAGAGAAATAGGATGCACAGGATGTACAAGTGTCGAGTGCCAGTCCCCCACATGATGACCAAGAAAGTCAACAGGACTCAGTAAGTATTAAAGAAGTTTCTAATAATACATTGTAGAGTGTAAATCATTTAACTGAGGATGATTTGAGGAAGCTTCAACAAGACTCTACCAGTATAACTATTCTATGTAGTAATCTAATATTGGTGAGAGTGGATGAGATACACAAAGTTGAAGTTGGATCAGCAAGGGAGGAGCAACAAGTTACACCAAATGTGCCCACGTCAACTACAGAGGAAGAGCATAAGGGATCACAAAATCTAAAAATAGATCAAAGTGTAAACATTGAATAGAAAGATGACACGAAAACTAAACCATTTGTAATACCAACAGTTTTCATTCAGATTAAAGAGGCAGAAGCACAGCCTACAGGTATATCACTACCAAGCCTAAATAGTTCAAGTTTACCAGCCATAGTGATTGTTGATAAGGATGGAACAAAAGTGCATAAGGGTTAGGAAAAAATTCTTGTACCTATTACACCATCACAAGGTGAAGTCCAAAAGGAAGGAGACAAGACTAAAGAGTTGAAGTTGACTATTAAACCTGAGGAGAAAATTGTAATACAAACTCTAGTTACATTGCCAGTTTCTACATCTCCTCTCAATAGTCACACTCTTTAGTGGTCGAGTACACAAGCCACACCATTAAAAATATCAAGGCCAAGTTCAAGCACACCAAAGAGTGTTGAAGCTACATCATTTGAGGATGTAAACTTAAATGAGGTGATTGAGCTACCAAAGTTTGATTGAACACAATCACAATTGAAAAAAAGGGCAATTCTTTAAGACGCTCTATAAAGGAAGAAGAGGAAATAAATATTAAGGATGGAGCATAAGAAAAAGAAATTTTTGCATGAGATTAAAGATATATTTATTGATGCTTTAGCCTCCCAGAAATAAATGGAGATATGCCCATTATAGAGAAACTTGTCAACATAGTGGACAAAATAAAGGATGAAAACAAAATCTAATGTCAAATTATTAGAATGGTTTGAAAGAAAATTTCATACACAAGTTTTGGAGAATATATCTAGTGCTATTGCACTCAAACAGGTTGATCTAGTAACTAAAATGGAAAATTTAAAGGTATTAGAGAAAATTTTCTCTCTATACACTAAGATATGCAATGTTGATCTATTCACTAAGGAAAATCAACATGTTATTGACTAGCTACAGGGAGTTTTGCGACTCACAGGTACCACGCTACAAAAATCTATAGGTAATAGTTAGTTACATTTTCAGAGGCTACTAATGACTTAGAGTAGGCTTGTCGAGTTGCAAGCAAAAGATGCAAATATTATATCTACTCTATTTAGTATCCAGTCCATATTGACACCTCACATGGAAGTATTACACAAGGATATAGCCTATGTAGAAACAATAATGAAGAAATATTCACATCTTTCTACTCATGAAGGCTTAGTTGACCTAGCTACTAATCTTGAAATATAGATTCATTCACTAGATGCAACATGTCATAACTGGAATGCAACATTGAAGATTATAATGGAGCTACACCAACCATTCCTAGACAAACACACTATAAGTGTACAACCCAAATGACATAATTGTCAAAAAAGGGGGATATGAAGTTTTGGATTAGTATTTTTGTGAAATTTTGAAGGAAATTTATCAAGGAAGAATATTTAATCAGGGGGAGTAAAAAGGTATGGAAGATAGACAACAGTTTTACAAATTTTGAAATTTTATATAGAAGCTAAGTAACGAAGATACATTTTCTATATTATGCATTAGATAAGAATGTATATGACATGACAAAGTGTTTTTTCCACTCATGTCAAAGGGGGATATTATTAATCTTATATTGGTTTTGACAAAGTAATGACAAGACACTTAGTCATTATTCAACAAAGGAAAGTGTGAGCCAAGTGATCAAAACATGTCGAGCATAATTGTTCAGATTAGACATGCCAAGTAATATGATAGTATGTGCCGAGCACTAGTAGGTTTCGAGAAGTTAGTGCATGTTGAGTCATTCAGGTGTCAAGCCAGTAGAGGGAGCTGAGTAAGTAGTATGTGCCAAGTGATTTTGGTGTCGAGTAAACAGAGTGTGTCGAGCTATTAAGGAGTTGAGTATTATTATTAAGAGCATAGTGAAGGTCAAGCATCAGTACCTTTGGATGTTAAGTGAACAGTTTATGTCACAGATGTTTGTAATGGCACAAACTTCTATGTAAACCATTTTTGGGCTGACATAATCATAATTTTGATTATAAGAGATAAGTATAGAGTCATGTTATGAATCCCTATGCAATACATGCAACCAATCAGATTGAGGAAAGCATTAGGTGGCAATAAGGATTAATTACAGTTGTTGATTCTTACCTAATCCATCACCACCAATGTTTATTTAAGAAAGAAAAACCCTAAGGCCCTGTTTGGTTGCACGAATTGTTGAATGCAACATTCAACTATTTTGGAATAAGTTCTCTTTTGGAATTCACTCATTCTAAAAATAAGTTCTAGAATATCATTTAGAGTTGTTTGGTTGTCGTGGAGGAGGAATCAATAGATGTCTATTCTATGTTTGGTTGCATCAATAAAATAAGGAATTAGAATATGTTTTTAAAAAAAAAATCTTAATATGAATTTATAAAAAATATTTTTTTGTTAATGTTTTAAAAGTCAAATTAATTTAGTATCCTCTTCATTATAAATTGACTTTATCACTAAGAAAGGTATATCACAACTTTTTAAATTCATTGGATTTAAATCTAGTTATTTTAAAATTATATTCAATATTGTCTATAATTGCTTCCATTGTAAGCTTGATTTTTAAATATATATGTTTATTGTTAAAGAAGTCAAAAGTTAAGATTTTAAATTATAAATATTCAACAACATTTTTAAAAATTTCAATTACATTTATACAAAATAAGGAAAAGAAAGATTTATACAATCATATAAAATAATAAGAAATAAATTTAAACTATGACATTAATTTTGCTACATGATTAGTTGATTTAATTATAAAATTAGACTAAATAGAGGAACTAATAAAAAGTTATGCTCATCTACAGATGAACAAATAACCACAGAGTCTATTCAATTTTTATTTTAATGGAGCATCAATTTAAGGGAATGCGATAGATGAATATGGATAAATTACAACACACAGAGAAATGCTATAGTATACAAAAACAAATTTGATTGATTTCAGTAAAAAAATAAAAATGCAGATTCATAACTTTTTAATTTTCTCACATTATTTTAAAGCTTCCATTTCCATATTTTCCCATTCTTCTAGATGATTTTCAGCTAAGTCTACAACTATAAGAAAAGAAATGAGGAGGAATTATACTACTGAGCATATTATTTGAAAGTTCAAGAACCACCAAATACTAAAGATGTTGACCAATATTAGCAAGAATAGAAGGACTCCAACAAAAAGGGCTCCAACAATCATGTAGTTCACACAAATACCTCCATGGATTTCTACTTATCATGGAAAGAAAGTTGAATGCCCCATGACGAAAAAATCCCCAAATTGTTTCAAGCAACAAAAGAAGAAAAAATCACAGACCCAATAAGAAATTCAATTGAGTTTATAAAATATGGAATAAGCATAGCTTATTCTTATTCCATGTTTTTTTAAGAATCCCACTTTGCCCATTCTGAGGTCAAATGAGAAGAGGCAAATTCTAATTTTGATTTAGTGGATCACAGACAAATGCGATATTGGTGAATGCATGAATTGAAAATTTCTTATTCCACTCGAATTCCTATAACCAAATGGGGCCTAAAAGGTTTATGGATGTGAAAGGAGATGAATGCAAAGAGTTTAGAGGGAATTCATGGTGGTTTAGAATTTGAAAAGAATAGAGTAAAGGAGTGAAAGGATAGAAGAGACATATATGATCAGCAGGATCAAGGTTTAAATAGTAAGGAGGAGATTTGACATCAAGCAGAAAGGTTCTAACCTAAGGGACATGGTGTTGAATCATTCTAATAGGTGATGCAAAGAAAATGTCTTTACTGAGTAGTCCTAATAGGTTGTTGTAAATCTCTTAACTGAATTCTTACTTTATTGTAAGTTGAAATCCTCTAATAAGGTGAGACCTAACACTCTTTGTCAGCCTTTAATAGGGTAGACCTTTCACAAGATAGATCATATCTTATGATCAAAAACTTTGTAGCCGTAATTGGCCACACTTTACAACTGTAGTAGTGAATATTTGTGGTTGTCATCCCCACCCCAGTTTTACCTTCTCATCGAAGGGTTTTTGGGTGACCAATCAATTTTATTATTTGTTATTTACTTTATGGTATGGATATGATTCATGTTAAGTTATTTCAATTTATAAGTTAAGTTATGAGATGGATGTTGGTGATATGTTTTAAAGGAAAAAGTTGTAAGTGTTGATTCACCCCCCTCCTCAAAGCTTACTTTTCCATTGTTATTTCCAACAGTTGCATTGGTTGATAAAGATGAAGAAGAAGAAGGTAGAGATGTAGTAGAGCTAGAAGAGAAAGATGAAGAAGAATTTTCCAAGCTAGCAAAAGAATTAAGGAAATTGGTAGAAGGTAGTGCACAACAAGATGTTGTCACTATAGAGGAAATTCTTGATTTATCTCCATAGAATTAGAATGTATTAACTGAGGAAGATCTAAAAAATGCTACACCAGATACCTCTCTACCATGCACCAATCTAGTGTCATTATAAATACAAGATTATCCAAGGAATGAGAGTGCAAGGAGTGGTGGTTTTCATGCTACGTTAGTTACTTCTAACATGAAATTTGAGCAATAGAGAAACAGAATAATTGTGTTTCCACAATTTACTCATGTCACAGTGGGGCAAATAGATGAGAAAGTGGAAGAAGAGGAGAAAGAGATAGAAGAATTAGAGAAACAAAAAGAACAAGGATCAATTCAATCTCATTGAGTGTCATACCAATAGAGACATTAATTATTACATCTATACAACAAGTAAGATCAACTCAATAGGAGCAGAGACAGATATCTGAATCAGCTACAAAGAGAAAACAACTAAAGATATCACTACCTAGTGATAGCAGCCCTCAATCCTAGATAATGGCACACAAAGATGATACAATAGAATATTCAATGAGTTTAGATGAGGTAATCACATTACCTATGTATGATTTAAATAACATGATATTGGAATAGATGCAAGAATTGCAAAATTTGCTAAGGGTGCAAGACAAAGAAAGAATAGTTAAGAAGAGAAAACAAAAAGAACGAGGTATTGGAAAATATAAAGGATATTTTTGTTGATGCTTTTGAGATTTTTGATGTTAATGAGCAACATCCAATTTTGGATCAGCTAGCGTATATAGTTAATAAAGTTCAAATGGAAGATATAGAGACCAATGACAAATTGATGAGATGGTCTAAAAACAAATTTGAGGAGAAAGTTTTGGAGAAAGTCTCAATAGAACTTGGAATTAGGAAAGTTGATATTTCTAACCTTACCATTGAGTTCAAAGGAATTATGAAGGTCATTCATTCTTTATATATGAAACTTTTTGATGGTGAGTTCTTTACATTGGAGAATCAATGTTCTATTGATTTGATATATGCATATATGAAGCTATATACAATCTCATTGAGAAAGAACACAAGTTCAAGCTCACCTTCATACAAAGAGTTGACATTTGATCAACAAAGATTAGCTAAGTTAATGGATAGAGACAGTGGCATAAGGAATAAATTAATTTCAATTCAATTTATGCTACTACCCCATTTGGAGATAATTCAAAGGGAATTATTTATGGCTAGAAATTTAATGAAGAAAGATCCACATCTTTCAACGGTAGAGAGCCTAATTGATCTAGTTGTTCAGCTAGAGATTCACATTTAAGTCATAAAATTAGAAAGAGACAGATGGAATAAAGTAGTTGAAGAAATTTTGGCAAGTCATCAAACATTTTTTGGATAAATACAAGCTAACCCCTGAAAAGCCCAAGTCGTAAGTGCCAAAAACAAGGAAGAAATATAATCATGACAAACACAAAGGGGGAGACAAACAATCAAAAACAACATTATCAAATGAGTGAGCATCAAAGTCTATAGACATGTATATATTGTATAGCAAAGATAAGTTTTGAAAACCAAATCACAGTCTTAGGAGGAATACTATTTTGTATGGATTACTAAGTCATGACAAAGTATTTTTGCCACTAATGTCAAAGGGGGATATTTTTTTATCTCTAATCCTAAGTTTCCTATGTTGACACTCATTTGTCAATCTTACTTAAGTAATGCAATAAACTAACAGGTGTCGAGTAATGTGGAAACTACAATAGATGCCAAGCAATCCCAAATAGATGGTGCCAAGCATCAGTATTAATTCATGTGCCGAGAAATGCAAGATCAACATAAAAGTTTGTGCAATTGCAATCCAAGATGAAAAATGGTTATGCATGACTCATTGACAGGATAAAAGGATAAGATCAAATCCTCACAATCATCTATACAATCCTCATGCAACCAATGGGTGAATTTCAAGGGTTTGAGAAGGAACATTTTAATCAAGGATGCATGATGGACCACTAATCTTTATAAGGGAGTCTTGACACCATTGCACAGTGTGAGAGTAAGAGAGGAGAAAGGAATTGTGAGAAGAAGGAAAAACAGAGCCTATTAAGGTCATTGTAGAACATTGGTGTCAAAGATTAAGAGGAAAGGACAACATTTACACATTCAGTTGATTAGAATGGAACAAGGAACACAATTAGTAGATCAGATCTAGCAGAGATTAGTTAATAGTACAGAAGATCAAGTACCTGAGATCAGCATCAGAGATTGCATTAGATCAGGTGTATTATTCTAATACTCTCCCACAATTGTATTAGGAATTTGGAAATCCTATTGAGTTAGGTATGTTTAACAACCTCATGTAAATCCTTTAATATGGTGACATTCTAAGTTGAATGTTCTTAAGTCCTCTAACAAGGCACACTCCTAACAAGGTGTAGAAATCCTTTAATAGGGTCACATTTAATAGTGTGTTGTAGCCTTTAACAGGGAAAACCATCAGAAGTGGTTGAAATCAATTGCTGCAATAATTTTGTGGCTATCATCCCCACCCCAGTTTTACCTTCTTATTCCTGGAGGGTTTCTAGGTTACCAAAATCTAGAGTGTTATGTGGTGATGCATGTTTTTTTCTCATGATTGTTTAATGTTTATATGCATGCATGTTAATTTTAGTTATATGTTATTAAGGGTTTAAAAGTGGTTAAAAGGCCAGTACTTCTGATTCACCCCCCACTCTCAGAAGCATTCTTCCCATTAAGAAATTCCAACATCCTATTAGTGTCTAACACTTATTCATTTCCTAGGCAACATTGGTCGGTCATCACTGCAACTGAGCCATCCAAAGAAGGTCGAGCTACAAAGGACTTGTTCATATTTCATTACATGTTGAGCAAGTCAAAGGTTGTCGAGCACCCCAATAGAGATGGAGAGAGCATGCATCCCAAGTAAGTAGAATGAGCTAATACAAAGTGAATTGATGCTAAATGTATCAGTAAATGTCAAGCATATAGAAGTCGAGTGCCAACATGAATGTTAGTTATGACTGAGTGTTAAAACATTCAAGTGTTGAGTAAACTAGTTTTGACATATGAGTTTATAATGATACAAACACTTATGTAAATCATTTTATCCAACTTATATATGACATTTAAAGATTTTAGAGATAGTTAAGGAGAATATTATGTATTTTTCCAGATGGCATTAATCCCAATAAAAGAAGATTAACCAATTAGAAAATCAGAAGGGTAAAATGACAAAAGGATGAAATATGGATCATTGATTAAGATCTAGAACTCTCTATGATTATATATTTAAGAAGGGACTAAACCTAAGATTAGTGTGAAAATAGAAGCTAGCATGAAGGTGTGAACAAGATTAGAACAAGAGAAAGGAAGGCTAAGTTTGAAAGGAGATCAAACAGAGCAACCTAGCAATGAAGGATAGAATAAAGATATCGTATAAGGAGATCAATTTGAGATATTGGAGAATGGAGATCCATAAATAGATTTTAGAGAAAACTAAAGGACTAGGTACTAAATCATTTATGATAGATTAGGTCAGGGTAAATCTCCTAATAGAGTGGTTTTAACAAACCTATTTAAATTTCCTAATCAAGTCCTTACTTTATTGTAAGTGTAACATCCTTTAATCAAGGTAAGACCTAATAATGTTGTAAATATTTTAATAAAGTAGACCCTATTAGAAATGTTTTAGAATAACTAGGAGGGGGGGGTTTGAACTAGTTACTCAAGGTCCTTAAGTAACACTTGAACAATTAAACATAAACACTCATTGTTCTATTTATCCTATTGTTGCTTGGTCACTACTATAAAATTATTGTCTTAAACATATCATCCTTTTCTTAATGAAAAAATCATCAAATGTAAAACATATAAAGCATTCAACACAGATTTGACACTAGGATTTTAAGTGGAAACCCAATTTGAGAAAAACCAACATCAACATGTCACCACTTTTTCACTCTTTCAAAGTAAGCCCTATTAGTAGCCAACCCTGTTAAAGGTTTACAATACACACTATTAAATGTGACCTAGTTAGATGATTTAATCACCTTGTTAAGAGTGGCCTTTTTAGAGGACTTTGATCATTCCATTTAGAATGTCACCTTGTTAAAGGATTTACACAAACAGTTAAGACTTTCACATGATTGTTAGGTCAACTTCTGTTAAAAGGATTTCAATATAAATTGTTTACAATGATTAGAATGAAAATAGTAGGTTTTGATCTGTATAATTACAACTCACTTTTGCAAGTTCAGATCTCTATTCAGTTCATGTGGTGATTCACTGATAAGCCTCCCATTGTCATCTCTGATCTTGATTCACTTGGAAACTCTTCAAGATATTAGTCTTCCCCTTCAATAATACTTAATCATTTTGCTCAGATTCAGTAATCAACATCAACAACATATACTTAAGAAATCCTCTCTAGCTTCACATTCACACACACTCTTGTGTTCACCCTTTTGTGCCTCTAATCCACCTTTCTCTGTATATCTTTCTCTCACATACACACCACCACACTTCTTTTTTAGCTCTATACCTGTTTAAAAAGGAAATTCTTGCTTTACCATTTTCCATGATCACTGTAGATATTAGGGTTTATGATCAAGTTCAATATGATTCATTGTATCTGTCCATATTCTTGATCATCCTTTAGAAACTTCTCTATAATTTGTGTATTAGGTATTTACCTAATCTTCACCTTGAATTTAAGGATCCAACTCATTAATCTTACCTTCAACATGGTTTACATCTCCCAAGAAATCAACTGAGTTGACTATATCTTACAATTTCCTTGAATTCATTCTCAACATTGTTACTTGGCACTCTCTAAATTTTGACACTTGGTCATCACTAAATTACTCGATCATTGTAAAACTTCTAGCTCGGCATCAACTATCTTTCTCATTCAATACTAACACTCAGTCAACACCAAATTTACTTGGTACTAACTATGGCTCATTTGACACTAGCATCACTCAGCATTCCTTAGCCTTTTACTCTATTGCTCGGTTTGGCTTAACTTTCTTGATATAAACAATCACTTTGTCTCATCAAAGTCTATCAAAAACAAATGTCCATTGTAGCTTCCTTTTCATAACTCAACCTTTACTCTAGGTGTTATTGTTATGAGAAATATCTCAAATCCTCTTCATCAATCAAATAGATATGACATTTAGCTTAGGCAGCAATATGTCTTATCAATAGATTTGACATCAATGACAAAACAATAATTATTTCAATTGCAAGTTTTCAACAATTTCCCTCTTTGGCATTGATGGAAACATCTCTACATATCAATATTAGAAATATCTTATTACCATACAATCCAAAAGATTTTCTCCCTCTAAGATATTAATCTCTCTCTATATTCATATTTCCCTTCTCTTGGTTAAGTCTCCTTCTTTGGTAATTTGCTTCTACCTCTTCTATGGCTATCTCCTTCTTTGACTGTATAACTCTCCCTCTATTACTATAATTCCCTCCCTCCTTCTCTTTGATCTCTCTATCTCATTATTTCTTCTTTTATACTGTACATATCTCCCTATTTGACAACAATGCAAAGACACTTAACTTTCAAACTTCATACATCTGAATTATGTAGATATTTGCATGTCTGGTTGATTTATGTCATTTGTCTATGACTAATCTATTATGTTGGACTTGACTATCTACCTTAGGCATTTACCAAAGTAGAGTTATATTGTATTACTATGTAGGGTCTTCTAATTAGCACATGTGATGCAATGCACCTTGTCTTCTTAAGTAGCTTTGGTTAGGGGAATTGCCTCTAATTTACCTCTAAGATATTCATGAGCATCTCTAGGTAAGGATTTTGTGAATATGTCAGCAATTTGTTCTTTGGTGTGCACATATTCTAACTTCACATCTTTATCTTGAACTAGTTCTCTCAAGTACTGATACTTGATAGCAATGTGCTTTGTCTTAGTGTGCATCATAGGATTCTTTGAAATATTGATAGAACTTGTGTTATCACAATAGTTAACTACTAGATCTATAATCTCTTCCATCATACCTTTCAATAATTGATCTATCCACATGATATTTGAACATTTCACTACAACTACCACATACTTGGCTTTAGCTATTGGTTGGGAAATAAAATTCATCTTTTTTCTTGTCTATGACACCAATCTCTTTCCTAGATAGTGCTTTTTCTATCATCAATATTTCCTCCCCAATCTGAGTCAGTGAATACCTTCAGTTGCAATCTATCACTTCTCTTGTAATACAATCCATAGTCTTTTGTACCTTTTAGATATCTCAATATCCTTTTCACTACCATCACATGATTCTCTTTAGAATTTCCTAAAAATATAGTGACTACCCCAACTGCTAAAGCAATATCTAGTCTTCTATGAACAACATACTTTAATTTTCCAATCATGCATCTATATAAGGCCTGGTTCACTTCAGTAGGATCATCATTCTTAGATAGCTTATGTCCTGTAAACATAGGTGTACTCACTAGCCTTGAATCTTCCATTCCAAAATTCTTCAGCATCTCCTTGATGTATTTGGATTGAGTAATAAAAATACCAAACTTCATTTGGCATACTTGTAATCCAACAAAGAATTTGATTTCACCAAACATAGACATTTCAATTTCCTTCTTCATTTCATCAGAAGATGATTTGCATAATGTTTCTCTTCCTCCAAATATAATATCATCACAAATATTTTAGATAACAGTACTTCATTGTTCTTTCCATTCTTTAAATATAAATTATTGTTATTGTTTGTCCTTTCAAAACCAATCTTCATGAAATAGTTGTGTAGTATTTCATACCATGCTCTTGGGGCTTGTTTTAATCCATAAAGGGCTCTGTTTAGTTTACGTACCATGTTCTTCTTGTTTGGATCTACAAATCTTTCAAGTTGTTCAATGTATACTTCTTGCTCAAGTATACCATTTAAAAATCCAGATTTGACATCCATATGATATACCTTCAAAAAAATTTAGGTTGAATACACAAGCGGAGTTCTAACTCATTCATTTATTGCCACAGGAGAAAACATTTATCCATAATCAACTCCTTATTCTTGAGCATATCCCTTGCATACCAAACTCACCTTATTTCTTGTTACTTATCCATTTTCATTGAGTTTGTTCCTAAAAATCCACTTTGTTACCAATAACATTTTTGTCTTTAGGACTTGGCACTAAATTCCAAGTATTGTTCTTCTCAATCTAGTCAATTTCCTAGTTCATTGCATGAATCCAATCTTCATTGTCTAAAGCATATTTTACTATCTTGGGCTCAAATTCACAAAGTAAGCATGTATCATCTTTGAGTCTTTTTCTTTTCATAACACTTGATTCAACATCACCAATGATTTTTTTAGGTTTGTGACATCTTACATATTTTTCTAGCACGGGTAGTTTTTGTCTTGATTCTTCTATAGGTTCAACAGGAAAAATAATCTCAAGCTCATTTTCTCTTTCTTGTTTAGGGTTTGGTTCATGTTTTGTATTCTCAACATTTTCTATCTGATAGTTGACATTCCCTATATGTGACTCGATATCTTTGGTTTATTTCTTGACACCTACTCTCTGTTGCTCAGAAATTTGTCTTTGCACTTCATCATTCCATGTCAGCTGGGAAATTGTAGCTTGATTAGCTTGTTCATTTTGAGTGATGGGAGCATCATCATCAACATAGATGAATGTATTGTAGTCTTTAGGCTCTTCATTACATGAAATGTTACTTCTTTCTATAAACTTGTCAAGTTTTACATTTGCACTTTCCACAACATTGTTAGTGTTAGAGTTCAAACACTTATAAGCTTTTCTCTTGGTTGAATATCCTAGGAATATACCTTTATCACTCTTTACATCAAGTTTTCCATTTCTATAATCTTTAATTATATGGCATATACTTCTAAAGATTTTGAAATATTTCACATTAGGAGCATATCCATACCACAATTCAAAAGGTGTAGCATTTGTACCTTTCTTTACTTGTACTCTATTCAGGGTATAGACAACAATACTAATAGCTTCTCTCCAATTCTTCTTTGATACACTCTTCTCCATCAAAAAATTTCTTACATGGTTCATTATTGATATGTTTCTCCTTTCAGTTATCCCATTCCGAGGAGGGGTCCTTGGTGCTAACAACTATCTTTTAATTCCTCTGTCATTGCAAAATGTATTGAACATATTTGAAATGAATTCACCACCTCTGTCAAATCTCAAGCACTTCAAAATCTTCCCTGTTACTTTTTCAACTCTAGCTAGATACCACTTAAATAACTGAAAAGCATCAGATTTAGTTTTAAGAAACATCACATTCATCATCCTAGAGTAATCATCAAAAAATAGAATGAAATGCTTATCTCCATAGTAGCTTTGAACATCAATGGGTCCACATAATTCAGTATGAACCAATTCCAAAATATCACTAGCAAAGTATGTTTTTCTCTTAAAACTAGACTTGGTCATTTTCCCCAATTGAGATTGTTTACACATGGCATTGAAAAGCTTCTTTAGTTTAGGAAACCCTCTTACTTTCTTCATTTTAATAATATTCACCAAATTGTCAAAGTTTACGTGACACAATCTCTTGTGCCATAACCAAACATCTTCTATTGTACAAATAAACATGTCTCATTTGATAAATCTAGATAGAACAAGTTACCTCTTATCTAATCACCACTTCCAATCAGCTTACCATCAACATCATGTATCTTGGCCTTCCTATTATGAAATTCAACTTTGTAACTTGATTTGTTCAGCTGTGAAACACTCAACAATTTATAGTTAAGTCCTTCAACCCAATAATTTTTTTTACATTTTATCTTGTCAATCAGTTGAATAGTACCTTTACCTTTTACAACACATGGGATATCATTACCAAATTTAACACATCCACCTTTGTATGGACCAATATCCTCAAATTTTTCTTTATCACCAATCATATGATTAGATCATCCACTTATCCATCTATCACTCTTGTTTATATATGAGATTAATGCAGTTTGCTCAACTTCACCAAAATCTTCTTTCGTGGAAACATAGACAACTTCATCATCATTACTCTCAAATTCATTGTCAAATTCTTCTTTAGCTATATAACAAGATTTCTTACCTTCTTCATCCTTTTTTATCTTCTAGTTTTTTTCATCTCTTCTTCCTTTGTACTTCCTTTCCTTCATTTCATCCTTATCCTCTCTGGCATGACACCTAGCAGAAATATGACTAACCTTATTGCATGAAAATAAAATAATAGGTTGTTTACCTTTGTGTTTTCCTTTTCCTCTTCCAAATCTTTTTGCAATCAGGGTTTCAGGTTCATCAATCTCATCATCATAACTATCACTGTCACTCTTCACATGTTTACCTTTTCTTTTGCTAAGAACTAATTGTGACTTGAATGCAGATTCAATAGTAGTAGGTGTGTAGTTATCAAAGTTAGACATTTCAAAAGTAGTAAGTCTACCAATTACGCCTTCTAAGGTCAAAGTGTTACCTAGTGTGCATCACATTTCTTTGATTGCAGAAACTCTAATGGCATGTAGAGGGAGTAGAGCCCTCAATACCTTGCTTATTATTGCTTCATCTTTCATTTCTCCATTTGTACCACGAATAGAATTAACAACCTCTTTGACTCTTGTGCAATATTTCACTATGTTCTCACCTTCCTTCATTCTCATGTCATCAAATTTTCCTCTTAGGCTCTTAAAACATTTTCGCCACCTCCATATATGGTTTTCAGTTTGTCCCACATTTTCTTTGCACTGTCACAATCTTTTAAGTCATCAAACTTGGCATAGCTTTGGGCTAAGGCAATCTCCAACATTGCTTGATTGTGTTCTTGATTTTGCTTCAATTGTTTAGCTATTAGAGGAGTAGTTTTTACCTTCACATATTCATCATCCACAAATTTGATAGCATCATCACTGATACTGGATAAATGAAACCTCATCAAGGTCTACCATGCAAGAAAGTTTTCCTCATTTAGCTTGCGTACATCTCTCTTGTGAGTTATGATCTTTACCTTTAAGTAGCTTAAAATTTTCTCTATTATACCAATTGTAAGAAATGTTTTAGAATAACTAGGGGGGTCAATCAGATACTCAAGGTCCTTAAGTACAAACACTTAATGTTCTGTTTATCTTGTTGTTTCTCAGTCACTACTATAAAAATATTGTCTTAAACATATCATGATTTTCTTAATGAAAACATCATCAAATGTAAAACATATAAAAAATTCAACATATATTTGACACTAGGATTTTACGTGGAAACCCAATTTGGGAAAAACCACTAGCAACATGTCACCACTTTTTCAACCATGTTAAAGGTTTACAATAAACACTATTAAATGTGACTTGGTCAAAGGATTTAATCATCCTATTAGGAGTGGCCTTGTAAGAGGACTTTGATAATTCCATTTAGAATGTCACCTTGTTAAAAGATTTTTAGAGACTGTTAAGTCTTTCATGTGATTGTTGGGTCAACCTTTGTTAAAAGGATTTCAATACAAATTGTTTACAATGATTAGAAAGAAAATAGTAAGTTTTGATCTATATAATTACATCTCACTTTTCTAGGTTTAGATCTATGTTTGGTTCATGTGTTGATTCACTAGTAAGCTTAAAAAATTCCAATAGACCCCTCACAAGGTAGATCATCAAATATGATCAAATTGTAGCCCTAACAGGTGAACTTTATTGTTGTAGCAGCAAAGATTTGTAGGTTTCATCCCCACCCAGTTTTACCTTCATCTTGAAGTGTTTCTGGGTTACCAAAATCATAGTGTTATGTGTTTATGTTTTCATGGGTATTATGCTTAGATAGATTTCATTTTATTAGTACATTTTATGGGTTTATGGTATGAGATCTAAGCTTTGAGGTGGATTAGGCAATGAAAAGTTTAATAGATCCTAATTTACCCCCTCCCCCCAGCCCTCTTAGAATCTTGTTTCCTAATAAGACTTCCAAGGTCTATTTCATTCAAACCCTTCAATAGTTTATTTTTTCAATCAAATCTACTCTTCTTTCACTCCTACTTGCATGTCACATAGAGATTCTAGGCTCCAAGCTTCAAGCCAAAAAATTGGCCAACTATTTAGATAATTTTAAAACCTCCATAATTTTATAGGGAATACCTAAGCCTAACAAACTCAAAAGGATCAAAATTTATGACTGAAGGATGTAGGTACAAATGTTATGTTTTCCATCCAAAACCTAGGTTTGTGAGGCTTTTAAGAACTCGTTAGAATAATACTTGCCAATTTTTTTTCATTTCACTTTAGATCCTCAAGAAAAATGAAAAGTAAAGTTAAGATAGATCACTAATAGGATAGAAAATAATAACATCCTTATCAATCCAATTTCACATAGTATGCTCACGATTTCACATGGATTTACAGTAAACCAAATAGCTTTATTGCTCCAAAATCCTTGTCAATTAACCAAGACCTATTCTTGGGACATTAAAGGGCTATTTAAAACCTATCTCAATGGTTCCTAACCAGTCTTAGAATTTAGATGACCATTTGCAACAAAATGCACAATTAGGCAAAGTGCTAGCATCAACATTTGAGCAACTTGACAACATTTGAAAAACTTTCCATTAACCTTATTATAGGACCTTAGTTACTTAAAAGTTAACCTAAACAACATTAAAATAAATCAAATAAAAAAGATCTAAAATAACAACATCCTTAATAGTCTGATTTCACATAATATGCATGGTATTTTACATGGAATTACAGTAAACCAAATATCTTTGTTTCTCCAAACTCCTTGTCAATTCAGTAGGACCCATTCTTGGGTAATTATAGGGATATTTCAAAACTTTCTTAATGGTTCCTAACTAGTTTTTGAATTTATGTGATCATTTTTAAATAAATGCACAATTAGGCCAAATATTGTTGAAGTTGTCATTGACAAGTTTTGAGCAACGTGACAACATTTGAGAAAAATTATCTAAACCTTATTCTTGGACCTTAATTAATTCACAATTGATCCAAGAAATATTAAAATGAATCAAATAATGTGGTCTAAGGGTTACTTTTCATATTCAACCCTCTTGGCCTCAAATTTCACAAAAATACCTAAAAGGTCCTAATTGCTAATTTCGTGCCAACTTTGTCTTACAACTTTGATTTTTTGTTACATCTTAGGCCCAATAAACCCTTGGAGCCTTACATAATTCCTGATATCTTAATTTTATCCTTTGTCTCCTTGACTAATTATTCAATTTGAGAGTGCTCCTATACCAAATTCAAACAAAAACTCTCTAATGTATCACTATAGATGCATGTATTGCCTCACAAATCATCCATCAATATATCATCATCCTTCCAGTATTGATCATATAGGGATGGGGGTCAATATTTTAATGGTATGGATTCTTTATTATCCTTAATTTTCCAATAAATTGATAAGGATAAGGATGAGGTCTCTCTAACATCATCAGTCAAAAGCTCAACTAAGGCAAGTGTGAGGAGCATTTTGAAAAATTTCATCAACACTAGAATCTCCTTGATAGAGTTAAACATACATTCCTTGTAAAAAATAGGTCACTCCACCTAAGGAAATAACTAATAAGGAACCTCAATGACCTATACAAATGGGGAGGTGATGAACTTGGAGGGAGAAGCCAAAGATTTCTCCAATGTAAGAATAGATATCGAAAGAGGACATGCTAGATCATATATACAATTGAAAAATTTAACAATAGGACCTTTCTCAAAATTTTATTTGAAGGATAGAGTGGATATCCTCCAATCCATTATAATTTGCCTCAACACCCTAGGAAAGATAATATGGTGGTCAAGAGAGTCTAGGAGTGCAGATTAATTGGATATAACTCCACTAGATGCAAATTGTATGTGTGTATCATGTTCACAATTATAGGAAAAGGTTATATTTTAGGGAAGGAGGTGATCATTAGAGGCTCTTATAAAGGGGAATTAAAAATCTAGTCTTTCTTATTGCAAGGCCTAATAGCCACTCTCAAAGTGGTAGGAAGGAAAATGAAATATTATATGTCTCTTTGATGGATGAAGGTAGAAAAAGCTAAGATGAGAGTTGAAATAATAGTAGCGGGCATGGGGACTAAAGATTTGTTCTCCATCTCTAGAATGACATCATGTACCAAGGCTACTTTTCTTACAAATATTATTATTCCCTTGTGAAGAATGTTTCTAAAAAAGTTAAGATAGCTTTAGACATTTTTGGATGCTTTGTGTCATTACAATTCATGATTTTGGTTGTTGATTCCATAATTGCTAAGGAAGAGGGCCTCATTAATGTAGTGGGAGGTGACACTAAAGAAATATTTTTAGGCTTAACCACAAACACCCTTTTTTTATCCTTACAAACAAATAGGAGGAAAAAGGGATTCACTAAGAGGTTGAGGAAAAGGCATTGAGGGAGACAAACAAAACCTAGGCAACTTCTTACCCTTACCATGGATAGTAGGATTTACAAGTATGGAGGTAAAAAAGGAGAAAAAATCTTGGAATTAGGTGGTAAGTGTCATGGCCAAAATCTAGGGCTTAACACACACACAAATTTTTTTTTTTGAACTATGATTAAATAAGATAGCATGGTCGTGAAAGATATTAAATGTTTAACCATAATGGAACTAATTGTTTGAGTAGTTTTAAATTCAGATACCCATAGGTACTTTGAAACTAGATGCAAGTTCACCATTGATATAAAAGGTTACAACATTTCGTAAAAGGGATTATTTGGGTGAACTGGTAATTTCTTAGTAAATCAATTAATTAAATTAAATGACTAATCCATTTAACTAAAGTCCTAATCTATCAATTGCTTTAATAGTTCCTTAAAGTATTACTTCCTAAGGATGACCATAGATTAACGCAACAACTTATTCAATATGTCAAAATGACCTACTAACTAAAATGGCATCTACCTCTTAATTACATAACTTGTTTAGCATCAATTTAATTATGATCAAAATACCACTAACCTTAAAATGAACTAATTAACTAGTCCCTTCTATTTACTAATTAACTTGATCAACATTACAATTTAAATCATTTGACATCAAGAGAATTTGAAACTCTAGAAGATCAATTATATTTAACTATTCAACGCATGCTAACTACCTTTTAAAACTTTAATTCGAAATCTAATTCACCTTAGATATACACATACAATAGAGGTAAACTTTATCATCGATTATACTATCTGCATTCAAATTTAAAATTTTCTCTAACATACTTATAACAATCTAGTTTATTAATTTATCGTTTACAATTAAAATTGATGGCTAGAATTAATTCAATAGATCTACAAGTTAATCTAAACTTTATTTACAATTAGTATAAATTTGAACTCACAATAATAATACCAATATTAAGTTAATCTAACTATTTCACAATAGTGTAAAACTTGATTACTAAAACACTAAAATTATTTTAATTAAAATATACAAATTTCAAATTTAAAACTTTTTAAATTAGAACTAATTAACAATCTAACAACTAAGTCACTATTCTTTACTAACATATACACTAACACATAAATATTATATTACTTCCTAATAACATCAAACAACCACTAATCTAATTATAAATTAATGCTACTCTTAATTTGAAATATTAAAAAATCTAAAACTAACCAAACAAACTATACTAACATAGACTACATACTAATTATTACTATCAAACTACACCACAAAATAAATATAATACTAACTTAACAATATAATCTACTAACTAAACAATAACTAACATACTAACTAATATTAACAACTACACAAACAAACAAAAAAATATAATGCTATACTACTAACCCTAGAACCACCCACCCCCCCCCCCCCACCCTACCCCTAAGCCAAGTGGCCTGCCCCCATATGTGGCCCCACTTCACAAAGGACAGAGCGCTGCCCAAGGTTTGCGCGCTACAGACCTGGTCACCTCCCTTGCCTTGCGTGAGTAAAGCATGCACATGGGAAGAAGATGAGGGGAGTAAGTTTAAATGTTGGAAGAGTTAAAGTTTGTGAAACTATCCCCTCACTTCCCTTGACAAGACAAGGTCATCAGTGGCGACATTACTCATACTAGAAGGGTTGGGTGAAGTCCACACCTAGCCATGGGAAAGAAAAAACAAAGCAAGATATGGAGAGGGTAAGGACTTAATAGTCCTATCATTATTTAATACCTTGGGCCCCTCCAAATTTGATTTGCTAGGGATGATATGACAGAACATAGGGTAAAAAGAAAGGACTAAAAGGAAACTTTTGAAAACCTTGCCAAAATTTAAATTCCATTCCTCCTCAAACTGATATGTCATAAAAGCACGTGATCCAAGGTGGGCTTTTAGGTATGATTTGAATTCCTTGTCAATCTTAAATTTTGACTTGCCAACTTTGATTCAAAGCCCATGTGCTAATTCAAACTCCTAGGTGGTGCGAATTATTTAAGTTTTCTTGTCATAGGGCAAGCTTTTAATGCATAAAGTTTTGTTGTTGAGAGATACAATAAGATATTCATTTAAATGTTTTAATTTCAAATGTATTTAATTTATATTCTTTTTAAAAGATTTAATAAAGATTTTGGTTGAAATTTCAAAGGAATAACTCAGAATATTCTCTGTGACTTGGGGGAATTAAAATTTCCCCCATACATTTTCTAGAGAGCTTTTTACTCCTAGAGATGCACTTTTTTTTTTGAAGCCAATTTTTTTTTTAAGTGTTGATATGTTCTTCTTGCTATATTTTTTTGTTATAAAAGGAGTGTTTTCTCCCTTAGTAACAACATTGTTTCCTTTTAACAAGCATACTAATACAACGATGAGAATAAGATTATTCTTTTTATAACTTATGTTTTATAATTCATCATACAATGAGGGTATATGAACCTTTCATTTAGAAATCAAGGAGATGCATAATTCTTAATCAAATTTGATTTTGTCAATTATATAATTTAACGAGGAGAGAGCTAAACTTGTTGTCCACAAAGTAGGATTATTCATTTCTTCTTAACACATAAAACATTGAATTGGAAACTTTAACATATTCAATTAATTTTCCTTAACATGAATGAAAGCTTGAGAATTGATAATTCGAAGACATTATCTATTAATCTATTTTCTCTCATACATATGCATAATTTGAAATCACATAAGAACAATGAAAGGAGGTTTTCAAAAATCTTTTTCTTTCTCTATTATTCATCTTGGTTCAAAGCTCCATCGGGAAAGAACCAATAAGAAAACTTGACATCCTTACCAATACATTAAAATTAAATACATTTTACATAATGTTCCAATTCAAATGAAATCTCTTCTAGGTCCTTCACAAGTGAATTATTCCAATACCTTCAATACCTCAAGGAAAACATGGAGAAGATGAGAGCTGACCCGGGGTGAAACATCACAACATCAAGAACAATTCAAGCATACACCCCAACTCGGTTTTACACAATAGGTCCAAGCATAGAACCTGAATGGGGGGGAGGTGGATTTTGACAATGAGAGATATCAATCGCCATACCGTAACATAGCCATTTTGAGGCTAAAACTTCAAAAACTTTCTGTAATGCCCCGCCAAGGGATCCAAAGAATTAACCTAGAATTTCACTAAGTTTGGTAGTATTTTTTTTTATAAAAAACATGAAATTAAATACTACTTATAACTTATACACAATAACAGAAGCAATAGCAATGTCCATCTAAAAATAAACATAACATACACAAAATATTACATTCTTTAAGGATCCCTTAATGTTGAATTACATCTAAATTAACTAACATTATTGAATCCATCTAATACAACAACCACATGAAATAATAATGATAAGTCCAATGTTTATACATTACATTTCTAATTGCTCAATCATCCACTATACATGTCACAGGGTATGAAAAGCTTAAAAGAATATATATATGTGAAATAAGGTACATCATCCTAATCCATTCCATGATACATCAACGTAAAGATAATCATATGATACACATGATACATCATCATAGAAGATATATACATCCATCATAAAGATCAAACATAATAAACTAAGTGCACGGTTCCTCCCAACCGTTAATAGCATCATTAGACCATCGTGGGCCCTAGCCACCCCTCCGTGCATAATATTCCAAATCACTGAGGAGATCATCGGTATTAACATAATAGGAATGTCACTCCTCACATATACTACATCATATGCAGAAACTAAACTAACATGCAAATATAAGAATAAGATAACATCATCTAACATATGCTAATCATTAGTGAAAGGATACATATCCACCATCATGAAGGACACATTAGCTATGATGTCTCAAATGGATCTCAAATGATAAGAGTGGAAAAATACTACCACCCAACTGCGTGGTACCTAAGTGGTCCACTCCCACCGTGCTGAGGAGATAATCTCAAGTCTCAAATAGGCTATCAAAATCACATAGCACAAGAATACTCTCTAAGTCTCAAAATCCTAGAAGTATACTAACTCAAAGGTTTCATCACACAAATCAACATCTAATTCCCAAAGGCACACAAAGACATGTAGGAACCTACTATGCAAGCGGGAAAGTGTCATCGCATATATCATGTAGAAGTTAGCCTAGTAGTTAGCTAAACTCCACGGGTCCCTCCTGATCCTCATGCGGCTACTAATATCCTCTCAAACTGGCAAGGCATACTATGGAATGCAAGGTCACAACCATGCATTCTCTCTACTCCCATCCTAGTCTATACAAGCACTCGAGGTATGGGCGAGAACAAAATAATTATCTTTTTAGGTTCATTTAGTTAGTATTAGGTGTGAATGTTTTCACTTATTAACCAACTTACAATGAGTTACCCTGGCAGCCTCTTAGGGCCCCGACCCCCATTGTAAGCCACTTCCCGACACTACAAGCAGATAACCTACCCTAAGCTCATGGAATCATAAATCTCAAAATCACAAAAGATAATCCATAATAAGAACATCAAATATCCACAATAATAGCATCAAATCTCCATGAGCAAGCATCCATAAAAAATCATGACCACAACAGCTCTCTATTGGCAACTGAAGCATCATTGATAATCAAAAGTATCCATTGGTTTTCAATAACCAAAATATATCGCAAAGCGTACTGATCAAAGACTCCAAAATGGTTGAGTCAAAACATGTCACAACATGACATCATAAATCAACATTTTAGTCCCATCATGGTGACTAAAAAATATCCCAAGGATAACTGATCGATGACTCAAAAATGATTAGGTCAAGTGTCTCATACACAAGAATCTCAACTATACAATCAGTAATTACAAACATTACATAGAGCATTCCATCACATAACCATGGTTGGGTTTATAAAGATAAAAAATAAGACATCATCACAAGATCACAATCATAACCCCCCAAGCCTCTGGTAGATGTCCTATAACTGGTCAACACTAGTCAACCCAAAACCCAAAACAGAAACATAAAGAATACACAATGCAAACACATGTTTTGGTTTTGCTAAAATTACATACTTGAATTAAATGTGGAGGTATCAATTTTCGTTTTCAAATTTAGGTATTAAATAGAGAAATTGCACGTTTTACCTAACACATGCAATGTTTTGGATGGATAAAGGTTTCCCTTTATAAGTCTAAAATCCATCTTCCACTTATAGTATTTTGTTTGAAAATGTCCCCCATCAAACTACCAATTAAATTTCATATTTTAAGATATTTAATAACTTGAATATCTCTATAACCTTATTAATATAAAACTTTATCTCCTATTTAAAATTTTATTTCTTATTAAATTTTTTATTAAAATATATATATATATATATATATATATATATATATATATATATATATATATATATATATATATATATATATATATATATATATATATATATATATATATAAATTTACAATATTTAACAATATTAATAATGTTTTAAAACATCATAAAAATCGAACGTAAAACTTTCGATTCAAAACATTTTTTTTAAAACAAAACCCGTGGCACATAAAAAATCTGACGATAGTTTATTATATACACGTGGCACGTTGCGTGTGCAGCTTGCAGGTCGCAGGTACTGCAAACCACAGTACTGTGGGTCATAGGTACTATAGACTGTAGTGTACCCTGCGATACCGTAGTCAGCACGTCGCTGTCGGTCAGGGGTGGGGAATGGGTCCGTCCCGCCCCTTATCAAATTTTTAATTAATTTTTTTTAATAGTGTTTTTAAAACGTTTTCCTCCAATATAAATCACGATGCAATTTCTTAATAAAGTTTTCTCAATTGCGAATTAACATTCATTTTTTCTTGATTAAATAAATATATATATATATATATATATACATATGTGTATATATATATATATATGTATATATGTATATATGTATATATATATATATATGTGTGTGTGTGTGTGTGTGTGTATATATATGCAAAATTTTATACAGCATAATTATATACATTTATATGTATATATATAAATGTATATTCATGCAGATCTGAAAATATATATTTTCCACAAAGAATATATATACAATTTTAAGAGTTTCTTATAAATATTTGTTCTCTAAATTTACCCAATAATTCTTCTAATGGATTTGGCTATAATTTGAACCCTAGCCCCATGTTCTCTTCAGATCTATGCATATAAGATTTTCTCAAATAAATTTTAACTACCCATATTGAAAATGCATACAACCAAAATATGGAAATCCTCAGAAAAAATATGGAAGACATGAAGAAGACAGGAAGTGCAAGATGCAGAAATAGCATAAGCAAAATCACAAGAGTCTACCCAGATTTTGATGCTAATTCACTTTTCCTCAAAAAAGTCGCAGAGCAAGCTCCTCCCTTCTCCAAAGTTCTTGAGTCCTCCAATGCTCCAAAATGCTCTTCCACGCTGTGTCTAAGCTTCTAGGATGCCTGAATATAAAGAACTCTCAGGAAGCACCTAGAATGTCTCTGGAAACAACTAGAAGGTGTCACCAACTAAGCATGTGTCTTTTCCAACCTTCTAGATGAGTCATAAGGTTGTAGACACCATGTGCTTAATTGGTGCACTAACCCCTGTGTTGTTGACATATGAAAAGGTGCATTAACTCCTAAGCAAGCTTAACTCTTATTTAATTTTTATATAACTTTCATTATTATTTTAATAACTTTTATTATTATTATTTATTTATTACTTTATTATTATTTTATAATTATTATTAATTTTAATTTCTAATTTTCTTTTATTTAATTCTTTTTTTCTTTTCAATTAATTCTCATTTAATTAATTATAATCAAAATATCAAAGATCATAATATTTTATATTAATTTTCTCCAAATAATTAATTTATTAATTAAATCTATTTATTAAGACTTAATTAATAGAAAATTCGCCATAGACCTCCAAGATAAAATATGAAAACCCATCATAGAAAAATTCACACAAAATCAGTCTAAAGGGTAAAAAAATCATAAATTATGTCATCCAACACATTCGATGGGTGAAATATCCAGATACTTGTCCTATCCTTTCTAGGACAACGGTTTAAGGGTTTGAGATTTGGACTTGAGAACTCATCTCCTTCTCTTATCATTGAGATAGTGTAATAGGGTACGCTCATCCTGGCAATTCAGGGAAGTCGATACCCGGTACCTGTAACCTGCATAAAAACCATGCATGTACATACAATATATATAATGCTATGCTAAACAGGTAATGGCAAGAAGTGGTGCATCATGTAGATCTCGACTAGCAGGTGGCTACGACTCCCTTCCTTAACCACATTAGAAATGCCATACAATATGAACAAACACGCACACCATACACATGCAAGTATGGGGTAAGTATCCATAATAAAACACATGAGATAATAAACCATCTAACTAATCATCATCAATAACTGAAAGCAATTTAATGATCATCATGCATACATGAAATGTAAAGTCTAATTGATCTCATCATATATCCACTGAATCCATAACATAATGTTTGATAGTCTCAAAACAATACCACTAATCCATCAACATAAAACTAGTCTAACATAGTTCGATAATAATAGCAACAATGTGTCTAGAAAGATGTGAACGAGGGTAGGCACTACACTTTCGTTCTTCTACAAGGCCCTTTCGAGGCTATTACCACAAGGATTTTCATTCCTTTCCATATCAAGAATTCACAATATCAAACAAGGTATGTGATGACAAGTAGGGGCCCATACACCCTACCCTCTTTCCCTCCTCTCACCATGAGAGGAGACTCTACACCATTGAGGTACAACTAAGGCCCTTCCCTCATACATGGCCACTTTTTCCCTATCCAAGGGTGAGTAATGACAAAACAATCCCCATGAAATCCCCTCAAAACAAAACATCAAGACAAGCATAAGAACAACATCAAGAACAAATTAAGATCTGTCCAAATCAAACCCAACACACAAGCAAGCAAAACAAAGAACAACACAATGCCTTAAGCATGATTCAAGTATGAACAACATGAAAGAAAACAAATTCAAAGAGTGAATAACTCCTACCTTCAAAAAAAGTTATGGTAAGATGGTAAGTTGAGAAGAGCTTTTCCTTTTTCTTCCTTCAATCTTCCAACTTTCTCCAAAACTAGAGATTGGGTAACAACCCCAAAACTACTCCAAAATGCCTCTAAGTATGATCCCTAACTCAACTAGACTTCAAGTAACTCAAGATGGAGCTTGAGTCACCAACTCATGTAGGATACAATCAATTTTCACAATCAACCAAAAATAGGATTTTTGAGTGACCCTAAAAGTCAAACAAAGAGGCTAAGGGGGTGGAAAGTACTCCCCACCCATACCCTTACCCCTAGGGCACTTAAATTTAATATTTTTAAGCCTTAAAGACTTAATATGAACCAAAAAAAAGCTAGAAATTTTTTAAGACCAATTAACAACCTTCAAAGAAAGACAATGCAAAGATAGCACAAATTAACAAGGGGTTTTAGTTCCATCTTTCCATTGAGTTTCCTGGCTAAATTTTCTGCACACTCATTGCACACATTAGTAGTTCAAGAAACACATGTGTGTGTGTGTGTGTGTGTGTGTGTGTATATATATATATATATAAGAATACATATCAAGAAATTCATGTAAATTAAAACATCCATTTTTCTTCAAATCAATTGTTTATCTCATTCTATTCATTAAAATTGGAAAAATCAAAGTGTTAGTTCTGCATTCATTCACTACATCATCATACATGTTCATAAAGCATTAAATGACGAAATCAAATATCAAAAAATAAAGCATCACACATCATAAATAGCATAATAATGTTCAGTGCATCAAATAATGTTCTGACATATCGAGTCATGAGTATCAAAATAATAATGTATCATCGATGCTAGGATGGGTTGGGGCGAGGCCTCACAGTAAGAATTATTTTCCCTTCTCCATGCCAGCTACAAATGCAAGAATAGAAAATACCACAAGAGTATTTGAAGTCTAAAATGATGAGGAGGCTACCCATGAGAAATGAGTTTGAATTTTTCTACTAATGAAGATGAGAAAAAAAAAAAGACAAAGTGTAATGAGATACAAGGGGTGGATGAATGGAAGGGACAAATTCAAGAGGGAAATAGACTATAGAAAATGTTACAAGATCCCATGTATTATTCTCTTGTGCAGCTATCTCTTTTTCATCCATATTAATATTCTATGACTCTTCTTTCTCCATACCTAATGCATCTTGTACATATCTAGATTCATTTAAGCGAGTATTCAAAGAAAAAGTAACCATATAGGAGAATACCTTTTAGGTCATTTTATCTACCTTTGAGACCTTAAAACAAGTTGAGCTATAGTTTCTTCCTCCTTTTCCAATATTTAGAGTTTAATGAGCTCTCTAGTTATTTTCTATCTCATGTCTTGGATTCAACTTTCTTAGCTATAGAAGGTAGTTGAAACACATCTCCCTTTCTAGTTTGTTTAGGTTGTAATTTAATAAAATAAGACATAGTTTCTCTAAAAATAATACCTCTAATTTGTATTACTTAATATGTAACAAGGTCCTAAAGCTTATATTCTTTTACACTATGACTTTATCTAATGCAAAAACATTCCACGATCTATTTCCCCAACTTTTTCACTTCTCTTTTGCCACATATGCTATTATTTATAGCTAAAAAATTCTAATATACCTCAATGAAGGCTTATGACCTGGCCATGCTTCCATAGAAATTTCATTAACCATAGCTAATGTAGGTGACCTTATAGTAAGGTATTAAGTAGTGACAACAGATCAACCCTATAAACTTTATTCAATTCTAGGACCATTCAACATACTCTTAAACTTCTCCATAAATGTCTTGTTTGTCCTTTTTGCAACTTCAATCTATTGTAGGGAATAAGAAGTTTTATTTTTTCTATAAATACCATAATATTTATAGAATCTATCAAAATCAATAGAGAAAAAAACTCCACAATCATCTTTCTAGAAATATTTAATTTTATTTCCATTCTATAATTCAATTATTACTTTAAGCTCTTTAAATCAACTAAAAACATTGTGTTTACTCTTTATGCAATATATACATGTCCTATAATCATCAATAAATGTAACATAATATGTATATTTTCCAATGGAATAAGCATCTACAAGACCAAACACTTAATAATAAACAAGATTCTATATATCGCAAGATTTATGATAGCTTGAGTAAACCTATATTATGTTTAATTTTCAATTTAGGAAATTCTCACAAACATCATCATCAAGATTAAAATCATTCAAACCTTCAAATATATTTTTGTTATATAGTTCCCTAGACCCTTCACTTTGATGTGGTAAATTATCTGATGTCATAATATAGTCTTACCTATAGGTAACTTTTGAATTTTTTTAAATAAAAACCCTTAGGTATTCAAACTCCAATACCATCTAGTGAAGGTGAAACCCTCACCTTTTCTAATGAAATATTCATGGATTTAGTCTTCATTGAAATATTATTACACTTAGTACCATATTCATTCAAATAATAAAGTTCCAACTCTAAAACATATAACAACCATTATGGTACAAATAACAATTTTGCATCTTGCATCATTTAAAGACTACGTTTATACCAAAAGCTTCCCAATATGTTATTTTAAAATCAATAATATATTACAATACACTTGCACAAAAAAATCTTTTAGGAGTATCATCAACCAAAGATATAGAGGTAACTAAATCGTTATAAGACTCTTACACACACCCTCTATCTCACACACCTAATATACAAGAGATGAAATACAAGAAACTATCAAATAATATTACAAAACCATGCACTCAAACAATTTACAAATTAAAGCATGTGCTTTTTCTCCAATCAAAAGTGCCTTATGATGTGTCACCACACATACCAACATGTTTAGCTCCAAGATTTCAAGTACCCATTAAAACCTATTTTACTTAATCAAAAACATGTTTAACTTAATCAAAACATGTTTAGCTCCATTTTGTAGCTCATTTTAAGTGTTTAAAATGTTTCAACATTTTCTATGTTAAGAAACCAAACTTCTAAAGGCCATAAATTTTGAATCACGTGTTTTATTGACTAACTATTTGACATATTGGAAAGCTTGTAGTGTGATCTATTATTTTCTAACTATTGGAATAATCATGATATTTGGGAAGTTTGTTGGAATCAAATTATATGGAGAATCAATATTGTGTTATCATTGTTGAGTTGATGGATCAACCATATTAACATAGGAATAAATCTAATAGTCAAAATTATAAAGTGTTTAGTGTATTGGTAATTGGATTAACCAGTTATAGAATTTATGATGTGCAATGATAAATTCATATGCTTTAGACTATGTGTTTGACATGGGAGCTTCATCAGAGATATATTAGTCTAAAATTTGAATCACATCATCTAGAGTGAAGCACAAATAGAGATTTAGTAACTTAAACCAATGTTAGTAGTAAAAGAAAGAAACCAATAGAATTAGTTATGTTGAATTGGTAATCTGGTAGGGTCAAAGACAAAGGATGGATTATTTTCTCATTGGATTATGTTGGGCTCACATAAAGGCACATAAATCAATGGATTGATACTTTCTAATGAAATTTGAATTCTTTCTGAAGTCAATTTATGGTAATTCATTTTAGGGTTTCTTCACCACCTTAGAAAAAAGTATAAAAGGATATGAAATATTGAGTTACAAGGATTATTGATTTGTTGTGGTGCTTGAGAAGTGTTAGGGTAGAAGCATTCAAGTGTTGTTAAATAAATTCAAAGAAAATAAATTGAGCAGAAGCGTGTCATATTTTTCATGTAATGAAGTGCAAATATCAAATCTCTCTCACTTGTTAAGTCTGGTTGGGTCACTCCTAATAGTTTTTGAAAGATCCTAATAGGTCTGAAGAATAAATCCTCTAACAAGGTGACTCACAAAATGAGTTTAAAATCCCTTAACTAGGAAGGTCCTAATGGGTCTTTGTAATGTCTCTTAATCATGCTAAGATACTTTTAACTAGGTATGCCATTAATAGGGTGGATGTAATTACTCCTAACAAGGAAAACTTATTACTATAGTACTAAAATTTGTGGGTACTAACTCCCACTGTGGTTTTTTCCCTTTGACCAAGGGCTTCCATGTAAAAAATATTGGTGCTATCTTGACTCATATGTGTATGATTTATTTATTTTACTTTTATTCTTTAGTTTTTTTTATTGCATGTTGGATATTGTGGAAGATAATTGTTCATGGTTTTAGATATGTGGTTGCACTTATGTACCCCTTGGTGCCTTACAAAATTGGTATTAGATCCAAGTTCCATTAAAGGATCCTAACAACCTAGGGATGATCCTTAAGGAAGAGATGGAGGCAACTAGGTTTGTGAGGTAACTTGAGAACCAACCTACAAAAGATGAGGATGTCATTGAGAAGTTCAAGGACTAATGCAAGAATTCAAGAGATAAGAGGGAACAACTATGTGATCAACTAGAAGCATATAGTAGTAGTGAATATGAGGAATTTGAATCTTTGGAGAATTTGTCACAAGATAGTGAACATCTAGATAAAGATAAGAATAATATCAAGAGGGAATTGGAAGATTTGTCTATAAAGATGGGTAAAGAGATGGAAATAAGGAAAAAAAAACAAAGGAAGCAAGGAAGGTTGTAGAGGATTCCCTAAAGACTAAGAAATGTGGTCTCTTTAAGTTTGAATAAGAGGTTGGTATATTACATGCTCATCTATATGAGACTAATATAGAGAAACAAGAACTTTGTGAGGATCTTGACAAATATTTAAGGAGCAATGAAATTCTAGGAAGAGAGAATGAGAGGTTTCAAGGTGAATTGAAGGCTGCAAATAATATATTGGACAAATTTAATAAAAGTTCTACAGATCTTGATGACAATATGAAGAACCAAAGGATTCATGGTGAGACATATGTCTTAGGTTATATTAGTTATAAATCTAGGGAATATTCTAGAACCCAAAAGACCAAGCAAGATGTACAGTCTCCACCAAAGGTACCCAATAGAAGTCTTAGTAAGAAAACATATAAACACATTAAATTCAATTTTCATAAACTGGGGCACACTGAAAAATATTTGTGGGAATGGGCCTAGTAATCCATCATGTGTAGAGAGTTCATCAACAAACTAATCCTTTATTGACTTAGGGGGAGAATTTTTTTCAGATCAATTATTGGGAGATAGCTTCTATTTTTTGGGGCTTATCATCATATGGTATCTTCACAATCTATTTTTTCATCATTTGAGTCTTTTCATATTTCACCAATTTTGATGGGAAATCACACTTACATAAATATGATTGGGAAATGAACTATTAATAAGAAAGAGAGAACTTTCAACTAAGATTTTTTGTGTGTAGCTCACCTAACTTATAATTTTGTTTCCATTTATCAACCCACTAATAGGGAAACAAGGAGGACTATTGAAATCACTCCTAATTTAGCTATTATCAAAGACTTGGAGAGTAAAGATATAAACGATACAAGGATGGTTGATCTTGAATCCAAATTATATTACTTTGCATACATTTCTCTTTATGATGATGGCAATGATTCTTTAGTGTGAGCACACTTCTATTGTTGATTCATACTTTGTAGAGCTTTGGCTACATGAACTTGGGTATTCTCACATGTGATCAAGTTCTTGAACATTCATTTATTCTCCTCCTATTTTGGTGTTCCTAGTGATTCTTACATTCATAAAACCATGGGTTCTTGGGATTTAGTGCACCAATATATTTCTTCTCTTCTAGTTAGAGTTCCTCATGATGACTACTTGACAAACATTGTTGGTTTGTTTCTAGAGTCTTATATTATAGGTTTGGGGGACACTATTGATGAAATTCATCTTCTCTTTAGGTAAGATGATTCTTCCTTAGTTGTTGTGAGGGATTTTGTTCATCCTCATCTTCATTCTCCACTAAATTATTATTTTGAGGTTAAAATTATGGTAGATATTTTGATACAATAGATAGAGGAGGTCAATTTATCTTTAGAGGAGATACAACAGTTCTTTGATGCATGTTCCACATTCATATTTAGTTGATCTTGAACTTTATATTTTAGTAGAGTGGCCTACTACACATGATTTGGAGGAGGTAATTTTTAGTATTAACATGGGGATACTTAAGAAGGTTTCAAATATTTCATTCATTTTGAGGTTTCTTCCTAAATATTGGGGAGGATTCATTGATGCACCTTTGGTTTTTTTCTTACTAAGGGTATGATTGTTGTTATACACTCATAGAGAAGTTTCTACATAGAGATTGGAGCATCTACAATAGTTGTACATTCTATATTTAAGGGGGGATACTTGTTCTCTCTTCCACTTCTTCACTCCTATGTTGGTGTAATTAAATATTCACCAGTTACACTTACTTAAGCTTACATAGGATAATGCATTGAATAGTAGTTTTTGATTGAGATGCCTAGGAGTTTGCACCTTAATTAAGCGCAAAGTGTAGGAGAAGTCCATTCTAGGTGGTATAATTTTTATCTCATTCCACCTTTAGTCCATATATCCCATTATCATACTCATCATTGCATATACTTCATTCAATAATGGAAGATGATCCACCTTTGGTGGACATGTGATTCCACCTTATGAAGGTGATATATTATCTTATCTTTATCTTTGTCTCTTATTGCATTGCCTATATAAGGAGGCCTACTATGTACATTTCAATCATGCCCATTTAATCTATTGATTTTCAATATCAATAATATCACTCTTGCATCTTAATGTAATTGTCTTGCCAATCTCTTGTGGAAGTTATCTTGGTCTTTCATTTGATTCTAGGGGTGTTGTAGAGTCACCTAAAACTCTAACACAGTATTAGAAATCTCAAGGTGTGAAGACCTCTTCTCAAGAAATAAATCTTGGCTTGATTCATTGATTAGTGCATAATTTGGAAATTTATACATCATCTATTTGGAGGAACCTTAGGGTTTTGTATTTTGTAGTTTTTTATTGCAGGTGAAAATTGAGTTTGCTAGTGCAAATCAAAGGTTGGCATCATATAGAGGATGTCCAAAAACCCCTAAATCTATTTTTTTGTCCAAATCAGACATCTAAGGCCAAATCTAGAGCCATTTTATTTTTGGAAGTGTGATTGTGAAGATTCAGAAAACATAATTTTAGAAGCAATTTTTAAACATCGATATCTCAGTCATTAGGACTCCTTTTTTGGAGAATTTTTTTTTTTTGTTGGGGTAGAATTTCATGATCTACATAGTAACATAGGTGATTTTGGATCTCTCTTTCTATTTTTCTAAAAATCACAAATCCCAATTTTTGCAACTTCTGAGGCCTCATTTGGGCTCATACAAACTCCTTTTTCAAGTGCAATATTTTTTAAAGTGCATATTTTTTTCTATTTTTTCCAGATATAATATCCATTTTCAATGACTCTGATGAAAAAGTGTACTTTCAAATTTTGGCTTAGTTTTACAAGTGCCTTAGTTTGGTCCTTTACATAGTGATATAAGCCTATTATAGCTTGATTGTGGGTTATAATCATTTATGATCTCAATTTGTAATATGATAAGTGTATTATTGATATAATCATGAGCTATGAAATACATCATTTAGTAATTCATTTGACTGAGGATAATGATGACTCATTAGAAAAAGGAATAATCACACATCATAGATGGATTAAACTCTTACCTCATCTTTATGAACTTATTCCTGAGCCAAAGTCATATGGGAAACAATATGTTTGGGGAGAAAATAATGCTCACATTATAAATTTAAATTGTAGTAGCATCAGTCAGTGTCTCTTTAATGACATCCACCCCAAGTTGGGAGTCATTCAGTGTCCACGCATAGTTGGGCAATTATTTTGGAGATATTTGAAGATCTGGGTGTTCCTCCTTTTCTAGATGACCACAACTTAGATTTCATAATTCCACTTTATGATGCAAATAATATTCCCTATGATGACTATACATTAGATGAGATTGAGTAATTTGAATGTATTGAGAGTAAGGATGATCTAGTGACTCCTCTTGTGGATTCTACTTATCTAGTTGAATCACAGATTCATCCCTTGTTGGTGATTCCAAAGAGCCATTACAAGAAATATATATTTATCTTCCTGATTGGGATTCCTACTTGCCAGATATTGGCTCATTATTTGTGGAGTCTCACATTTCAGATTTGGGAGACATACTTGAGGGGGTTTCTCTACTCTTTGATGATATCATTCTAGTTGGAGATAATTCTTTGCCCTCTTTGGAGATTGGATTTCCTAACTCTTCAATATCACTTGGTTTGTCACATCTCATAGGCCAACTTGATGGTGTGATGGAATTTTTGAGCTTGGAGACACCTTTTTAGTCTTTAAAGATGCATACTTGGACACTTCTTTCCTCCTTCCATTTGTAAATGGATTGGCCTCTTCATTATTTGATGTATTTATCTCTTTTGATGGGGAGACATTTTTCTTGTAGGCATTGAATTCTCTTTTATTTGCAAGTACACTTCATCAACATTGAAGCTTCTTCATTATGGGGGGGATATTATGTCATTATTTGTATATATATTATGTATGTAGTTCTTGGGGGGTCTTGAGTAGTTCATCCATCCATGTATTATGTATTTTCATCTCTCTTTTTGGAGGAGGGTTTTTCCTACAAGGTTTTATCTCTTTCTCCGCATTATGGGAGATTGATTTGCATATTGTACATGGGTACCTAAAATGGACTGGTAGCCAAGACCCATATTTTTTTGTGAGTTTAAGGACATTCCCCTAAGTTTCACTTAAGGTAGGGTGTTGGTGTAATTAAATATTAACTAATTAAAGTTACTTAAGATTACTTAGGGTAATGCATTGCATAGTAGTTTATGACTGAGACACCTAGAAGTTTGTACCTCAATTAAGCACATGGTGTAGGAGAATTCCACTCTAGTTGGTATAGTTTTTATCTCATTCCACCTTTAGTGTACATATCAAATTATCATCCTCATCATTTCACATACTTCATTGCATAATGGAGGATGATACACCTTTGGTGGACATGTTATTCCACCTTGTGTAGGTGATAGCTTATCTTATCCTTATCTCATATTTCCTTTCCTATATAAGGAGGCCTACTATGAAAATTTCAATTATGTCCAGGAATGTCTATGTAATCTATTGATGTTCAATATTAGTAATATCATTCTTGTATCTTAATGTAATTGTCTTGCCAATCTCTTGTGGGAGTTATCTTGGTCTTTCATTTGATCCTAGGGTTGTTGTAGAGTCACCTAAAACTCTAAGATCCTATATGGGGATTCATGGTTGTATATAAATAATGTATGTCATAATGAGGGGGTATCTATTATTCCATCCATGTATGCATCTTGTTTGTTTTTTTGTCTGTTTTAGTGGGGATTTCACTATTTCTCTTATTTATGAGAGATTTCATTTCTTTTTCAATTTGTACATGGGTACCTAATATGGCCTAGTAGTTGATACCCATTATACATGATCATCTATCATTGTGAGGTTAAGTGGATTTCCCTAAGTTGCACTTGGGGAGGCTGTAATTAAATATTCATTAATTAGAGTATACTTAGGGTAATGTGTTTTCATATTAATTTTCATGTAGTATATCCTTTTATATAATACATTAATATAAATTAGGTCATCCAAGATTAAGACCTCTAATATTATCCAAAATATGTTGATTAGGATATAGATAGGACCCAAATAGATAATCTCCAACATGTCATGATCCATAGATCACACTCACAATCCAATGCAACACACCAAATGACCAAGTTGACCAAGAAAACATCAACACACTTCATAAACTCTTTTGAATCCAATCATATAACCCAATACAATCAAGAAACAAGAATAGGACACCTTTAAAAAAAACAAGAATAATGAAATAACAAACAACAAGAAAAATATCATTAGCTTTTAATCCACAAATAACACTGCATTGTTCAACATGAACATCAATAGGAAATGTCTTTCATAAAAGAAAAATAATTTTCTTGTCTCTAAATCATGAACAACTTTGGCTAAGGATACATATCCAAGTCCTAAGCATACCACTAGGTTAGCAATAATAAATATTGCATAACTAATCTGCACTGATCCAAATATTGCAATATTATCATCACCAGAACAACCAAAAAAGGCTAATAACTAGTTTTTGATCAACTCATTGTAGCTTTATCAAATCACAAAAGCTTATGTGATCCAACAATGATCATGTATAGGCATCCATGTAAGGTCCCTCCTTGCATGTACTTATTAAATATGAATTTCTCTATTAAATTTGTTATAGGAGATTGGAATGGATATGAAGTAATATTTTATGGTTTAGATGTCCTAATAGAAACTGAGATTAGTTGATACATTCATGTTTTAAATACTAAGTGATTCAAGAACTACTATGTTATCTTCACAATTTAAACATTAAATTTCACTAACAGTGGTACGAGGTGTTTCACCTTATGATGATGATGTTAATTATGGTACCTTGATGATTAGGTTATATGCATATTGATGGTTTAGTATAATAAATAAATGCAAGATTAGGAATATGATTAATACTTTAACTATGCAATTTTTAATAGTTAAATACATGAGCAGAAATGAGATAATAGTTACTTATATGAAAGATTGATGTTTTGATTTATGTGATTATCTTAAATATGTGCATGGGATTTTTCTCAAGCTACTAATATTTGAAATGAGTGTGCAAGATTATCATCCAGGAAATCTAACGAAGAATCGATAACTAATCGTATTTACAGTTTCTAAAAACCAAGGGTGAGTCTAGCGAAAGATGTAGACCCCATTGTTTCATATTTTATTTGTATCTTAATCTGAATGTGTATATCATTCTGTAATCATAAAGTGTTTAATGTTTTGTAACACTGATCTTATAGTGTCACTTGACACTTGTAATCCATATATGTATATCAACATGATAATTAGGGTTAGTCAAGTAACCTAATAATCTAAGATGGCCTAGGCTAGTAACCTAAGACTAATTAGTAGGTAATCGAGATAAATTACCCTAGTTAAGATTTGGTGATAAGTTTGCATTCCTAGGGTTTCTAGAAAGTCCAAATATTTCAAGCCAATTTAATAGGTCCCTACATAGTCCTAGAGGCACAAATTTATGAAAACTAAGTGCCTAGGGGTATATGTATGGGTTGGGGCATTTTCCACCCCTCTAACCCCTTTTGTTAACTTTTGTGATGACCCAAAATCCTATTTTTAATTTAGTGCGAAAATTGGAACTTCACCATGAGTTTCACAAGTTTATACTCTGCCATAAAGTTTGTCTTAATGATAGGCTTAAGTTAGAAGACCCTAGAAGCCCTTAGTCAAGCCTGGAATTATTGCAATTATTAGGTGGTTTAGGAGCCTATTTAGTTGCAAATTTGAGGGTTGAAGAGTGTTCACCCAATCTCTATTTTTAGAGAGAGAAAAGCCAAGATTGAAGGAGGAAGAAGGGATAGCTCTTCTCAAAATTTTAGTTGCCATAACCATTTGTGAAGGTAGGAATCCTTCAAGTTTGTGTCTTCATGTTGTGTTTTCATTTCTTAAGTAGGCTTTCTACATGTGTGTGTATTCGTATGTAAGATGAAATATGTAAGGGATGGGATTGTGATGGGTTTCTTAAATGTTTCTTTTTGTGTTTTACATCTTTTTTATGAGGGAAATTGTAAGGGTTGCATTGGCATTACTCACCCTCGGATAGGGTAGAAGTGGCCATGTACGAGAGGAGGGCTTTAGTTGGACTATGGGCAGCGCAGAGTCTCTTCTCATGACAAGGAGAGGGAGAGAGTAGGGTGATATGAGCCCCTACTTGTCAGTACAAATCATGTTGTGTTTTGAGAATTGAGAAGTAAAAGAGCAGAAGTTTTTGTAATTATAGCCTTGGAAGGGGCATCTGTTATGGTGTTGTGACCAAATTCTCCTACCCTATTAAAATCCACCTTCTCTCTAGTCTAGTTTGTTAATGAACCTATTGTGCAAACCTGGGATGGGAGTATTTGGTTGTATGTGTCCTTGTGTTAAATTTTTTTATCTCCTAGTTGGTTTTTGTTTCTCCATGGTTATCTTGATGTAAATTGCAGATTTCGTAGTGGTTGCCTTGATATGGAGCCAAGCATGAATTTAGAGTTGATGTTTCAATTCAAATGTATGAGAGACTTCTCCTTAGGCTAATGATCCCATTGTAAAAAGTTATTGTTAAGCTTATTTTTGAAATGATTATGATCTCGGGTTTTCTTCCCTGGTTCTTTCCCGAGGGAGTCCTTGAATCAGATGATTAAATAAAATGAATAAGAAGTGGCTAGCCCACGTATGTTAAAAAAAAATAGCAATTTCCTTTCATATGATATTCTTTATGATGCAAATGTGTACGCATAAATTTAACGGTGATTAGATGAAATGATAGTTTATTAAGTTATGAGATTTGGTTCCAAATTGTGTTAGGGAAGTTCATTTTTAATTAGTTGGTATTTCTTTGTATTTTCATAATTATTGAAAAGAAAAACATGTCTATTCAAATGCTTAGATATTACATCAACACTATGCTATAATCTATCCTACAAAAAAAAATCCCCCTTTGGCTATGTAATAAATTAGAAAATCTATACACTTGGAAATAAAATAGCCCTTAAAAAAAAGAGAGAAAATTTATCCTTTCTAGAGCAAAAATGCTCTCTGCCCTTTGTATGGGAAAAATTTAATCCCTTTTAGGAAAGAGCATATTCCCTCTAGATTATTTTTAATATCCCTTGTTTTATTTTATTAATATCATAAAATAAATAAACAAAATAAAAAAAATCTAACTATCCCATCTATTCTTATCCTAAGCTCACCTATATTACTTTACCCATAACTATTTACCCACTTTAATGTTTGAAAAACCCTCTCACTGACATCATCTCCCCTCTTCAAGTTTTGTTGTACCATATGTAAGGGAAGATCAAAGCAAATTTAAAACTTTAAATGAGATCAAAAAGGAAATTTTGAAATTGTCCAATCTATACCACCATTTGTGATTTGACTTAGACATGTATAGTGATGTGTCGGCTCCACCTTACTTTCCTCCTCTCCAATGTTGGATGCAGGCCTCCAAAAGAGTAAGGGAAAGAAAGTCAACTAATCAAAATGTTTTTTCTAAACTCCAACTTCTTGTCCATACATTCCCTTTTTGCAATCTGACATTGGGCAGTGTGTGGTAGGCTTAGGCCAATGTGCCTTGACCTTGGGGGTCGTCCATGACCTTTGGAAGAGGAAATGGCATGTTGCCAAGTGGCCAAGGGGAAGATGAGGAGTTAAGAAAGGGAGGTTAAATTTGATTGGTCCTTGAGGATGAGGTTAGGTGTGTAGGTTTAGAGGGTAGTTAATAATTGTAAATCAGATTTAGTAGATAGCTTTAAGATAAAGAAAGCATGTTAGTATTTAATAAAGTTATAATAGCTAGTTAGTGGTTAGTCTTTATTTGCATATTTTTTTGGATTAGTAAATAGGATATTTATGACATTTGGTAAGGTGATTGTAAATTACATATCATTTAGTACTATTATTTGTTATGGGAAATTTCATAAATAGTAATAAGGAATCTAGGGATGTATAGACTTATAATTAGTGTCATTAGGTAATGTTAGTGCTTATTAATAGAATTCATGTTATATGTTTTAAATACAATTTAGTATATTCAATTTTTATTATTATTATAGTCTAATGGTTAGTGAGTTTGTTATAGTATAATAAGTAATCAATGCTCCTTGGTGATTAGGATTTCTTGGTAAATTAATATATACACACATGTATAAGAGATAATGGAAAGGGGCATGTGTAAATTTATACTTGTAGTTAGGTAACTAAAATTTCTTATTTGGGGATAAGTATACTTGTTAGTAGATAACACTGTCTTAGTGGTAAGTAATGGCTAGGAATGCAATGATTTGATTAGAAAATTTAATATTTAGTAGTTTGGTTTTGGAGTTTAGTTATTTTTGTGATGAATTTAGTATTAGAAGATATGCATCTAAATTTAATTAGAATTTTTACTCGGAAGGTTGTTAGTGGAAAGTCTATTATAAAGGATAGGAAGTACCATGAGTTAGACTTGGCTAGATAACTTGATTAGATGAGTCAGAATATGTTAGAAGATGAGTTAGATTTTGTAAATAGTTTAATGATAAATACTTAATGTCCTCTGTTAATCCTAAATAATTCATGATGGTATTCAAAAAAAAGTATTAATATGTTATGACAGACTAACTTTTAAAAATGTAGAATTAGACTCTCCTAAGATTGATCTAGTATAGTGTAATAAGGGATAGCATCGTAGTCAACTTAAGAACTTGAAAACCATAAATGCATTATGGGCTTGATGTCATACCTTTGCAACTTGAAACTAATGATTAATCGATCGATTCATTCAACCCAAACTAAATGTTCCTATAATGTTAGGACTTAGGGTTTCTAACCTGTTCCATGTGTTTGAATACTGACCCTATATCCTTGTGAAATATAATAAAAAATTCAAGTAGTTTCCTAACTCTAGAAGAAAAGAGTGAAATCCCCAATGAGTACTACAACTCACCTTTATCCTAATCAAGATTATAATAAGAGGACGAAACCCTTGAGCTCTTTAAACTAAGTGTGAAACCTTATAACTTGACACTAATCTTGTCATCATCTTTTCACAACACATTTGATGTTAATATGTTTTAAATATAGTCTTTATTACAAAAAAATATTGTTGGTGTGTTTTTGCCTATATTTTGGGCATGACATTTTGGTATTATAGCCCAGTTTCATGACACTTGGACAACAATGGGTCTATGTTAAGTATGGATGTTTAAGTATTAACATACAAAGCAGGGAATTCTCCTTGCAGAATTTTAAGAAGCTAATATATTCTTCCTAAATAATGATACTGATGACTAGAGCTAAACAAAACCTGAAATTGGTATCAATGATTGTAAATGGTCAACCATAAGCAGAAAATCCAATCTTGATGAGTTAAAACAACTAATTAGATGCAAGAATTTTATAATTATATTAAGGTAGATTATGATCTCATAAAGAATTCAATTTTTATTGAATAGGATCACCTTGAAGTAAAACTAAGTTAAGGACCCTAAAACATCTTTCAATCATGTGAGTGGAAACAAGTAAATAACCTAGTGATCAGAGACAAAGTGTTTCACATCATCTTTAGTAGAAGTCAGATTTGGTCTAACATGATCACTTGTGGAAGAATTGTAGTTCATATCAAATATGGAAGTGATCAATTAGACTGGTATTGATTTAGACATTAGAAAATAAGTAAAGGAAACCTACGATCTTCATAATCAAATTTTGTACCTTCGGGTTGAAATATTGAATCGATAAAATGAATGGTGAGTAAATAGGAAGGTAACACTTAAAAATGATACCATGTTATCAAGCTATTGAGATATCTCTAACCTATTACAGTGTTAAAATGTATTGTTCTAGTAATCCTTGAAAAGCAAACAAGATCTCAATTGAAATTTGCAAGTAACCTTTGGAAACCTCAAATGATAGGATTACTAATGCGATAAGCTATTCAACAAGCAAGATAGCTAGGAACACACAAAGAAAGGGATTATCTCAGTCTACTATGAGGAATAGAACCCTAATCAGAGAATAAATCTATCTAAATATGGTGTTAAGAACAAAATTAAATGGTGAGAAGTATGTAACATATAGTATTGAACCGATAAGATAGAAAATGAAAACTTCTAAGATAGGGTTATGTGAGTTTAATAATGTTAGTAGGCTTATTGTATAAGCATGAGTAATACTAAATTTTAACTATCAAGTGAATGCTTATAGACTCTAGTATTGAAATTATTGGATCAATTATAAGCCTACAATTTAGAGAATGTAAAGTCGCCATGAGGTCATCAACCTAATACGAACTAAAGGTTTAGGTATCAAAGTTAAGTAATAAGAGGATTATAAGCCATGAGGCATGATAAGAACAATGATGATGACCTATATCGTCATCAAGGAGATAGTTGTAAGAATGAATAAGTAAACATTGACAACATCCTAATAATGGATCTATACCTACCTAGTTGTAAACCTACAACCTAAGGATGAATTCATAAGTCATTTCTAACTAGGAGACATGAAATACGAAATTATTGATAAGAATATTAGCATTCAATACATTCTCAAATGATAATTAGAACTTGTGTAAATAATGGAATAACATTATAGACAGTGATATATATATATGTGTGTGTGTGTGTATAAAGGATCATACCAATTTGGTGAGAGTGATAACACAACTTCAGCTGGTGTATTGTGGTGAATTTGACCTGAGACAGATTAGGGTTAGGTTCCCTAATATGTAATTATAGTGAATTGAGGATAAGAGATTTGGTTTTGTAATTGCAACTCAGAGTAAAACTCTACTGACACTGATGTCCCCACATGTTTAGATTCTTTGAAAAGAAACCAATGTAATAATAAGAGGATGGAAGGGGACTCATTTTAGTATCCTCACATTTGCACTTTTGAGTGAGTTCTAATCAAGCCAAACCCCTTAGTATAGTAAAACCCTAATCGTAGAGTGATAAAGATAAAGTGAGCTATGTAGTTAGTATGTAGGACCAGTCATAGTTGAGCAACATAATCATTAGACCACCATCTAATTTCAATTCAAGATCCTTGGAATGTAATTGGAAGACCTAAGATTCCTCCTTTCCCTTAGAGACCCTGGTATGGCCACATTATGCCAGTAATGTAAATTTTGTAAGTAATTGTATTTATTTCCTTATTTGTCTAATTTCAGATTTTGGTATTTTAATGTTCTTTCCTTTTTGCCAACAATGTGATGTGGGGTTGTTTAGCCAACTTTCTTATTGATGATTCTATTTTGCCTCTAGGTCATGTATTTATTTCTTGATTACAAATTTTCTATTGTGGCCACTCTTTATTTCTTTTGCTTCAAACTTTTGTGTTGGATGTTTCATCCTTGATGTTGAATTTAAATTTTGAGGTCCTTTCTTGTGAATTTTATTGGCAAAGTGACATATGATGGGCCTACCAAAGGGATTCTTGACAATTAAGTGGATGTATAACACTATGGTATGGGGTTATTAGTGAGAGTATTCGTGCCCCACACTCTCCTAGGATTTCTAGAATAGGACCAATGAATATTTATTGACTGTTATGAGTAATGAAATTGCACCCAAGCATACAACTAGATAAGGTTACGAGTTAACCTAATGGACTTTTAGATGCAAAAGGTGCAAGTGTAGTGACGGACTTTTTTTGTGGCCTATGAAAGAATCACTATGTCATGGAAACTCTAAAGGAAAAGTGACTAACCTTGAATAAAGAGCCAAATTACTTAACATGAAACCCCATTTGAGGGAGTCTTATACAACTATTACCTCAAATAGCGAGTATGTAGAATTTGGAATACCTTATGATATTATTATTATTAGAGACTCTGTAGGTATTTTATACTAGATTAGAAAGTTGTTTATATGTGACCTATATGTTTTAAGAAGTGTTTGAACCTGGAAAACATAACCATGTCAGAGTTATGGATTAAGCTTCACTTTTAGTAATGGTAATTAGGAAAATAGATTATTGTCCCTGAGTATGTATGTGAATTGGTAATCTTTCTATTTAATGAACATTTTAGTTGTGCAACTTCTAGGAGGAAGTCAAAAGCTAGTGGAGGAGGATGTAAGGTCCTTCCTCACATGTACTTATTAAATATGAATTTCTTTGTTAAATCTATTATAGGAGATTGGAATGGATATGAATTAATTTTTTATGGTTTAGATGTCCTAATAGAAACTAAGATCAGTTGATACATTCATGTTTTAAATACTTAGTGATTCAAGAACTGCTACATTGTCTTGATTGTTTAAACATTAAATTTCACTAACAATGATATGAGGTGTTTCACCTTATGATGATGATGTTAATTACAGTACCTTGATGATTACATTATATGCATATTGATGGTGTAGTACAAAAAATGAATGCAGGATTAGGAATATGATTAATACTTTAATTATGCAATTTTTAATGGTTAAATATATGAGCAGAAATGAGATAACAATTACTTATATGAAAGATTGATGTTTTGATTTATGTGATTATCCAAATGATTTTTAAATATATGCATGGTATTTTTCTCGAGCTACTAATGTGTGAAATGAGTGTATAGGATTATTAGCCAAGAAATCTAGTGGAGAATCGGTAATTGACCCTATGTATAGTTTGTGAAAACTAGGGTTGAGTCTAATGAAAGATTCAGACCCCATTGTTCATATTTTATTTGTATTATAATTTGAATGTGTGTATCATTATGTAATCATAAAGTGTTTAATATTTTGTAACAGTGATTTTATAGTGTCACTTGACACTCGTAATCCATATATGTATATCAACATGATAATTAGGGTTAGTTAGGTTAGCCAAGTAACCTAATAATCTGAAATGGACTAGGTTAGTAACCTAAGACTAATTAGTTGGTAATCGAGATTAATTACCCTAATTAGGGTTTAGTGATAAGTTTGCAGTCCTAGGGTTTATAGAAAGTCCAAATATTTCAAGCCAAATTAATAGGTCCCTAAATAGTCCCAAAGGCCAAAATTTATGAAAACTAAGTGCCTAGGGGGTATATGTATGGGTTCAGGGCATTTTCCACCCCTCTAGCCCATTTAATTGACTTTTGTGACCACTAAAATATCCCATTTTTACTTTAGTGCGAAATTTGGAAATTTGCCATGAGTTTGACAAGTTTATACTCCACCATAAATTTTTCCTTAATGATAGGATTAAGTTAGAAGACCCTAGAAGCCCTTAGTCAAGCCTGGAATTATTGCAATTTATAGGTGGTTGAGTTGGGAGCCTATTTAGTTGCAAATTTGAGGGTTGAAGAGTGTTCACCCAATCTCTACTTTTAGAGAGCAAAGCCAAGATTGAAGGAGGAAGAAGGGATAGCTCTTCTCAAAATCTCAATTTCCATAACCATTTGTGAAGGTAGGAATCCTTCAAGTGTGTGTCTTCATGCTATGTTTTCATTCCTTAAGTAGGCTTTCTGCCCATGTGTGTATTCGTATGTAAGATGAAATATGTAAGGGATGGGATTATGATGGGTTTCTTAAATATTTCTTTTTTGTGTTTTACATTTTTTTTATGAGGGAAACCGTAAGGTTTGTGTTGGCATTACTCACCCTTAGATAGGGAAGAAGTGGTCGTGTATAGGAGGAGGGCTTCAGTTGGACTCTGAGTAGTGTAGATTCTCTACTCCTGATGAGGAAAGGGAGAGAGTAGGGTGATATGGGCCCCTAATTGTCAGTACAAACCATGTTGTGTTTTTAGAATTGAGAAGTAAAAGAACAAAAGTTCTTGTGAGTATAGCCTCGAAAGGGGCATCTATTATGGTGTTGTGACTGACTTCTCCTACCCTAGAAAAATCCAACTTCTCCCTAGTATGGTTCATTAATGAACCTATTGTGCAAACCTGGGATGGGAGTATTTGGTTGTATGTGTCCTTGTGTTAAATCTGTTTGTCTCCCAATCGGTTTTCGTTTCTCCATGGTTACCTTGATGTAAATTACGGATTTTGTAGTGGTTGCCTTGATATGAGGCCAAGCATGAATTCAGAGTTGATGTTTTAATTCAAATGCATGGTAGACTTCTCCTTAGGATAATGATCTTGTTGTAAAAAGTTATTGTTAAGATTATTTCTAAAATGATTATGATCTCGAGTTTTCTTCCCTAGTTGTTTCTCGAGGGATTCCTTGAATCAAATGATTGAATAAAATTTATAAGAAGTGGCTAGCCCACGTATGTTGAAAAAAAAAAAGCAATTTATTTTCATATGATATTCTTTATGATTCAAATGTGTACGCATAAATTTAAAGGTGATTAGATGAAATGATGCTTTATTAAGTTATGAAATTTGGTTCCAAACTGTGTTAAGGAAGTTTTTTTTTAATTATTTGGTATTTCTTTGTATTCTCATAATTATTGAAAAGAAAAATATGGCTATTCAAATGCTTAGATATTATGTCAACACTATGCTATAATCTATCCTAGAAAAAAAAAATCCCCCTTTGGCCATGTAATAAATTAGAAAATCTATACACTTAGAAAGAAAATAGCCATTAAAAAAAGAGAGAAAATTTATCCTTTCTAGAGAAAAAATGCTCTCTACCCTTTGTATGGGAAAAATTTAATCCCTTTTAGGACAGAGCATATTCCCTCTAGATTCTTTTTAATATCCCTTGTTTTATTTTATTAATATCATAAAATAAATAAACTAAACAAGAAAATATCTATCTCATCTATTCTTATCCTAAGCTCACCTATATTACTTTACCCATAACTATTTACCCACTTCCCCTATTTGAAAAACCCTTTTGCTGATGTCATCTTCCCTCTTCAAGTTTGTTCATACCATGTGTAAGGGAAGAGCAAAGTGAATTTAAAACTTTAAATGAGATCAAAGAAGAAATTTCAAAATTGTCCAATCTATCCCACCATTTGTGATTTGACTTAGACATGTATGGTGATGTGTGGACTCCACCTCACTTTCCTCCTCTCCAATGTTGGTCGCAAGCCTCCAAAAGACTAAGGGAAAGCAAGTTAACTAAATTTACGAATGACAAATCCCATAAATAAAATATGGTTTTTCTAAACTTCAACTTCTTGTCCATGTGTTCCCTTTTTGCAATCTGAATTTGGGTAGCGTGTGGCAGGCTTAGGCCAACGTGCCCTGACCTTGGGGGTTGTCCATGACCTTGGCAAGAGGGAATTCCATGTGACCAAGTGCCCAAGGGGGAGATGAGGAGTTAAGAAAGGGAGGTTAAATTTGATTGGTCCTTGAGGATGAGGTTAGGTGTGTAGGTTTAGAGGGTAGTTAGTAATTGTAAATCAGATTTAGTAGATGGTTTAAGATTAAAAAAGCATGTTAATATTTAATAAAGTTAATAATAGCTAGTTAGTGGTTAGTCTTTATTTGCATATTTTTTTGGATTAGTAAATAGGATGTTTATGACATTTGGTAAGGTGAATGTAAATTACATATGATTTAGTACTATTCTTTGTTATCGAAAATTTCATAAATAGTAATAAGGAATTTAGGGATGTATAGACTTATAATTAGTATCATTAGGTAATGTTAGTGCTTATTAATAGAATTCATGTTATATGTTTTAAATACAATTTAGTATATTCAATTTTTATTATTTTTATAGTCTAATGGTTAGTGAGTTTGTTATGGTATAATAAGTAATCAATGCTCCTTGGTGATTAGGATTGCTTGGTAAATTAATATATACACACATGTATAAGAGATAATGGAAAGAGGCATGTGTGAATTTATACTTGTAGTTAGGTAACTAAAATTTCTTATTTGGGTATACTTGTTAGTAGATAACATTGTCTTAGAGGTAAGTAATGGATAGGATTGAAATGATTTGATTAGAAAATTTAATATTTACTAGTTTGGTTTTGGAGTTTAGTTATTTTTGTGATGAATTTAGTATTAGAAGATATGCATCTAAATTTAATTAGAATTTTTACTTAGAAGGTTGTTAGTGGAAAGTCTATTATAAAGGATAGGATGTGCCATGAGTTAGACTTGACTAGATAACTTGATTAGATGAGTTGAAATATGTTAGAAGATGAGTTAGATGTTGTAAATAGTTTAATGATAAATAATTAATGTCCTCCATTAATCCTAAATAATTTATGATGGTATTCAAAAAAAAAAGTATTAATATGTTATGACAAACTAACTTTTAAAAATGCAGAATTAGACTCTCCTAAGATTGATCTAGTATAGTGTAATAAGGGATAGCATCATAGTCAACTTAAGAACTTGAAAACCATAAATGCATTCTGGGCTTGATGTTGTACCTTTGCAACTTGAACCTAATGATTAATCGATCGACTCATTCAACCCGAACTAAATGTTCTTGTAATGTTAGGACTTAGGGTTTCTAACCCATTCCATGTGTTTGAATACCAACCCTATATCCCTATGAAACATAATAAAAAATTCAAGTAGTTTCCTAACTCTAGAAGAAAAGAATGAAATCCCCTATGAGTACTACAACTCACCTTTATCCTAATCGAGATTATAATAAGAGGACGAAACCCTTGAGCTCTTTAAACTAATATTGAAACCTTATAACTTGAAACTAATCTTGTCATCATCTTTCATGACACATTCAATGTTAGTATGCTTTAAATATAGTCTTTATTACAAAAAAAAGAATTGTTGTTGTGTTTTTTCCTATATTTTAGGCATGACAATCCATGAATCTATTTGCAATTATGCACCATTTGATTATCAATGTAGAGATCGTATCAATCCAATCTCACAAAGAATAAAATGTCAACATTGTCAGGAAAATAAATATGTTGACATAAATGAAAAAAAATTAATTATCTAGAAAATATAATAAAATATCTTTCAACAATACCAACAACATCCCAATACTATGATCAATCTTTCTCAGCTTGTCTTCTTCATTCTTCTCTCACAATGAAACTTTGCCAAATTTTTTCTAGCTCTTGACTCTCGCAATAGTTCCAAGACTCCTCTCAAGCTATCAATGACATCTATTTTCTCAAAGAGGCGAGTCACAACATCTAGTAATCGTCTCTTGAAATCTTGTTTATTTATTTCATCTATATATCTTGTCTACTTAATTTTGTCTCATGTCTTTAGTTTTTATAATATGGTTCTCCCTCTTTAGTGGGGATTGTTTATATTGCATATTTCTTTATCTAATCATATCTAGCTATCCATGGATGTGGAAACACCAATGCATGGGTTTGATTGAGGCAAACCCCAATATAAGATTAATACTTTTATCTATCTCATGTGTGCAGGTGGCATATACATTTCATAAGGGAAGGGTAGTGTTGCATTGAATATAAACAACACAACGTGTGAACATCCACGTAGCCCACTTGAATTTGAGGCTTAGTATTTTGCATTTCATACGTTGATTTGCATGATTCATCCCTTCTATTTTCATAATCAATATATTTGTAACTTGCCATGTATTCAATTTATTTAACTTTTTCAATTTCAACTCATAGTTTAATATAGTTTTGGATTTTTTATTTTAGCACTTATTTACTTGAGCCATGTAAACTAAGGTAGTTCAAAGGCATTTTCTCATTGAGGTCTTTTCATCTTAAGAGTATATGTAGTGAATCCCCTCCTCTACATAAGCAATTTGTGTGACCCCCTATTCAAACCTCATATTCTCCATTATTTTCAAAAACAACTAGCAGATTAAAAAGTAGATTCAAAGCATTGTGAAACTTGTTCATGTTCTAAAGTTGATTTTTTTAGCAGTCCATTTTCAATTTCTTGTGTGTGATCAATTTTTTTTTATTTCAAAAAAAATTCCACATAAGAGCACCTTTTGGCCCCCTAGTTTTATGTACTTACCTGTAGTTGTGACAGACAATATGTGTTTCAATTACAAAGCTTTCCATCAACTTAAAAATAAGATTTAATTTTAGAATCATTGTGTATCAAAGCATTACATCAAGACACATCATTTTAGGTCCATTGCAAGTTTTCTTCTAGTCCCTAGTCCTTGTTCCAAGACCACAAATTTCATCCAAGGGATGGTTTAACTAACAACATGACCACCATAAATTCTCTAAAAGTGCTTGTAAATGCCACTAGTCCCCACTTACATATAGACATTAGAGGATCAAAGAGAGTGAATTCTAACAATTACCTTATTCATCTAATTTAAAGTTTAGATTTTCACATTGGGCTACATTTCACACTTGTAGAAACCAACTTTATGTTCATATAAGTGAAACAATAGAAAGTCAAATTTATTTACAAATTTTGAAAGATCATAAAAATCATAAATCCTTAAAATCAAGCATTGAAGTAGATTAATTATGTACATTTTCAACATCATTTCTCATATCTAAATCTAATTATTTAATTTATTTAATTTCTATATTAAATGTGACTTTTCATCTTGAATTGCAAACTCTTAAGTTTATATTGATAATTACTTTGATTATCTTTTTATAAATAATGTATGTTTCTTTACAATATTTAATCTATTTTATTTGGTTATTTTAGATTTTAATTTGTGAATTTTAAATAATAAACTCGTAAACAGTAGTAGCACCCATCCATTTTCCCTATACCAAATATCAAATGAAATCTAAAAATTGTGTTGAAGAACATTTGGTGTAGTGACTTAGTCATGTTGCAAGCACTTATTACAAACTAAATTCTGATAAAACTTAAAAGAAAGTGAATTATGATATCCCTCTTTATACCAATTAACATCTAAAAAATGTAATATATAGAACTCTAAATATCATAACCAACTTCCAAACATGGAAAAATTGCAATGTATATGTTGGGCGGTCATTTTATACTAGGTCAACGGTAGGAATCCATTGTGTAATTCCTCTCTTGAAAAGCTAATCTTTTTGGGATCAATTCCAAGGTTCAGTATTTGTCTTGCAACATACCAAAACCTGCTCAGTTGAAGATACATGTGATTGTTCATGAGGAGGCCTTTTTTGGTTCTATTATGATCTCGAAATGAAGTAAATCTATTTGTTGTCTCAAAATAATACACAAAAGAACATTTTTTTTGTATTTTCTGGTTTTTTAATGAATGCAATTCTAATAGTGCAACTAAAATGAGTTCCCATTCTAAAAAGGGTTTAGCAAAGCAAATAACAAAAGTGAAAGAAAATAACATGAAATTGAAATAGCTTGAAATTGAAATACTACACGGACATAAGCTGTAGAGAACAACACACTGCCAGTTAAAGTTTCGAAGAAATCGGTAGGAAACCAATGAAAATAGGACTAGCTCTTCCTAGAATCCAGTGATGCAATCATCGATGAGAAACTTTAACAATCATATGATATTTCACCTTTCATCAAATTGCAAGGCCATGAAAAGTGCACACATGTGAGAAAAAAGGTTATGCAGGCACAATTTGATGATCTCTTCTCAAGCTTGTTACGTCAACAGAATTTGTAAATTTGTAGCAAACACCAGAACTAAAAGATCACACAACAAAAAAAAACACAATAAACCTTTGGCTCAATCACAATCTCATCAATAAAATTGACAAAAATATGACACATTCAGGCAAGAATCACTACACTCCAAATGCGAGCACCAAAAGCATAATTTTATTGCATAATAATGGTGACCCTTCTTACATTTTACAATGGGGTATTTATAAGAAATCATCTCCTCAATTTGTGTTGAGAGTGTGACATATTCTTCATGCAATAAAATTCTTTTAACTAATAAAACAAACTAAATATATACAGACTAACAATTAATCTGGTGCTTAGAGGGACTCCATCCATATTTTATTCATTAATTGGATGCATGAGCCCTTTACATGTCAAAAACAAAGAAAGCATGAGAGAGAAAGTAGGAGGAAGCCCTTAGTCAAAGTGGAAGTGCATGGAGGCACCAAAAATAGGAGTCGATCCTTCACTAGGCATGTGTCAGAGTTAAACTATCATCAAACTACGTTCCCAATGCATAGAAGGTGTTGTTTTTGGAATTGGCAGTTAACTATCGGCACACTTCTGAATTGTGGAGCTACAGACCTGTGTACCAGTAGTTTTTTAGACCTCTATGAAAATGCAAAGCTATGGACCTACATGAAAATGCGGAGCTGCAGACCTCGACAAGGTCAAAATCTCAAAATTTTACTAAGTGTCAGAATTGAAATTCTAACATCTGGGTTTTGTTCTTCTTCATCCCAAAACTATGTTTGGATGTTTTCCCTTGAATTTCTCTATCATCTCAGTAATTTCAGTTGCATCAGCAAGATCTAAAGCCTCATATTTATCCTTCACCTTCTATCTATAGTTGTCCACGTCAATTTGAGTCTCTGCAAAATCCCGAAGTTTGGTGTCCAACTCTAACAGTGCTTCCTCTATCCTGGAAGTTTTCTTGATATATTCATCACTAGATGCTTCCTCTAATGTCTTCTTGAAATTATCCACTACTACCTCAACTAGCAATAGCTTCTCTCATTCTTCATCTTCAAAATTTTCCAAGCATGCATCACTATACAATTTATCTACTTCCAAAATTTTCTCTCAGGCTTGGTCCTTGAGCTGATGGATCTCCTCATATAATATTTCCATTACTTTATTGTCATCCACTATCTTCTCTATCCAATCATCAATTAATTCTAGCTCTTCTTTGGTATATACATCGATCAAAGTGTGGTACCTTTTCCCTTTTATTGCTTATAGAGTCTGTAAATCCTTGCTCCGTGTCCATACCTCATCCATGATACTGAAGTTCTACCTCAAAATTTCCATGATCTTATCCACATTCTCCTGTGTGTCATGTATTAACTTCAAATTCCCTATGATTGTGGTAACACCTCTATCCTCAAGGCTTTCTTGCCATTCCTGACAAGCTCTCAAAAATGGATTGAGTTGTACACCTTTCCCTTCTCTAAGAATGGTATTTAGAGTCTCCTTGGGGCACTTAGGATCATGAGGACCAACAACTTTGGCTAGATATCCCTTTAGGATCTCAACTTGTCTTCAAAGCATTCAGAGTTCAATCTCATCTTGCTCCATGTGCCTGAAAACCTCTTTGACTCCCATAGTCATCATCTTTCGCGTTGAATCCCATGTAGGCTTTCCCAACATAACATCCTTCACTTCATAATCCTTCAGACTAACAGCTTCTGCATCTGTACCTTGAAGAGGGAGAACCACTTGTGCAAATAATCATGGTTCCATATGGTAGTAACAAATGCAAATGGCATTGCATCATGTAATGGAGACTCAGGTTTGTTCAAGATCTCTGCAATATCACAAATATCATCCTCTGAAGCACGAAACTAAGGCTTAGTACTCCTCATTATCTCCTTTTGGAACCATCTTAGAATGTGTTTCTCTACAACCTTAGATCTTGATGATGAAGGGGTGTGTTCAACTACCTCCTTCCCTTTATCGATCTTACTTGGAGTCGCCTCTTGTTGTGAGGACTCTCCTTCTATAACTTCAATCTCTGTAGATCCTGTAGCTTTCTCATCAGCATCTTGGGAAGGTTGTTGTGCATATTCTACCATATGTCCCTCGTTTGACTCTTCATCAGTATCCCTCAGCTCTAGTTTCTCTTGTGGTGATGGTTCCTTTTGAACTTTTTCCTCTTCTAAACTCGGAGGTGGGGGAGTTACTGATCCCTTATCTACCAACATAATCTATGTTGGAGATGGAGGAGTAAGATCAGGACCCTATGTATCTGGTAACATCTACGTCCAGTCTTCCTATTGGAGTTTACCTATAGGGGTGTCTCTGATCTCATCCCCAACCAACTTTGTACCCACGGGCATGAAATCGAAATCCATCATGGAAAAAACATCCCCACATCCTTCCATTTTCTCATTCACCTAGTGTTGCACTTCATCTTCCGAAGAAGAGAGTTCTAATGATTCTACTTGGGTGGATGGTGGGGTACTGGTGGCACTCTTTCTTCTTTCTAACTCTGCAACTTTTTCTAACCAAGTTCTTCTTTGTAAGGGTACCTATTCCTCCTCCTCTTCTAATTTTGTTTCTTCCTCATCTTCTTCTTCCTTCGAAATAGTTTCAAGAATAGATGGATTAGGTACTAATCTTCTACTGATCCTTTTCCTTTTCTTCATCTTAATCATGATCCTCTTATGTTTCTTGGATACGGAAGGAGAAGGGGGCTCTTCTTGTACAAGAGGAATGGAGGCTTCTAGAATCTCTCCCTCTTCTGGTTGGCTTGGCACAACAGGAGGCAACTGAGGTTCATCCTGGATTTGAGAGGCTCCAATACCTTGGGACTCTTGTGAGATATGTTCATGATGCTGGGAAGACACATGTTCTGCAACCTGTTCTACCTAAATCCTCTGAGGAGAGGTTCTCTTCCTTTCAGGAGGGTGATAATATCCCACTAGGTAATCAAGCTGGTAGACTGTCTCTGGCCTAATAGGAGACTGGAGCACAAAGATAGGAACTATGAGTTTCCTTCCTTTACCCCTTTCTGGGTGAGCATGTGCATGGAACATTATAGTATCAGGAATTGGATCAAGTGGAAAAGGTTTCTTGATCCAATCCTTTGTCATTCTAATGACATGTCTCACTTGATGATTGATGTTATCTCCTTCCTCTCTGTCAACCTCTACATTCAGAAGGGGTCTTTCACCGACTTTATCTACATTGAACAGGGGATCTAGTAATTCTTTAGAGTCTTGTAGCCTTATCTCATCAGGGATATTCAAATGGAGAGCCTTTTCTACTAAATACAAAGTCATCCTAAAATAGTCCCTGATGCGGACATCATAGTCATTTGTGTCATTCATCCAATGATCTTCAATGGCATCCTCATGATGGAAGTCTTTTCCTAGCAGGCTTTCCACTTTACCAACATTATCAAAGTATGGCCGAGGAGAGTTGTATTCTTCAAGAGGATAGTTCTCCCATTCCCACTCAAAGGTCAAAATACCCTATTTTTACTTCACCTAATATGACCCAATGACCAATGGCCATTCCCAGTAGGGTCTTCATTACCTTTTTATCTTCTCATAGGCTGACTCAATCTGCCTAGAGATCTCCAATAGTACCAACTTGTCACTTGGGTATCTCGAAAGATTTTTAGGATTGATAGATGCACCACCCACCCAAAGATATGTGAATGTCTTGAACTGAATGAAGTAGGCTCCGAGACCCATGATCTGTGCTTTGGCTTCATCGGATAACCTCTTCCCATAGTCTTCCTCAATGAATTGATAATCACAAATATGAATGCATCATTCATAATCTTGTACTCCTTGCTTTGTGTTGAGAGCTTTTTCTTCACCAAATAAGGATAGACTATGTATGGCCAAGCATTGGGGTCCTGCATATTGCCTTCCTTGTATAAAATAGGATAGTTCATTGCCTTCGCTGCAAGTAGGTACACCATATAAGAAGTCATATAAAACTTCTTCTTGTCCTTCACCATCCTCAGTTGATCACACAAGTTTTCACTTAGTGTGGTGGTCCAATCTAGTGGTATCCTTGCATGGCTGATGGTCTCAATGAAGTTGACCATGAATGTAGTGAGATGATTCACTGCAGATAAGCCCATGACTTGCTTAGGAGAATGATAGATTATCTGATGCCATCCTTCATGTATCCTCAAGTCATATCCACTTTTCTAGTTATCCTTCCCCGAGGAGGCTTCTCAATCAGGTACATGGATTGTATAACGTCAATGGCCTCTTGTTGATGCTCCTTGTACCATCTCTCAGCCACTTCATAGGAAAGTCGAATGAACTGGTCTGAACCTTCTTAATGTTATTAGGTCGCAAATCCAATACCACTCCCCCTGTAATGCTCTTGACCACCCTCTCATCAGGAACAAAGTGTTGTGACAAGGCCATGATTAGTTCAGCTAATTGCACCGACATGAGATGTGATGCTGCACTCACTAATCCAGAACAGATCAATGCAAACACCAAGGTTGACCTCTCTGTCAGCTTGTTGCAAATTCTCAAGAAATCTCCTTGATCCATGTGTTTGAGGTTAGTATCTCTGATCTCAGCATAATCATCATGGAATCTTGATTTTGAGGGTATGCCTTGGAACTTGAATAGGACTGACTTGGGTGTTATTTTGGATGTGGATGCCATCTAGTTACATTACCTGCACATTGAAAGAGAAAATGTTATTAGTCCATAGATAGCGTACAAGAAAAAAACACAAGTAAAAAAAAGTTCCCCTTTGGGGATTTATTTTTATTTTTATTTTTATTTTTATTTTTTTTAAATATTTTTAATTTTAAAAGATTTTATATATATATAATTTTAAAAAAATTGAGGGGACACACAAGTGCCGAGGCATGCAGTGTCGAGGCATGCAGTGCCAAGACCCATCATGCAGCTCGCGACCAGCACGTAGCGCGGCCAGCGCGACCTGCATGTGGCATGGCCAGCACACGACACTACTAGTGTGTGGTGCGACTAGTGCACTCGGGCACCATGAAAGGAAGAGCGAGGGGACGGTTGGGAGCTCACCCTTCTCCCTCTTGGTGACTTGGAGAAAAAATGGGGGAAAAGGAAAGGGAGAGGGTTTTTATAACCCTCCTCCCTCCCTCCACGCACAAAATGCAAAATGTGTGCCACGCCTCAGTGTGCACATGGAAGTGAGAAAGATTTTTATTTTTATTTATTTATTTATTTATTTTTGTGTTTTTTTAAAATTTTGACTCTAGAATTATAACTTTTAACCTAATTTTCTTCTCCCGACTCTTGAACTGTGAGTCTGGAAGTCAAAAAAAGTAGGGGGTCCCCAATTCCTAGCAAGGAATGGGGCGTGTGTTGTGGACACCACAACAATAGCCCTGAAAAAAGGAAGAAATGACCAAGGCATTTCTTCATTAGCAGACATTCCTCCAATGTGTGTCAAACACCAACCAGACTTTGAACATCTCTAGCATCTTTCGGATGACTCTTCAATCAAAATCTTAGAACTCGAAACCTTCAAACTCAGTGTGTGTTGTGTATTCATTCCCTTTGATGTGCCAGGATGCGATCAATCAAAGTTTTCTGACAACTCGAAACAATCTTCCACTCCTCCCAGCTCATTCATTCAAAATCTCCACGAAGGCTTTTTATCAATCAATTACTTGACCAAATGAGAGAATCAGTTCGAGGGCTCTTGGCGAGATGCCACATTCTTTTAATTTCCTGGCTATTTTGAGTAATTGCTCCATGTTGTTCAAAACGTTATTTTGATGAAGCGCTATTTTGAATAGAAGATACTTCTTTTTGAAAATGTATCTTTTTCCATCTTAGATCTTTAGAATCCTTCAAACTTAACATTGTATTTTCTTCTTTTTTTCTCTTTTCTTTTTCCTTTTTTTCTTTTTTTTTGTACCTTAACTATGCTTAGATTGTGTAGTCAGAACATTGGTGTCGTTTCTCGGATTCAATCTCTTATGAACATCCCTTGTATTCCTCTCTTAGAACTTTTTGGAAACTCTCATGCCAAACAATGATCTTAGCAACCTTTCAAGGAGACCCCTCATGTTTGAACCAGTTGAAGTTTGGATCATCTCTTGCCATCTTTGGCTTCAAATTGACAACACCTAAAATAATTAAACTTTTAAGATTTGCAAAGTGTTGAGAACTTGTTGGTCTAGGCCTCTAATTTCCAGACTGAAAATCTCCTATTTCCACAAGAAATACCCATTGCTTGGTTGGTATAAGACACACAATCGTCGAAATGTTTTGACAAAGAAATCTGAACCAAAGAGTGGTTAGTGAAATCTTAAGAGAAAATATCAAGTACACCCTACCCCCCAGGATTGAAACAACTTTGAAAGGAAACACATGACTAAAAGAAAACACGCAACATGAAAGCAAACACACTTGTAGGAATGAAAATCTAAGCTAAATCAAGAAATAAAATCTAACTAATTTTTTTTTTGTTTTTTTTTTCTTTTAGGCTTCAAAATAATGCTTCAAAAACTGCCCATTTATGGGCAAGGGAAGAAATTCCCCCTATAAGGAACCAAGCCTAAAAGTGTTTTCTCCTAGAATTTTCGCACTTTGATTAGGGCCTGTCCACAAGCATTGAAACTTGGTATGACTGCCCAATTTTTCTTTTGCCTTATCCTAGAGTAGAACAAGGTCAAAATCTTGAATGATTTGATCGTGGCCCTCTTGTCGAACCATCTTTTCACAATAGCCTGATGTTTAGCCATGTGCTCCAATGCAACTGTTCATTTTTCATCCATCTCTAAAAGATTCATCAATTTGATTTTTACTTTGTCAGCATCTTCAAAGTACCCACTCATGAATTTCAAAATCAAAATTCTGAGATTAAGTGGGAACACTGGTTCTTGTCCATAAACAAGCAAATATGGAGAAGTCCCCAAGGCATTTTTGACTCTCACTCGATCTGTCCATAAGGCATATTTTAGTTGTGTGTGCCAATCCCTAGGATTCTCCTTTAACAATTGTTTTACTACTGTGATCAAGTTCTTGTTTATAGATTCTGCTACCCCATTTCCTTACAGATAGTAATTTTAAGAGAACTTTATAATTACTTTGTTTTCAAATTCCCATTGGGTCAAGAATGCGGATGCAAATGTAGACCCATTATCACACACAAGGGAGAATAACATTCCAAATTTGGTAATAATGTGTTCTTCCAGAAAGTCAGTCACCACCTTAGCAGTGCAATTTCTGAATGTCTCTACCTCCGTCCATCATGTACAATAATTCATAGCTATAAGGATGAATGTGTGTCCAATTGATAATGGTGGATTGATTGGACCTATGAAATCCAATCCCCACTTTGCGAAGGGGCGCACCTCGTGCACTGGTTGTAGTGGCATTATTGGGTGCCTCTCTTTGTTAGCACTGGTTTGACATATATGGCAAGAACGCACATGCTCAAAAGTATCCTTGAATATCGAGGGCCAAAAATAACCCGATCTTAAAATCATGTGAGTTATTGCTTCTGCTAAACCATGTCTTGTACCATACTTGTCATGGAAATGTTCCAAGACATCCTTGGCTTCTTCATGTTCTAAGCATTTTAGATAGATCCCTTCATAGTTCCTTTTATACAACTTGTTATCAAGTAACATGTAAGACTCGCATTTCATCTTAAGTCCCCTATGTTGTGAACTATTCATCCATTTGGGGCATTGGTCTTGCAAGAGATAATAAACAATGTCTTGGTACCACACATCTGTCACCACTCCTTGGTTAATATCAACTTGTGACACAACCATCCTTTTTTTATCATCCTTATCTGTCTCATCGAAGTCCTTTTCATCTCCATCTATCAGCTATGATTTTTGACAACCCTTAACCTCTAACTAATCTCATAGATTGAATTTCGAGATCAAATTCTTGAAGTATGGCCATCCACTTTCCTCTCCTTTCACCAAGTTCATTCTGCATCAAAAGCATCTTTACTATTGGATCAGGTACAATTGCATACAACTTACTCCTAAGTATGTAGTGATGAAACTTCTTTACTACCTTGATCAATGCAAAGGACTGTTTATCAAGGTTTGAATATTTCAACTCTACATTATTCAAAGGAAAACTCATAAAAGCAATTGGTCTCTCATATTCCTTCTCTCTTTTTTGTGTCAGGATCCCTGTGCAAGAGTGTTCAAAATCAAAGGAATAGATCTTGAAAGGTAAATCATAATCTGGACTCACCAAAACTAGGGCTGTTGAAATGGCAACTTGATATCTTCAAATGACTTCTTATCTCAGGCACCCATTCCATCTTAGCCCCTTTCTTGAGTAATTCATTAAGGGAATGAACTATCTCTACAAATCCACTTATGAATTTTTACACAAAGTTTATCTTTTTGAAGAAAGACTTCAATTCCTTCTGATTGTGTGGAGGTGCTAACTTCAAAATAGACTCAACTCTATCTGGATCAATGGAGATTCTAGCCTCAGAAATAACATGTCCCATGAGCTTTCCTTTTGTAACGCCAAATGAACATTTCTTGGGATTGAGCGATATGTCGTATTTACAACATCTATTGAATACTTGCCTTAGATCAGCAATATGGGTACTTCGATCTTTTGAAAAGATAGTCAAGTCATCCATGTAGATAACTATACACCTGTTAATCAATCCTTTGAAAGCTTCATCCATTGCACGTTGAAATATGGCTCTTGTGTTAATTAGTCCAAAGGGCATCCTTCTGTAGGAAAAAGCTCCCCACTTTATTGTGAAAGCCGTCTTTAGCCTATCTTCTTCATCAACCATCACCTGATTATATCCCGAGTAACCATCTAAGAATGACATCATTTTTGAACCATTAAAAATTTGCAATACCTCATCCAGAGAGGGTAGAGGATAGTTATCCTTTTGAGATGCTAGATTCAAGTTATGAAAGTCAACACAAAGATGAATCTCTCCTGTCTTCTTTCGCACGGGAACCAAATTTTCCACCCATGTGGAATGACAGATAGGAAATATGATCTTAGCATCCACTAAATTCTTTACTTCTTTCATGATTAGTGGTTCAATGAGAGGATTTACTAGTCTTTGTCTTTGTCAGAATGGCTTTGCATTGGGCTTTAGTGGATGTCATGTGTAATTATCTTAGGATCATAAGTTTTCAGCTCTTCATAGCTCCAAGCAATGACATCCTTATACTTGGTGAGTAATTTGAGCATGTCATCCCTTTCCTGTGAGTTACATGCTTTTCCTATATGTACCATTCTCGGTTCTTCATCAGTACCCAAATTGTATGAGTCACATTCTTCGATTCCCTTTTCTTGGGTTCCCCTTCTATTAAGTGTTGATTCATCATGATCAAAGATGCATTCAAGTTCAACCATTCCTTTTGGAATAGTGTTAGTCTTTAAATTCACAATTCCATCTTCATCTTCAAGTCCATCATCTTCAAGTCTGTCATCTAGTGTATCGTCAATTTCTTGTCCCTCAAAATGAAGACTACACATGATAAACTCAAGTATATGTTGATCATCTTGAAAGACCTAAAAGTTTGTGATATTATCAGGGATGGATGGAACAGTGACCAATGCTATTGAAAATCTTTTCAACTTGGTTCTTTCGACTAGTTGCAATGCACTAGCTGAGATGGCAAGAGCATCTACTACCAAGTTCTTTCTTCTTGGAATGGACTTGATGTTTAAGGTTTTAAAGTCATCCAATATGTTCCATACCCTTTTCCTATAAGAAAGTAATCTTTTATCATTGCAAGAGTATATGGATTTTACTTGTCATATGACCAATTGGGAATCCCCTTCAATTTTAAGAGCTATGACTCCTTTCTCCAGTGCAAAGAAGAGTCCTCAAATTAACGCCTCATATTTTGTACCATTGTTAGTGCATCTAAACTGTAACCGATACGTGGCATAGAAAGACCTACCTTTTGGGTTGACCAATTTGATACCTGCACCGGCTCCCATCTTGCACCTAGAACCATTGAAGCAGAGTGTCCAAATTGCATTTTCCTTGGGTTTTTTGACTTTATGCTTATTTGTCCTTAACTTTTCTTTCACTTGAGCCTTGAATGATTTTTTCTTAGGAACCCATTGTAATTTTCCTTGTGTAGGACTTGATGAGTCCCCTTCATAACCTATAGATAGAGGAAGTGTATGTTTTTCTTGTTTTTCTTGAATTTCCCCTATCAACTCTTTGATTTCCTCAATTTTAGGTTCAGGATGAATGACTACTGAAGTCCATCCTTTACCTTTTACATATCATCTTCTTCTTTGGAATTTGATCATCCCTAGAGGAGGAGAAGACAAACCTCCACCATCTGAAGAGGTATCACTATATGACACGTTTAGATCTTCACTTTCTTCTTCAGTCTTTTCAACAAGGTGGGATGAGTTCACAGAATTTTGACTTTCTGTGAGTTCATATGTTGAGGTCTTTGTATCCTTGTTTTCCATCATGTGGGTCAATACCTTCGCAACTGCTTCTTGACATGATAAACATTCGAATTCAGAGTGACTAACTTTGTGTAACTGAAAAAATCCTAGAAGGAGGATGTTGGGGTCAGCATCTTCTCCTAAACATTGTAAATTAGTCACTATACTATCTATGAACTATGTCACAGTTTCACTTTCAGGCACCGGCACCTTGGGTTCCTCATTCTAATCTTGAGGTGTATTGCTTGGAACCATATCCAATACCATCACTTTGTATGAACCCAAATCTGATTGTAAAAAATGCTATCTCATTCAGGGCATTGTAATCTATGATAATTGTTTTCAATTTGGGCTCAGCATCTATCTTGATTTGATTGTTCAATCCTTTCCATGGCAACCACAACTGAGTGAAGTTTGTAGAAAACCATCCTCTCAGACATTTCATCCATTCTCTGCTTAGAAGCAATCCATACATTTTTGGGATATCTACCACATGTATGTCAATAACATCCTAGATCTTAGGGTCAACTGTTAACTATATCCACACATTTTTCAATAAACCAATAACTTTTTACCTCTGTTTTATCCAACTATATCACCACTCGATTAGAGGGTTGAGGACTAACTCCTAGCCTTTGGGCTATTTATAATGGCATTACATTACATGAAGCTCCTAAATCAATGAGACAATTGTGAAGATTCTTCCCATATATCCTTATGCTTAGCAAAAATTGGGGTACCTCAACTTTATCTTTGAACATAGTGGGCATCACTTCTGCAGCATTCACTTGTTGAGATACTATCTTTTGAGGGACAACATTCATATTGTGGTAAACCTTTGTATTATCCAATGTCTTCATAAGTACTTCTCGTTGTTGTGGAAAATTTTGTAACATGTCAAACATGGACATATTGGCTTTAGTTTTCTTCAAATCTTCTATTGCATTGTAATTTTCAGTAGACCAAGAGGGGTTCTTCAGTATTGTTGGTACATTTACTTGATTATGATTCTATTATCCTCCCTACACTGGTCTTACTGGTGGCGGATTGTTACTTGCTCTTGGATTAGGTGGAGTTGGTTGCAAACCTGGAGGGATCCCATCTATCAAGGGATCCTTTCTTTTTCTGAGATTGTATGTATTCCAATTGTCATTTCGAAAGGCAAACATTTCATCATGTTGAAGGTCTGGTTCTTGACTAAGCGGGAATAAGAATTCCTCATTTTCTTGTTGTTCCACTTGTGGATTTTGTGTAGAATCATAAGATTCCAATAGCATAGCATTGAATTGAATAGGAGGAGGATTGTCATTTACTTGTGAGTTTTGATTCACCTCTTGATTACCATTATAGTAAAAACCATCATTGTTAGGCACATTTTGGCTATCATCATACCGATTGATATCAACATATTGCACATTGTTTTTGTTGTTGTCAGCCGGAATGCTTCCATTATTTGGTCGAGTGTTCCATTGTCAGTTTTGCTTTTGGAAGCCAATGTTGTGATCAGGAGGATTGAAGTTGTTTCTTGCTTTGTTGTTGTTATTGTTCCCATTGAAGTTCCTATTGTAATTCTAACCAAAATTGTTGTTGTGGGGGCTAGCATTATTTCTTTGGAAGTTGTTATTTTGTCCTTGTGACAACCTAAGACGTGTCAGTTCATTGTTCATTTGTGACATGGTCTTCTTCATTTGACCAACTTCTGAAAGAAGATTGTTATCTGCTTCCATAGGAACCATTGCTTTCTGTTCAAAGAAAGCTATTTTTGGAGGCTCATACCCTGGATATATTATCGCTTGAGTTTGTGGAGCGGGTGCCTACTGTAATGGGACTAGGTTCATAGGTATGAACTGGCTGGGCACCGTAGGTGCTCCCACAGGGTATGTTGGTATTGTAGGGACTACTTGTGCTAGAAGCACCATTCCTCTTCCATTAGGATTGTCTTACTTCGTGAAAATGATCACTTCTGTAAAGACTTTGCCCAATGTGTTGATATTTTCTATAGGAAGTCTCCTCAGAAAGATCGCAGTAAGAGGGTCCATAGCATTCAAATAAATTTGAATAGCGGCTTCAACTAGTATGGTGTATGGCATTTCCAACTTGCGGTAGGCCATATGAAAGAAATGGTTGAAGCATGAAACTGTCTTAGCTGGATCCCTTTTGATTGATATGAATTGTTGATGTTTCACAGCTGGATTGATGAATGTTTTGAATTGTTCCAAAAACAATTTTTCGAATGTATCCCAATCTCCAATGCATCCGAGTGGCAATTTGACATACCAATTGAAGGCAATTTCCCCCAAAGAGTAAAGAAATAAATGAAGAACCATGTCCTCATTAGAAACTTGTTTTCAGTTGCAAATTTCTTTGAAAACCTTGACATGATCTTCGGCAGTTCGTGTTTCACCATAGATGAATCTTGGGAAAAACTTCTTGGGATTCTTTGGGAGGTCTTGGAGTGCACCTCTCAAGTTTATTGGTGAGTCTATAGTGTTTGCAAAAAAGGCCATTGGAGGGTTTGGTGGACCTAACGGTGGTTGTTGAGGAGTAGCTATCAGAATATGTGGTGGCTCACTAGGTGGTTGGAGTGGAGGTGGAGTTGAAGAAGATGATGAAAGTTCGAATGGAAGTGGTTGAACTTAGGATGTTCCCTTGTCACTACGTGGTTTACGGAAGTGGGTAAGCTCGATAAACTCATGTGCACTTGGCATAGATCCTTAATGGTCATTAAAATGGGGATTTTGGATCAATATCCTCCAACTTGCATCAAATTTTGGAGAAAAGCGCACCTCTGTAGAAGTACACTTTCTCACTATTCTAAATTTTGCACACCACAGAGTTTTGCACACCTGCACACCTGTGAAGCTGTATAGCTGTGGACCTGCATACTTGCGGAGCTATAGACCTGAATTTTCAAAAACTTAGGAAAATTTTTTGAACTTTTGTGAAGTGCAGATTATTGTAGAAGTGCAGAATTATGAAACTTTAACAAATTTTCTTCCTTTTCAGGAGTCAAAAGGGGCTCTCCTTCTATCACCACTTCTGTTGGGCGGTCATTTTACACAAGGTCAATGGCAAGAATCCATTGCACAATCCCTCTCTTGAAAAGCTAATATTTTTGGGATCAACTCCAAGGTTCAGTATTTGTCTTGCGACATACCAAAATCCACTCAGTTGAAGATAAATGTGACTATTCACGAGGAGGCCTTTGTTGGTTCTATTATGATCTCGGAATGAAGTAAATCTATTTGTTGTCTCAAAATAATACACAAAATAATAATATTTCTATATTTTTTGATTTTATAATGAATGCAATTCTAAGAGTGCAACTAAAATGAGTTCCTATTCTAACAAGGGGTTAGCAAAGCAAACAATGAAACTGAAAGCAAATAACATGAAATTGAAATAGCTTGAAATTGAAATCCTACACGGACATAAGCTATAGAGAACAACACGCTGCGAGTTAAACTTTCAAAGAAATCGGTAAGAAACCAATGAAAATAGTAGTGCTTCCTAGAATCCACTAATGCAATCATTGGTGAGAAACTTTAACAATCGTATGATATTTCACCTTTCATCAAATTGCAAGGCCACGAAAAGTGCACTCATGCAAGACAAAAGGCTATGCAAGCACAATTTGATGATCTCTTCTCAAGCTCGTTACATCAGTGAAATTCGTAAATCTGTAGCAAACACCAGAACTAAAAGATCACACAACCAAAAACAACACAATAAACCTTTGGCTCAATCACAATCTCATGAATAAAATTCACAAAAATATGACACATTCAAGCAAGAATCACTACACTCCAAATGCGAGCACTAAAAGCATAATTTTATTGCATAATAACAGCGACCCTTCCTACATTTTACAATGCAGTATTTATAAGAAATCGTCTCCTCAATTTGTGTTGAGAGTGAGATATTCTTCATGCAATAAAATGCTTTTAACTAATAAAACAAACTAAATATATACAGACTAACAATTAATCTGGTGCTTAGAGGGACTCCATCCATATTTTATTCATTAATTGGATGCATGAGCCCTTTACATGTCAAAAACAAAGAAAGCATGAGAGAGAAAGTAGGAGGAAGCCCTCAGTCGAAGTGGAAGTGCATGGAGGCGCCAAAAATAGAAGCTGGTCCTTCACTAGACGTGTGTCGGAATTAAACTATCGTCAAAATGTGTTCCCAATGCATGGAAGCCACTATTTTTGGAACTGGTAGTTAACTGTCGGCGCAATTTTGAATTGCAGACCTACGTACCTACAGTGCTGCGGAGCTGTGGACCTCCATAGGGTCAAAATTTCAAAATTTTACTAAGTGTCAAAATTGAAATTCTAGAATCTGGGTTTTGTTCTTCTTTATCGCAAAACTATGTTTGGATGCTTGCCCTTGAATTTCTCTATCATCTTAGTAATTTTGGATGCATCTAGAAGATCTAAAGCCTCATATTTATCCTTCACCTTCTATCTATAGTTGTCCATCTCAATTGGAGTCTCTACAAAATCTTTGAGTTTTGTGTCCAACTCTAACAGTGCTTCCTCTATCTTGAAAGCTTGTCTAATATCTTCATCACTGGATGCTTCCTCTAATGTCTTCTTGAAATTCTCCACTACTAACTCAACTAGCAATAGCTTCTCTCATTCTTCATCTCCAAAAATGTCCAAGCATGCATTAGTGTACAATTTTTCTACTTCCAAAATTCGCTCTCAGGCTTGGTCCTTGAGCCGATGGATCTCCTTGTGTAATGTTTCCATTACTTTATTGCCATCCACTATCGTCTCTATCCAATCATCAATTAAGTCTAGCTCTTCTCTGGTATATACATCAATCAAAGTGTGGTACCTTTGCCCTTTTATGGCTTGTAGATTTTGTAAATCCTTGCTCCATGCCCGTACCTCATCCATGATACTAAAGTCCTACATCAAAATTGCCACAATCTTATCCACGTTCTCTTGTGTAGCATGTAATAACTTCAAATTCCCTATGATTGTGGTAACACCTCTATCCTCAAGGCTTTCTCGCCATTCCTAACAAGCTCTCAAAAATGGATTGAGTCGTACACCTTCCCCTTCTCTAAGAATGGTATTTAGAGTCTCCACTGGGCGCTCAGGATCAAGAGGACCAACAACTTTGGCTAGATATCCCTTTAGGATCTCAACTTGTCTTCGAAGCGTTCAGAGTTCAATCTCATCTTGCTCCATGTGCCTGAGAACCTCTTTGACTCCCATAGTCATCATCTGTCAAGCTAAATCCCATGTAAGCTTTCCCAACATAACATCCTTCACTTCATAATCCTCCAGACTAACAGCTTCTACATCTATACCTTTAGGAGGAAGAGCCACTTGTGCAAATAAATCCTGATTCTGTATGGTAGTGACAAACACAAATGGCATTGCATCATGTAATGGAGACTCAGGTTTGTTCAAGATCTCTACAATATCACAAATATCATCCTCTGAAGCACGGAACTGAGGTTTAACACTCTTCATTATCTCCTTTCGAAACCATCTAAGAATGTGTTTCTCTATGACCTTAGCTCTTGATGATGAAGGGGTGTGTTCAACTACCTCCTTCCCTTTATCGCTCTTGCTTGGATTCGCCTCCTGTCATGAGGACTCTCCTTCTGTAACTTCAGTCTCTGTAGATCCTGTAGCTTGCTCCTCAGCATCTTGGGAAGGTTGTTGTGCATATTCCACCATCTGTCCCTCTTTTGACAATTCATCAGTAGCCCTTGGCTCTGGTTACTCTTGTGGTGATTGCTCCTTTTGAACTTGTTCCTCTTTTGAACTCGGAGGTGGGGGAGTTACTGAACCCTTATCTACCATCGTAATCTGTGGTGGAGATGGAGGAGTAAGATCAGGACCCTGTATATCTGGTGGCATCTGCGTCCATTCTTCCTGTTGGAGTTCACATGTAGGGGTGTCTCTGATCTTATCCCCAACCAACTCTGTACCCACAAGCATGAAATCAAAATTCGTCATGGAGAAAATATCCTCACCTCCTTCCCTTTTCTCATTCACCTAGTGTTGCACTTCATCTTCCGAAGAAGAGAGTTCTAATGGTTCTACTTTGGTGGATGGTGGGGTACTGGTGGCACTCTTTCTTCTTTCTAACTCTATAGCTTTTGCTAACTGAGTTCTTCTTTGTAGGGGTACCTGTTCCTCCTCTTCTAATTCTATTTCTTCCTCATCTTCTTCTTCCTCCGGAATAGCTTCAGGAATAGATGGATTAGGTACTAATCTTCTACTAATCCTTTGCCTTTTCTTCATCTTAATCTTGATCCTCTTATGTTTCTTGGAGATGGAAGGAGAAGGGGGCTCTTCTTGTATAGGAGGAATGGAGGCTTCTGGAATCTCTCCCTCTTCTGGTTGGCTTGGCACAACAGGAGACAACTGAGGTTCATCCTAGATTTAAGAGGCTCAAATACCTTGGGACTCTTGTGATCTTTATTCATGCTATTGGGAAGACACATGTTCTGAACCTGTTCTACCTGAATCCTCTGAGGAGAGGTTCTCTTCCTCTTCCCCTTCCTTTCAAGAGGGTGATAATATCCCACTGGGCGATCAAGCTAGTAGACTATCTTTGGCCTAATAGGAGACTGGAGCACAAAGATAGGAACTGTGATTTTCCTTCCTTTACCCCTTTTTGGGCGAGCATGTGCATGGAAGATTATAGTATTAGGAATTGGATCAAGTGGAAAAGGTTTCTTGATCCAATCCTTTGTCATTCTAATGACATGTCTCACTCGATGATTGATGTCATCTCCTTCCTCTTTGTCAACCTCTGCATTCAGAATGGTTCTTTCACCAACTTTATCTACATTGAACAGGGGATCCAGTAATTCTTTAGAGTCTTATAGCCTTATCTCATCAGGAATATTCAAATGGAGAGCCTTTTCTACTAAATACAAAGTCATCCTACGATAGTCCCTAATGTGGACATCGTAGTCGTTTGTGGCGTTCATCCAATGATATTCAATGGCATCCTCATGATGGAAGTCTTTTCCTAGCAGGCTTTCCACTTTACCAACATTATCAAAGTATGGCCAACGAGAGTTGTATTCTTCAAGAGGATAGTTCTCCCATTCCCACTCGAAGGTCAGAATATCCTGTTTCTGCTTCACCTGATACAACCCAATGACCAATGGCCATTCCCAGCAAGGTCTTCGTTGCCTCTTTATCTTCTCATAGGCCGACTCAATTTGCCTAGAGATCTCCAATAGTACCAACTTGTCACTTGGGTATCTTGGAAGCTTCTTAGGATTGATAGATGCACCACCCACCCGAAGATACGTGAATGTCTTAACTGAATGAAGTAGGCTCCGAGAGCCATGATCCATGCTTTGGCTTCATCAGATAACCTCTTCCCATAGTCTCCCTCAATGAATCAAATGATCACAAAGATGAATGCATCATTCACAATCATGTACTCCTTTCTCTGCGCTAAGAGCTTTTTCTTCACCAACTGAGGATAGACTATGTATGGCCAGGCATTGGGGTTTTGCATACTGCCTTTCTTGTACAAACCAAGATAGTTTGTTGCCTTCACTGCAAGTAGGTACACCATATAAGAAGTCATATAAAACTTCTTTGTGTCCTTCACTATGCTCAGTTGATCACACAAGTTTTCGCATAGCGTGGTGGCCCAATCTAGTGGTATCCTTGCATGTTTGATGGTCTCAATGAAGTTGACCATGAATGTAGTGAGATGACTCGCTACAGGTAAGCCCATGACTCTACTTAGGAGAATGATAGAGTATCTGATGTCATCCTTCATGTATCCTCGAGTCATATCCACTTTGTTGGTTATCCTTCCCCGAGGAGGCTTCTCAATCAGGTACGCGGATTGTATAACGTCAACGGCCTCTTGCTGATGCTCCCTATACCATCTCTCAGCTGCTTCATAGGAAAGTCAAATGAACTGGTCTACTCTTGGTAGGTGGAAAACCTTCTCAATGTTATCAGTTCGCAAATCCAATACCGCTTTCCCTGTAACGCTCTTGACCACCCTCTCATCAAGAAAAAAGTGCTATGACAAGGCCATGATTAGTTCAGTTGATTGCACCGACACGGGATGTGACACTGCACTCACTAATTTGGAATGGATCAATGCAGACACCAAGGCTGACCTCTTTGTCGGCTTGTTGCAAATCCTCAGGAAATCTCCTAGATCTGTGTGTCTGATGTCGGTATCTCTGATCTTAACATAGTCATCATGAAATCTTGATTTTGAGGGTATGCCTTGGAACTTAAATAAGACCGGCTTGGGTGTTGTTCCGAATGTGGACGCCATCTGGGTACATTACCTGCACATTGCAAGAGAAAACGTTATTAGTCCATAGATAGCATACAAGCAAAAAACACAAGTAAAAAAAACGTTCCCCTTTGGGGATTTTTTATTTATTTATTTATTTTATTTTGTATTTTTCTAAAAAAAAATATTTTAAAAGATTATATATATATATATATATATATATATATATATATATATATATATATATATATATTTAAATTAAAAAAATTTAAAAACTTGAGGGGACCCACGCGCACCGAGGCATGCGGTGCCAAGGCCTAGCACACGGTGCGTGGCACGGCTAGCGCGCTCGAGCGCCATGAAAGGAAGAGAGAGGGGGCGGGGGGGGAGCTCACCTTGCTCCCTCTTGGTGACTTGGAGAAAAAATGGGGGAAAAGGAAAGGGAGAGGGTTTTATAACCCTCTTCCCCCCCTCCACACGCAAAATGCAAAATGCGTCGCGCCTCGACGCACGTGTGTGGAGGTGGGCGAGATTTTTTTTTTTTTTTTTTTTTAATTTGACTCTAGAATTATAACTTTTAACCGAATTTTCTTCTCCCGTCTCTCAAACTATGAGTCCGGGAGTCAAAAAAAGTAGGGGGTCCCCATTCCTAGAGAGGAATGGGACATGTGTTGTGGACACCACAACAATATAGAACTTAAAAAGTCATGATCCAAGCCCCAAAAAAATTCCATTATTGCAATATAGGGGAAGAGACCTAGTAGCCGCCTAAGATAACTTCGCACAACTAGAACTCCTAATCCGTACATCAAAATTTGTCGATTTTTCTAGTGAACCTCCGCAAGTGACTAAAGAACTTAAAGCTAACTTTTTGACTTTTTGGCATTTACGAAGCTCTATGCAGAACTCATAGAGTGCAAGGTTATCTAAAAGTATCATTTTAAAACATTCATTCGGAACCCGTTATGTTCACCCCCCAATAGTCACCAAAAAAAATATTTTTTGCACAAATGGATCAATCAACAACCAAGAAAGTTGAAAAATGATCAACTATTAGTACATGTGTGATTGACTATTAGTACACGTGCTATCATTTTTTAAAGTTTTTTAAAAGCAATATTTGGAGGGGATCTATAACAGAGAACATAGAACATATTGATCAATAGACCCTCAACAACTAACGATCTCTTCCCCTGAAACTTAAAAAAGTCGTAACCCAATCCCAAGCATCTGAAAATTGCAATATACAACTCAAAAAGTCTTTTAACCCAAACTCCAAACATCTAAAAATTGAACATACATGGATTTGAGAACTATTCTTCTCCTTTTTAGTTCTATTACATCTGACATAAATATAACTTTAGGCTGTTCTCCACACATAACAGTACTTATATATATGCATCTATATTAAAAATAAAAATAAAAATTACATATCATAAGGCCTTTTCACAATTGGTGTAATCCCTAGAATGGATCTCCACAATACTTTAAAATGGTAAAAAGAACAAAAACAAGTTTATATCAATTTGTATTTTTAGATCGTTTAGTGAAGGTCAAGATAGGTGATAACAGGTAGTGACAGTTACCGCATGTACAAGTGAACGGAGATGAGCGATAGTAATTACACAAGGTGTTGGGAATCTATCAATGGACCCATCCATCCATCCAAATAATTTGGCATTGTTTGGAACTTTCAAAGGGATAAAGAACAAGTTGGCGAGTGTCCTGCTGCAACAGGGGAGAAAGGACCCACATTTGTCCTTGAATTGGAATTGCTCTCTTCAGAACAGAAAAACGTTGGATTTGTGGCAGCCACACAAGTATCATCACGGAGGCACAATTGCAGGTGTTCCCGACTCTGAACAAACTTTGTCGTTTTGGATCATGTATCAGCGCAAGTTATCCTCTTTCAATTTCATTTCATCACTTGTTTTGACAACACCATTAATGACAATCATGAGCTCGGAAGTGATGTGGCTTTCAGGAAATCGGCCGACTTATTGGAGAAGTTTATCTGAATTCTCTATGAATTGAGAAAAGCTTTTTGGTTACGAAATTTTTTTGTCTGGATAAAGTAGCTCCCAATTGCATCAGCGTTCCTGAAATTGATCTACCAGAGTGTTAGGACCTAATTACAGCATAACTGATGTTCATTGAAAGCAATTCAAGTGTGAAAAAGCTTCCAAATGCTAAATTTATCAGGATACGTAATGCTGAAAAATCTCACCGACCCTTAAACTATTACAAACTAAAATAAACACATACAAAAGAGAGAAGTATTGAGCATTGTTATGCTGCCTGGATATCACAGCTGATTACTCTTGGACAACATTAGTTTGGAAGATTGTATTGTAAGTACTTTGTTGCTGATAAAACAATTGGGTTTGGCTTTCGAGTGGTGGTTTTTTCCGAAAGGGTTTTCCCCTCTTCATAGATGTGATCAGAGAAAGTGAGAATGGAGTGAGTAAAGATTGTGTTGTGATTTGTAGCTTTTTGTTTTTTTGGGTAATGTTAGTCTAGAACTTAGAGGGTTTGTAAAAGATTGCATCATCAATGGGTGCTCTATTTGGGTTTCTGAATCTTCTCATGCTTTTCATTGTATCCTCCTTTAACATCGTAGTAACTAGTAGCGGACCAGTGAAATTGGGTCCTTCAAGCAGTGTCTCAAAAAATCTCTACTTCCCTGATTTTAGACCTCACAGCAAGGCATCTAATGACATCAAGCTTCTTGGTAGTGCAAGCCTAGCAAAAGACTTGGGAATGATACAGATCCCTGCTCTGCCTAATGATCCAGAGGCCAATATATCATTTCAAGCAGGAAGAGCAATCTTCTCATCTCCGATCCGCCTCTTTGATCCAACAACAAACACACCCGCATCTTTTCACACTACTTTCTCTTTCCAAATAGACAGGACTTCAACATCAAGATCAAGATCAGATGGTAATGATCTTGGTGGCAGTGGGCTCACATTCATTCTTGTGCCTGATGAAGTGACTGTCGGCAGGCCCGGACCATGGCTTGGGATGCTCAATGATGCATGCGAGGAAGATTACAAGACCTTTGCAGTGGAATTTGATACTTTCAGAAATGAAGAATTTGGGGACCCAAATGATAATCATGTTGGAATCAATCTGGGAAGTATAGTGTCTAATACAACCATAGATGCTGATGATGCTGAGGTTTCATTCAAGAATGGATCTGTGGTGAGAGCTTGGATAGATTATGATGGGAACAAAAAGTGGATAGAATTGAGCCTAGGGAAAAATCAAGATCTGAAACCATCCAAGCCCATTTATGCGGCTCCTCTGGATCTTTCAAATTTTCTGAAGGAGTACATGTTTGTGGGGTTTTCTGCTTCTACAGGTCGATTTACTCAAATACATAATATTTTGTCATGGAATTTCTCTTCCACAAGCAAGGCCTATTTGCGTGTACCGGCAGAAAATGCATGCGAGGAAAAATTGTTTCTATGGGGAAGGAGTCACAGGAAAACTCCTAGTGCATTTCTGATTTTTGTAGCCGTTGTAGTTTTGTGTTTGATATCTTTACTCAGTCTCTATTGTAACAGAAAACGCCCTGAAAAGCTCAAGACTGCAGCTTCAGCACTGCCGGGAAAGAAGCAAAGACCGAGGCCTCCACATAAACCCCGGCGTTTCACTATGCCGGAGCTCTCTTTGGCCACAAGATCATTCAGTGAAGGAGAGATTTTGGGCTATGGAGAAAGGGGTATTTTCTACAAGGGAACTTTGCAAAATGGGTCCTCTGTAGCCATAAAAAGATTTTCCCCTCTCCATGTAAATATTGATAGAAGGAAAATTCTCAAGGAAATTGGTACTTTGAGTAGATTAAGGCACCCAAATTTGGCGCCCATCAGAGGATGGTGTGTTGAAAACAAAGAGATGGTTTTGGTTTATGAGTACATGTCTAATGGGAGCCTTGATAAATGGTTGTTTGCCAGAGGAGTACTTCCTTGGGCGAGGAGATTTAAGGTGGTTAAAGATATTGCTGAAGCCTTGTGTTTTCTACACCATGGATGGGACAGAAGTTTATTGCATAAGAATGTGAAGATCAGCAATGTTCTCCTGGACATCACATTCACAGCCGTCTTGGGAGATTTTGGGCTCATTCATAATTCAAGCCCTAATTCTCAGGATTCAAGCTCTAATGGTAAGAGCTTAGTGGGTGCATTAGATGAAATTGATCAAGAGCAGAATCTCCGGGCCCCTGAGACCAGTTATCTAGAGATTCCCAACGAGAAAATTGATGTTTTTGGGTTTGGAGTGATACTGTTGGAGATTTTATCGGGGAGAAGATCTCTGGATCAGAATCGCCCAAAGCAAGAAATTGATCTTGTTGCATGGGCATGGAATCTTCAGGAAAATGGGAGGCTGATTCAGCTGGTTGATCGTAGATTGGGAGTAACATACAACCCAGAGCAGGCAATTTGCTTGTCGATCATAGGTCTTTTGTGTACCCTGGATGATCCAAGGATGAGACCTTCCATGGAAGAAGTTATTTGGTACATTAATGGGGAGAAATCATTACCAGCATTGCCATCAAGAAGACCTACAACATGTTTCCTGTATCCCAGTACAACTGAACTCTGCAATCTCTATTCTTGCTCACCTACTAAAAAAATTAGCTTCTTTGGCGGCAGCAGAAAGTAGGTGTCATGATCAATTGCTTTTGGATGCTCCATTCTCTGTAGCTACTTTTCCCCTTCTGTTTCTTTCTTTTTTACATATGATCAGCGGCCAATGTGAACTAGAGCGAGACTAATCCCCATAAGTGGAATCACCCTTTCACAAGATGTCTCACCTCTTTAACTCGAGAAATTTGAACCTGTCTTTTCCCCTTATGAGGTCCACTTCATGCCTAATTTCAATTCAGATTATTATTCAATATCAGTCATGGTCCAAACAATATATTGACCATCTTCATTAGAAAATCTACCAGTTTTAGTACCAAAATCAAACTCTTTATTTATGAGTTTTTCTCTTCCATCTTTTTTCTCAGGTAGCAAGATCTCAAATGGGCATGAATGGCCTACTAATTATTCTATCCACTTTAGAAATAGTCGTTTCATGTCATCTTGTTTCCCCAACAGATGGGAGATGAGAGATCAAATAGATCAGATTTCCACAGTTCATGATAATTATTATTTTATTTTTAGATTCTACAGTGTGAATTTTGTTTACAATAATGTTTCAGATTATCTATTTCTAGATTCTAGAATTTTGTTACAGAAATGTTTCAGATTATCCATTCCTAGATTCTACAGTGTGAATTTTGTCTACAAAAATGTTTCAGATTATCCATTTTAAGATTCTACGGTGTAAATTGTGTTTACAATAATGTTTTAGATTATCCAATTTTAAGATTCTACAGTGTGAATTTTGTTTAGAATAATGCTTCAGATCATCCATCTAGATATTTCAAAACTTAGAAAAGGCAATCCAGATTACAATGTTAAAGCCACAAAATTTATGCCATAGAATGTGGCAATGTTCTGATCAATACTTCAGATCTAGAAGAATCTGAAACTTTCTAATCCTTCTGAGGTTGATGAATTTTGTTCTAAGAGATAGAATAATGTCGGTGTGATTTCTCCTCTTCGTAATGTTCTGTAAATCTTGGAGCTTAAAGTAATTAATATGCTGCAAAACTTATCGTTCATAATACCTTATGCTATTTATGTCATCATAATGAGAGATGACACGAGTGGTTTGAAATTATACTATTTTCTAAAGAAATTTCACCGAGGACACAGAGCTCTGCATCAAAATGAATGGCTATGGTTAATATGCCCTAATTGTCAATCCTGCTGATTGAAGCGAAGTAGACCTGGTTCCTCAATTAGTTATAACTTCGAGTTGCTTAAAACCGTTGTTTTTTTATTGTAATATTTTTTAGGTTCAATTTTTTTTTTTTGGAGGTATGATGTAAGATATTAACTTAGATTGTGTTCTAAGTGATTTTGGTGAAATCTCTAGGTGTCCTTTAAATTTTATCTATTAGTAGAAGAGGCATTAGTACGGAGACTTTTGCTTGTATAGGAGATAACAAAACAAACAAATCAATGATGTAAAATCTTTTTAAAAGAAATATTAAGGGAGAGCATCAATAAATGCACGTTCTAAAAGTCATGCAATTTATGTATATTTGACCCTATTACTAAATTTAAAGGAGTGAAAAAATGATAACTAAAAGTTCATTCGTAAGTTTGACATGTACCAACAGCACATCAATTATTAGCTTTTTAGGTTCAAAATTAACCGAGTTGTGTGCCACTACTTAGTAGGTATTAGGGAACACTTTGAAGTGGCCACATTTTGACCCTTCGATGCTTAACAAATTTTGTAGAGAGCTTCATTAACACCTAAAATCCAAAATTAATAATTAAGTAGTTAAGTCCATATGGAGACAACCCAAAAAAAATGCCAAAATTTGATGCATAGTATAGGCTCTACAAGTGCACATAGTTAGCTATAACGACAATTGGCCTACTTCCCTTAAAACACATTTCTTGGTGAACAAATGATAGTTTTTGTTCTTATTGATGACAATGTGGAAATGCATGGACATGTGTATAGGGAAAGTGTATCAATAGTCATTATAGCTAACTTTGACAACTTTTAATGAGAAATATTTACAACTATTGTTCTATCTTTTGAGTAGTAATGGTGCACATTGTGATTGTGGGATATATTATGTGTGCAATGGTCAAAGAGTGGTCATTTCAAATTATCATCCGATATTTACTTAAAGTTGCCTTGCTTACTCATGCACACATGCACAGTGACCCATTAATCATGTACTATGAGTAGCAATAACCACCTTAAAATTTGGCAATACATATGCATAGATGACCTTTTAATCATACACTGTATGTACCAATAAAGATGTACAACTAGAATTCAAGTTTACAAATTCGAACTACTGAGGAAATTCAAACTGTGAGGATATAAACAAGTGACTACAACATGTGAAATTTATTAACAAAATTTCAATTATATTTTTAAATTTTTTTAAAATTAATAATTAAGAAATAACTAATCTTTAAAATAGGAACTTGCTAACGACTAAATAATATTAAATAAAAATTAGAGAACAATCATGCAAGATTCAAAGTCTTTAAATCTTCAAGATGTTATGACTATCTTTAGGGGAAGAGCAACACAAATACCCGCACACTCTAACTTCACATATGCAGAGTTTATATTGGATTTAGATGATTTTTTATTATGTCTTCATATATGAGTGATTCTTTTTTTATGGCTTCTTGGTATTAACTGAACTTCTTGTAGAGATCATCAAGTGTCAAAGGTCAAAAAATGGTCATTTCAAAGTTTCACTCAAGAGCCCCTTAAAGATCCACCAATAGTCGTTTGCTCAATAATACCAATGCTTGTAGATAAATGCATCAGTAGTTATACATAAGTGTCTCAATAGTAGTGCACAAGTATGCTAGTTACCAACCGAAAAAATTAGAAAATGATCCACTATTAATTTATGTGTTATCATTTTGAAGGCTCCTTTAAAATTAGTAATTGGAAAATCAAATGTACAAGAATATGTGATTATTAGAACACATTCTATAACTAATGTTCCTCCCCTACTCAACTTATTCAATTGGATTGGTATAAAGACCATGTTGATCAACAAATACAAAACCAATTTAGTATCTCTAACCTGTCCCAAATGCCTAAAAGTATACTAACTTTGAAAAGTGCAATCCAAGTTCAAACCTAAAATATTCATGATATACTTTTTGTCAATATAGTTGAAGAACTTTCCTTGAAATAGAATAGAATAATTGTTCATATTCAATCTCTCACTTCAATGCTTTAAATTTGAGTTTAGTGAGAAACAAAATTCCCAAGGTATATCATTGACTATATGAGATATCATAAAAAATTCTAAGAAGATGATCGGATTGATGATGTGAGAGCTCTACACCAATAGCATATGTATGATCATCATTCAAAGCATGATTTCCCAACTCTCCACGCAAGATGTGCAATTATTCTACAGAGATCCCACTTTTGTGACCATAAACATAGACGTATCTCATGGTGTCTACTTATAGAATTAGCTTACTAAATTATGTGATATGACTTGTTTTTACTTGATGGGGATGCTTATTCCTTCAATTTGTCGGTTACCTAAAGTTCAGATACAACAAAACGATAAAGTAAATATATTATTATTCATTTGTTATGTTTCTCTGTGTCATTTCAATTATGTTGAGTTTTTTAATTGTGATTGATAACAATTTTTAAGTGATTTTTCATGTTCTTGTATGTATATATTAAGGGTTCCTAGTGTTATAATTTCAATAAATTTGATTTGATGAAATTAAATAAGTATTTTAATGGTAAGGGAAATGAGTCAGTAGTAGCTATAGCTAATTTTGTATATTCAATTGAGGTACCATACAAAATCAGATTTCGATAAATTGATGAAATTAAATAAGTATTTTAATGGTAAGGGAAAGGAGTTAGTAGTAGCTATAGCTAACTTTGTAAGTTCAATTGAGGTACTATACAATATCAGATTTTGATATTAAAAAAAGTTGTTTTTTTATGAAACCTAATTGTTTAAAGTTAGGATTCCATTTTTTGGCCAATAACGATGCACTCTACTAGTGATGATATGCATGAGAGGGTCTAAAAGTGGTCCAAAAAATGTGTTATCTAATACTTGCCCACACTGCACCAATAATTATTCATTCAAATCACAGGTGGTGGTTCACAAATCTCTAGTAGTGGTTCACAAAGCTCCAATAGCAGATCATAAATCGGGTGAGTGCACCAAGATGGTGTACAAAAAGGGGGTATAAGTGGACACTTTTTTTCTGAAATCAGGGAAACCTGAAGTTGGATGAGACATTTGAGGGTCATCCACTAAAAATGACAAGATGTATAAAACATATAAATTGTAGTACTCTGAATCTACTTTCTAAACTACTAGATTTTTTACAAAATAGATAAGATTAGGTGGATCAAACCCTACGCACACAAAAAACAGTCCCTGATTTTTTTAGAAAACATAACATAGTTGTTTTTGTGTGTAGCACAAAAGATCGAGTTATATTTAGTATCTTACATATCCCTTTGGTAGGTTGATACTTAAGAGTCATATCTAGAAGTTGTGTATTTTTTTGTAATTTTATGATGAGTAATTTTTTTATTAAGAATTATTGAACTGACTACATCCTAAAACTTTGGTACCTGTTCATGTGTTGAGCATAACTTGCATCAAAATAATCAAAAATGAAAACTTGTTTTTTAAAATTGTATAGAATCAAGTGTAGAATAGTAATATATAATTTATTTTGAATTTGGTTAAGTATGTAAAAATTTATTTTAAAAATGGTAGAAATGCGTATGTGCAGGATCATGGTCAACCAAAATATGGCCTTAAGTGGCAGTGAAAAATCAGCAAATATGAGTTATGTCAACTTGACACATAATTTTAAAGTGGTTATGCACTTTATACCAAAAATTTGTAAGAAAACAATCTATAGGAAATTGAATGTAGTTTCTAAACTACTAGGCCTTATCTAGAGAAAAGTATATTTGATTGGTCAAAAGTTTGGAATTTAATGTAGTACTACAAAAATTTCAAGGCAAAAATAAAAAGTAGGTGTATGTCTGACCACCTTAATCAAAATCAAATGATAATATTTTTTAATATAATTACATATATAAAAAGTAGACTCATGTTCGGATGTGATGCATATTTTGGGTATTTTTATTCCAAATAAATAATTAAATATGAATTTTATACTATAACTTTTCTAGAATAAAAAAACTCTCGTGTCTAACCACCTTAACTAATTGAAATCTTTACCAAATTAATTTTTTTAATTTTTCCTTATACTAGACAAAGCATAGAATCTTTTGGATTTCAAAAATGTTATATCGTTTGAAAGTTATAGCTATTTTTCAATCAGTATGTCAATCAGCACTTTACAATCATCTTTATTAAAAATTAACAAATAAATACTTATCAAACTCATAATTTGATAGCAATTATATCGATGGAATATTGAGAGTGTTATAAAAAGAACCTTTTCGTTTCATTGAATTTTGATGAAAATAATACTGTCAAATGGTTACTCGAAGTCTAAATGTCAGTGAAAACTTTCTCAAATATGTTTTTTGAGTTGACCAGATAGGTATGGTAAATACCAAGCCTAATCGGGTACCCAATTTCAAATTGGGTATCCGATTATAGATCGGATACTCAATATGAAATTGGGTACCCGAAAACTCCTAATTTTCCAATTTTCAAAACTTTGGAGGGAAACCACCCACATTGGAAATTTTGGAGGGAAACAACCCATATTAGAGGGAAACAAAAATTTGGGAAGTGTGGGCATTATTATTATTACATATGATTATGATTATTATTATTAACTATTATTATTATATATGATTATTATTATTAAATATAATATAGTAATATATATTATTATTATTGTTATATAATCTAGTAATATATTATTATTCTATTAAAATATACAGTATTATATTATTATTAAATATAATATTCTAAGAAGATGATCGGATTGATGATGTGAGAGCTCTACACCAATAGCATATGTATGATCATCATTCAAAGCATGATTTCCCAACTCTCCACGCAAGATGTGCAATTATTCTATAGAGATCCCACTTTTGTGACCATAAACATAGACGTATCTCATTGTGTCTACTTATAGAATTAGCTTACTAAATTATTTGATATGACTTGTTTTTACTTGATGGGGATGCTTATTCCTTCAATTTGTCGGTTACCTAAAATTCAGATACAACAAAACGATAAAGTAAAAATATTATTATTCATTTGTTATGTTTCTCTCTCATTTCAATTATGTTGAGTTTTTCAATTGTGATTGATAACAATTTTTAAGTGATTTTTCATGTTCTTGTATGTATATATTAAGGGTTCCTAGTGTTACAATTTCAATAAATTTGATTTGATGAAATTAAATAAATATTTTAATGGTAAGGGAAAGGAGTGAGTAGTAACTATACCTAATTTTGTATATTTAATTGAGGTACTATACAAAATCAGATTTCAATAAAATTGATGAAATTAAATAAGTATTTTAATGGTAAGGGAAAGGAGTTAGTAGTAGCTATAGCTAACTTTGTATGTTCAATTGAGATACTATACAATATCATATTTTGATATTTTAAAAAAAATTGTTGTTTTTATATGGAACCTAATTGTTTAAAGTTAAGATTCTGGTTTTTGGCCAATAACAATGCACTCTACTAGTGACGATATGCATGAGAGGGTCAAAAAGTGGTCCAAAAAATGTGTTATCTAATACTTGCCCCCACTACACCAATAAGTATTCATTCAAATAACCAGTGGTGGTTCACAAATCTCTAGTAGTGGTTCACAAAGCTCCAATAGTAGATCATAAATTGGGTGAGTGCACCAAGATGGTGTACAAAAAAGGGGTATAAGTGGAAACTTTTTTCTAAAATCAAGTAAACCTGAACTTGGATGAGACATTTGAGGGTTATCCAATAAAAATGACAAGATGCATAAAACATATAAATTGTAGTACTCTGAATCTACTTTCTAAACTACTAGAGTTTTTACAAAATGGATAAGATTAGGTGGATCAAACCCTGCACACACAAAAAACAGTCCCTGATTTTTTTAGAAAACATAACATAGTTGTTTTTGTGTGTAGCACAAAAGATCGAGTTATATTTAGTATCTTGCATATCCCTTTGGTAGGCTGATGCTTAAGAGTCATATCTAGAAGTTGTGTATTTTTTTGTAATTTTATGATGAGTAATTTTTTTATTAAGAATTATTGAACTGACTACATCCTAAAATTTTGGTACTTGTTTATGTGTTGAGCATAACTTGCATCAAAATAATCAAAAATGAAAATTTGTTTTTTAAAATTGTATAGAATCAAGTGTAGAATAGTAATATATAATTTATTTTGAATTTGGTTAAGTATGTAAAAATTTATTTTAAAAATGGTAGACATGCGTATGTGCAAGATCATGGTCAACCAAAATATGGCCTTAAGTGGCAGTGAAAAACTAGCAAATATGAGTTATGTCAACTTGACACATAATTTTAAAATGGTTATGCACTTTATACCAAAAATTTGTAAGAAAACAATCTATAGAAAATTGAATGTAGTTTCTAAACTATTAGGCCTTAAGTATTTAGAGAAAAATATATTTGATTGGTCAAAAGTTTGGAATTTAATGTAGTACTACGAAAATTTCAAGGCAAAAATAAAAAGTAGGTGTATGTCTTACCACCTTAATCAAAATCAAATGATAATATTTTTTAATATAATTACATATATAAAAAGTAGACTCATGTTCGGATGTGATGCATATTTTGGGTATTTTTATTCTAAATAAATAATTAAATATGAATTTTATACTATAACTTTTCTAGAATAAAAAAACTCTCGTGTCTGACCACCTTAACTAATTGAAAACTTTACCAAATTAATTTTTTTAATTTTTCTTTATACTTGACAAAGCATAGAATGTGATGCAACTTTTGGATTTCAAAAATGTTATATCGTTTGAAAGTTATAGCTATTTTTCAATCAGTATGTCAATCAGTAGTTTACAATCATCTTTATTAAAAATTAACTAATAAATACTTATCAAACTCAGAATTTGACAACAATTATATCGATGGAATCTTGAGAGTGTTATAAAAAGAACCTTTTCGTTTCATTGAATTTTGATGAAAATAATACTGTCAAATGGTTACTCGAAGTCTGAATGTCAGTGAAAACTTTCTCAAATATGTTTTTTGAGTTGACCAAATAGGTATGGTAAATACCAAGCCTAATCGGGTACCCAATTTCAAATTGGGTATCCGATTATAGATCGGATACTCAATATGAAATTGGGTACCCGAAAACTCCTAATTTTCCAATTTTCAAAACTTTGGAGGGAAACCACCCATATTAGAGGGAAACAAAAATTTGGGAAGTGTGGGCATTATTACTATTACATATGATTATGATTATGATTATTAACTATTATTATATATGATTATTATTATTAAATATATATAGTAATATTATATGATTATTATTATTATATATAGTAATATATATTGTTATTATTATAATTAAATATAATATAGTAATATATATGATTATTATTGTTATATAATCTAGTAATATATTATTATTATATTAAAATATACAATATTATATTATTATTAAATATAATATTGTCATGAAATGCATCAAAATGGGTTATAGTTTAACCTATGACCTCGTTCGACGCATTGGAATCAGCCAAATGGGTCCCTAGGGGTCCTAGGGTCCCTAGGGACATATTTTGTCATAAAATGCATCGAAAGAGATCATAAGTTAACGTATGACCCCTTTCAACGCATTCAAACCAACCCCTAGAGGGGTTGGTTTGAATGCATCGAAAGGGGTCATAGGTTAACCTATGACCCTTTTCGATGCATTGGAGCCAACCAAATCAGTCCCTAGGGGTCCTAGGGCCCCTAGGGACATATGTTGTCATGAAATGTGTCAAGAGAGGTCATAGGTTAACCTATGACCCCTTTCGACGCATTCAAACCAACCAAATTGGTCCCTAGGGCCCCTAGGAACATATGTTGTCATGAAATGCATCGAAAGGGGTCATAGGTTAACCTATGACCCCTTTGGACGCATTTGCACCAACCAAATTGGTCCCTAAGGGCCCTAGGACCCCTAGGGACATATGTTGTCATGAAATGCCCCTTTCGACGCATTTGAACCAACCAAATGGGTCCTAGGGCCCCTAGGGACATATGTTTTCATGAAATGAGTTTAACCTATGACCCCTTTCAATGCATTCGAACCAACCAAATGAGTCCCTAGGGGACTATATGTTGTCATGAAATGCATCGAAAGCATTCGAACCAACCAAATCAGTCCCTAGGGGCCCTAGATGTTGTCATGAAATGAATCAAAAGGGTTTCAACGCATTCGAACCAACCAAATCGGTCCCTAGGGGCCATAGGGACATATGTTGTCATGAAATGTGTCACCCCTTTCAACGCATTCAAACCAACCAAATGGGTTCCTAGGGGTTGTAGGGCCCCTAGGGACATATGTTGTCATGAAATGCATCAAGAGGGATCACAAGTTAACCTATGACCCCTTTCGACTCATTCAAACCAACCAAATAGGTGCCTAGGGTCTCCAAGGCCCCTAGGGACATATGTTGCATGAAATGCATCGAGAGGGGTCATAGGTTTTGAAGCATTGGAACCAACCAAATGGGTCCCTAGGGGCCCTATGTACATAAGTTATGAAATGCATCGAGAGGGCTCATAGGTTAACCTATGACCCCTTTTGACGCATTGGAACCAACCAAATGGGTCCCTAGGGACATGTTGTCATGAAATGCATCGAGAACCTATGATCCCTTTTGATGCATTTGAACCAACCAAATATATTGTCATAAAATATGTCAAGAGGGGTCCTAGGTTAACCTATGACCCCTTTCGATGCATTAGAACCAACCAAATGAGTTGGGGCCCCTAGGGACATATGTTGTCATAAAATGTGTCGAAAGGGGTCATAGGTTAACCTATGACCCCTTTTGACACATTCGAACCAACCAAATCAGTCCCTAGGGGCCCTAGTCATGAAATTACTATATTATATTTAATAATAATAGTAAAAATCATAATAATATAATATAATAATCATATATATATATATATATTAATATATTATATTTATAGGTCATAATAATAATAATAATATATATTACTATATTATATTTAATAATTATAGTAAAAATCATAATAATATAATATAATAACCATATATATATATATATATATATATATATATATATATATATATATATATATATATATATATATATATATATATATATATAATATTTATAGGTCATAATAATAAAAATAATATATTACTATATTATATTTAATAATAATAGGCAAAATCATAATAATATATTATAATAATCATATATATTAATCGTATATAATAATCAAATTTGTTCAATTTGTCCACAAAATTTGTTCACTTCCCTCCAAATTTTGGGCATCAATTTCGGGTACCCGATTTCATTTTGAGTACCCTATTTCTTATCAGGTATATATCAGATACTCGATATGATATTGAGTACCTAAAATACTAGCATACTTTTTTCAACATATTCCCTGTCATTGTAGACCCGACAATCACATTTTTTGTGGGTCATTTTTACAGATATGGAGAAAATTGATTTTTTAGGGCCCATATGATCAAAAAGGGTCCTATAATATATGATTAAGTGTCTAATATTGTTTTGTGAATGGAGAACAGTAGTTGTTGAAAGGCTAAACACAAGAGGAAGGTATCAAATGAAGACATTGCAGCATATAAGGAAAGGGACAAGCTAAATCACCGAAGGAAGAGACAAGGTATGTTAAGTGTGAATCAAGTTGACGATGTATTGATCGAAGGTGAAATCATAGAATCACATAATGAATATGTGTAGTTGGGGAATGAAAATGTACCAATTGATAATGATAATGTTGCGATTGAAAATTTGGAGAATGAAATGCTACCAGGTCATAATGTAAATTGCATGATCAACCATGTCAAAAATGACAATGCACAAGAATGTTACATATTTTCTAATTATAATCGACATGAAGGTTCTAGAACACCAAAATGGATAATTGAAATTGATGAAACGATTATTACCAATTTGGAAGGGAAAAAATCAGAAAGAACCATTTGGTTATGGGTTTCAAGACTATATAAGATGTTTTTTGACAAAACAGTGGTGGAGCAATGTCAACTTTTTATGCACTTATTAAAGATGCAAAAGATCAGACCTAAGCTTTCCAATTTGAAGATATGTGTCAATAAAAAAATAGAAATAAATGTCATTATTGTGAATAATCTTTTCAATGCTCTCAATGGCATTGGAAAAAATAGGAGGGAGAAGGATAAGAGAGTTGCTCGAAGGGTTATTACAACCTCTTTGGTAAGTCATCATTTGAGAGATGGTAGATATATGAGACAAACTTGTATTGATTTGAACCTAAATCATACTACTTTGAGAAGAGCACTTAGTAGATGAGAGAGAATTGATGATCCTCTTCAAAATGAAACATGGTCTTTTGGTGGGAGACTTCCACATTTTGATAAGAAGTTATCCAATGATGTGAAGGAAGAAATTACACAATTTTGGCACTCTAGCTCAAGAGTATCACCCAATGCTAAAGATGTGTTAAAGTTGAGAATTGGCATCAAAGACTGCACGCCACATCCTAAACATTATTTGGAGGTAATTCAAACTATTTTTTTCAAACAAATTAGAGAGAGTCATCCAAGATTTCATATATCACAAAGGGCTTTTGAATCTTTGAAGCCATTTTATTATGTGCCACTTAAAATTTGAAATACATGTTGCAAATATCATGTTGAGTTTTCTAGGCACCATGAACTATTACGCTCCATCTATTCTACTTTGCATAGTAAAGAAATGTTGGCGACTTGTGGTGCTAGTGGTCTTCCAAAATCATCAAGAGACTTGCTAGATCAATTTTTATGTCATATAGTTGATGGTTATTTCTTTTATAGAAATGCTTGCTTAAATGAGAAGTGTTCAAAATGTGGTGGCTTATCCAAGTTTGACACATGTTTGAACCATGAGGGGTGCAAACAAGATCTTGGGAAGACAATAGTAAAAAAAAGTATATGAAATAGTGAAATACACATTGAAGAGTGGGGGTGAGGGATCTAGATGTGAATTGGTTGCAAAAGAGATCAGTGTGGCTAGTTTTATTTTAAAGTTCAAGACAAATATTTTCTACAAGTATGCAAGACATAGTCACAGGTCTCAGTGGTTGGATCAACAATTTAGAATGTGTAAGGAGACTTTTTCCATTGGCACTATTATATCAGTTGTTGACTTTGCTAAGAACTACACATTGCAGCCTCAAAATGAGACACAATCTCAGTATTATAACTCTATTTAGATTGTTATTTTTGTCCACACAACATATAGACATGCCCCTAATAGTGTGGAAGATAATTAGAAGATTATTAGAGAGTACCATTTTTATATGAGTGATGATAGATCTCACTCTCACGAGTTTGTGCAAAATTGTTTCGAGAATTTTTTTGATTTCTTACAAGGCATGCAATTACTATGGATAGACATATCATTTGGTTAGATAATTGTACAGGTCAATTCAAGAATTCTTGCATGTTTTATTGGTTGTGTAGGATACACGTAGAGAGGGGGTGTCTCATATTTGGAGCTTTTTTGAGTCTGGTCATGGGAAAGAGGAACGTGATGGAGTAGGGGCATGTGTGAAGAGAGCTCTAGTTAAGGAGCAATTGAAGATTTCGGGAGCAGAGCTTCTTGATGCTCGTAGCATTTTTGATTGGTGTAGTTTAGCATTATCACAGGGGGGACTCTTGATTCAGTAGTATGCAGGTTCTTTTGGTTGGTTGAGGAAGGGTCCATAGGTGATAGATCAAATTGTGCTACAGTGAGAGACTCATATAAAATGCATTCATTCTAGAGCTCTGATTCTAGTACATGGACCATTTGGACACGATAGCTAGCTTGCTTTTGTCCTAGTTTTTTTCAATGTGATTGGGATCACTGTGAGTTGAATGAGTAGGTGGACGCATGAGCTCCACATTATCTTACTCCATTGTCTATCATACCCTCTATCAGAAATGATGACATGGAAATTTCACTTGAACATAACCATCTATCAAATCTTCTTCAACCAGTGCACGTCTTTGCATTAGTTGCACCACAAGGGAATGATGAGAAATCAGATTATTGGTTAGCACATTATGTAAGAGGTAAACAAAAGCTTGCACAATCAATCACAGATGATGATGGATTCACATTTCCTACTAGTTTAGTGGTTGTCACTGGAACATGGTTGTGAACATACATGCTTAGAAGGAATGGAATTCCTATATTTGAAGACTATCAGAAGTACAAAACAATTCTCAAATATTCACATCTTATTATAGCAAGAAATGTAAAGTTGTTGAAGGATCAAGGAAGACCAAAAAAAAATGAAATTTTTACTATTACTAATGTTGATCATGAAGCCCTATTAGAGACCCTAAAATAGAGAGAAGACCCTACCAGAACACTCAACTAGGTATATCTACTTCTTATGTTGTTTTTTTCATAATGATTTGGTGAACCGATGATTATCTTGTTTAATAAAATAAGTTACTAATATTTTTAATGATATTGGAATGTAGGTACATCATGAAGATAAAAAACTAAATAAGGAGTAGAATGAAGAAAAATATATTCTATTTTTGACACTATGATTTTTGGTAGTTGTGTATTGATGTAATAATGATGAAATACTTGAGATATTGTAAATGTAAACTTGTTGATATAATGTAAGAAACAAAGATGATTTTACTTAATGCAATTTATGTGGAGGGACCTACAAAATGATGATTTAAAAACATACTAACACCAAACTTACAATGTGCCTAATGCCAAAAACTTGAGAGAGGTAAAAAATAATTTTTTTACTTAATAATAACCCTAGTAACACCCTTGTTCTAGCTGTGAAGAGCCTCCATCATTTGCAACCACCTCATATCGAAGAGTCTCCAAGGTGCTTTAAGTGCATGTTGAGGTCAATCTTTCGAGGGTCTTAACTTGGATCTCACGGCGGCTATTGATGTAATGATGAATTCTAAAAGATGATCATGTGAAGGCCTAAAATAATCTATCTCATTTTTGAGAGATCACATTCCATTTGGATTTGGCATAGTGACCTTCCTCAATGCCAAAACTCAAAGTGTGCCTCAATTCATAGGTGCATCACAGCATAACATTGAAATCACAAATCTTGGCATTAAATCATCAATTCCATTAGCTCTAGATGGGTGGGTGAAACCTAGTGACACCCTTTTTATGGCCACGGAGAGCCTCCATCATTCATGGCCACCCGTACCGAAGAGTTCGCAAGGTGCTCTAGGTGTGTATTGAGGTCGATCTTCTGAGGGTCATAACTCAGATCTCGTGGGGGCTATCAATAAAATATTGAATGCTAAATGATGGCCATGGTGAGGCCTAAAATAACCTATCTCATTTTTGAGAAATCACATTCCATTTGGATTCTGCACAACCATCTCGCTCGATGTCAAAATTTGTAGTGTGTCTTAATTCATAGGTGCATCACGGCGAACTTTGAAACTTTTGATCTTGGCATCGAATTTTCAGCACCATTACCTCTAGATGGGTGGGTGAACCCTAGTGATACCCTTGTTCTAGCCATGAAGAGCCTCTATCGTTCGCAGCCACCCCGTACCAAAGAGTCTCCAAGGTGCTCTAAGTGTCTGTCGAGGTCAATATTCTGAGGGTCGTAACTCAGAGCTCATGGGGGTTATTGATAAAAAATTGAATGCTATAGGATGGCCATGTTGAGGCCTAAAATAGCCTATCTCATTTTTGAGAGATCACATTTCGTTTGGATTCAACACAATGATCTCGCTCGATGCCAAAACTCGTAATGTGCCTCAGTTCATAGGTACATCATAATGTAACTCTAAAACTGTTGATCTTGGCATTGAATCGTTAGCACCATTAGCTCCGAATGGGTGGGTGAACCTTAGTGACACCCTTGTTCTGCCCACAAAGAACCTCCATTATTCATGGTCACCCCGTACTGAAGAGTCTCGAAGGTGCTCTAAGTGTGTGTCGAGGTCAATCTTTCGAGGGTCATAACTCAGAGCTCGTGGGGGCTATCAATGAAATGTCAAATGATACATGATATTCATTTCGAGGCCTAAAATAACCTATCTCATTTTCAATATATCACATTTCATTTGGATTTGACACAGCGATCTCGCTCAATGCCAAAACTTGCAATGTGTCTCAATTCATAGGTGCCTCATAGCATAACTTTGAAACCATTGATCTTGGCATCGATTCGTTAGCACCATTAGCTTTGGATGGATGGGTGAACCCTAGTGACAACCTTATTTTGGTTGCAGAGAGCCTCCATCGTCTGTGACCACCCCATACTAAAGATTCTCCAAGGTGCTTTAAGTGTGTGTCGAGGTCAAAATTTTGAGGGTCATAACTTAGAGCTCATGAGGGCTATTGATGAAATGTTGAATGTTGCATGATGGTCATTTTGAGGCCTAAAATAACCTATCTCATTTTTGAGAGATCACATTCTATTTGGATTCGACACAATGATCTAGCTTGATGACAAAACTCATAGTGTGCCTCAGTTCATAGGTGCATCACAGCGTAACTTTGAAATCGCTAATCTTGGCATCAAATTTTCAGTGTCATTAGCTCTAGATGGGAAAGTGAACCCTAGATACCCTTTTTCTGGCTGCGGAGAGCATCCATCATTCACGGCCACCATGTACCAAAGAGTCTCCAAGGTGCTCTAAGTCTGTGTTGAGGTTGATCTTCCGAGGGTTGTAACTTAGAGCTTGTGGGGGTTATCAATGAAACATTGAATGCTACAAGAAGATCATGTCGAGGCCTAAAATAACCTACCTCATTTTCAAGAGATCACATTTCATTTGGATTCGACACATAGATCTTGCTCGATGTCAAAACTCAAAGTGTACCTTAGTTCATAGGTGCATCACAGCGTAACTTTGAAACCACTAATCTTGGCATCGAATCATCAGTGCTATTAGCTCTAGATGGGTGGATGAAACCTAGTGACACCCTTGTTCTGGCCATAGAGAGCCTCCATCATTCACAGCCACCCCGTACCGAAGAGTCTCTAAGGTGCTCTAAGTGTGTGTCAAGGTCGATCTTTTGAGGTCATAACTCGGAGCTCATGGAGGCTATAGATGAAACATTTAATGCTACATGACAATCATGTTGAGGCCTAAAATAAACTATCTCATTTTTGAGAGATCACATTTCGTTTGGATTCGACACAACAATCTCGCTCGATCTCAAAACTTGCAGTGTACTTCAGTTTATAGGTGCATCACAATGTAAATTTGAAACCGCTGATCTTGGCATTGAATCATCAGTGCAGTTAGCTCCAGATGGGTAGGTGAACCCTACTGACACCCTTTTTCTAGCTGCAGAGAGCCTCCATCATCCACGACCACCCTGGTGTAGGAGCACCTAGGTAGTCTAATTTGTACCTAGTGCTTCTTTCTTATCATTTTGGCTTGTAGTAATTCTAGCCACATCACTAGTGGTTTAATAAGACCTATGAGGTCCTTAGGTAAGGTTAACTTAGTTGCTAAGTGGGTTTTTGCTCCTAGGTTGTTATGCCTATAAGTTGCTCAATAGGGGTTAGTTTGACCAAAGTGGTAGAAAAGTGGACCAAGGGTCAAAAACCATCTTACAATGTCTAAATCAACCTAATAGGACCCCTTACCAAATTTGGTGAACTCGTCTAATTAATAATTTTTAAGTTATAACAAAAATTGCTCAAAATTGCAATTTGCAACTTTTTTCTTGCAAAGTTGAAAATGAGTGCAAAGAGTTAGTTAGGGGTTTGAACATGACATACAAGGTTGGAAACACCTATATAAGGTGTGAAATGACCTTGCTATGACTATGATTTTAATGTGCTAACAAGAACATCTAGTTGAAATTTGTTTGAGATATTGATTTTTAGTTATTGTAGAGTTGTTGGTTGATCCAAACTCATACATATCAATGTCATGATGCTGATGGAAGCCTTGAACCTTTCTTGCTTTGACAAAATTTCATGTGGGCTTGGTAAGCCGAATGTGTAGTAAAGTCTCATAATAGCACTTGTTCTCATTTTTCTTTGTAAAGTTGATGTACTAGGGTGAAGGAGGTGGATTGCAGATATTATTTCAAATTAAATATATATGATAGCATTTCAAATTAAATATTGCATCAAAATTTGATAACAAAGGTTGTTAAAATGTTATTCACAAATTATTGCATTTGAATCAAATATTAAAAAATGATCAAAATAAATGATATTTCATAAACATGAACAATACACATGATCCATGATAAATTGAACAATACTATACTAAATTAATATCATTGTGCACATAAATGACAAAAATATATCAAAATACATGTACCCATAAACAAATTACACAAATATATATATCAAAGTTCATGTATTCATAGACAAATTACAAAAATATATATCAAAATACATAGATCCATATACAAAATGTGGTTGATCATGCCATCGGAATGTGTATAATATCAATGTTTGTGTAAACAATATGGCATATTCCATCTCAAAATGTCTCATGACACATCCTATGAGAACTATACTATCCTAGGCTGCTAGTGGATGATCAAAATGCAACCTCTTCGTTGCACTAGGTGGATTGGATGCCTCCTACATAAACAAAAAAGGAAAACCCAAAGTTGAACTACTAAATTTATATGATTCTATGTATCTAAAATTGAATTACTCAAATTCATAATGATATTTTTTAATGAAGATTTATAGTATTAAACTTTCATCATAAATACCTCTCTCGTTGACCTCTTGTGTCAGTCAAGAGTCCTCTCATATGTCCTTGGCAATGCTTGAACCTCGTAAATTGTGGCCTGTGTAAGTTCAAGTATGTTCGTCAAATGAATCTACAACTTAAACTATAACATTATAATTCATAGCATGCCAAATTTATAACATATAATCAAGAATTCAAACTACAACTTACCTGTGTCGACTCCTCCTCTAGATATAATGGTTGCGTCAACAAAGATACAAAACTCTGGTGTCCAACCTCCTATGCTCTAGGTGTTTCCTATGAGATACAAAATACTAGTTGTTAATATCATAGAAATCAGTTTTGAATTCATTTATAAAAATAAGGAAAATAAAAAATAAATGATACTTATACATACGATGGGGCTCTCAATGCAAATGGAAATGCTAGAGCATCTACGACATGGAATCTGCCTAGACTCATCATTAGTAGCCACACCCTATACAATAAAGAATGTAATTAAATTTCATTACCACAAACATTTTACAAGAATGCATTGAAATCAAATAGAAAGCACCTAATTACCTTTCCCTTGTCAATGGGTCCTACCTCGTACTGTGTACTCTGTCCCCCACTGACAGGTGATACTTGCAAGAAAAAATAAAGATTAGAAACCATATATGCTACAATATCAAATAGAAAAAATAATGAGAA
>CM053793.1:540051189-540365323 GCA_028749045.1 Cupressus sempervirens
TTATGAGTGATTCAAATTTTGTTCTGCATTGTAGATGGTCATCCATAATATGCAGGCAGTACATTTTTGAAACACACCTTGTGGTCTGAGATTTTGTGAATAATGTTGTGCCCGCGGTGCTTAGAACATGAAATTTTTTTTTAGCAGAATAAAAAAAGTAATAATGATGGAGAAAAACAAATGCTTGGTCAAAATCCAGTAATAAAAGGATGAGAGTTCGAGATCACAGTCATGGAAAACAAAATACTTCATAACATTTAGGGCTGATGCTGGCAGGCTCATATAGTAATGGTATCAATTATTATCGAGGGTAACCTTTGATAAGAATGCTTTGCTATTTACTACTGTTGGAAGTGAAACTACATTCCATCCCAATCCAAATTCTTGTTACCAAATTGGAGCATTCACAAGGACAATAAGTTTTGTCTTGCAATTGGTAGTTTCCTTGAGGATTATAACAATCAAGCAAAAATTGTTCAACTTGATCAGGAAGTGGGTGAGATAAAGAGTGATTCCAGATTGGTATTCAATGGATATCTGTGGGCCTTGCTGACATCATTGTGCAGAGGGAAGCCATTTGATATGAAGCACATATGAAGGAAGCCTTTATCATATGACAATAGCATGTGTAGGAACGTAAGAGCTTGTTTAACACGAGGCAATGGATGAGTCATCCAAGTATTATATTCAATATATACAATCTTCATGGCCCAGCCAATTATTGAAAATATTAGATTTGAATATTCTCTGGGCAATTGAAATCGAAGGACATGAAATGGTACATGTACGAGGCATTTATGATGGGAGGTAATGTTATGGATGTGTATATATGCTATTGTCATCATCCAATCCACATAGTTAGGAAAATATGTCTGCAAGTACAATGGTTGCACCTATTCATGAACACTAAGAGAGAGTCTACACGTGTTTCTCTAACCACAAGAGGCGAGAAGGAAATAGGTTTTTCCTCAATGGTTCACAGCAATAGCAGTTCCTTTGAACCAATCATGAGCATTTCTAGGTCAAGTTCAACATCAAAGCTTGAGAATGGTGTGAATGAGTGGTGAAGGAGTTTTGAGTCTCATGCTTAAAATGTGCTAACCCTTATTAGGGTGGTGATGGGACTGCAGCAATACCAGATGCTTATTGTCAAAAATAATTATTTTACAAAAGAATTAGCAGAAGTATCAGCAAAAAGCCTTGTCTAGTTGCACTTGATGGACTTTTCGCATAATGTTATAGAGCTTTGGCGTGTTCACAATCAAAAAGACCTATGGAGTGAGATTGCAGATACACCTGTGCAGCCGAACACAAGAAGATGGTAGCCATGGATTCAATACTATGTTAGTAGTATGAACGAGCATAACCATAGCCACTGTGGATGGTGAGACATTGTGATAGTATCAAAACATGAGAGCATTGTTTCTTTGTTATTTGAGTGAGCCTGATAACTTAAAAGCAGTTTGGGATAAGGAGGAAGATTGGAGCAGACCCACAATACTATTTGAGCACATATACTCATGGAGTAATGCTTGCCTCTTGATTAGCTATATGAGGGTGTTCTGCAGAGAGATTTATTCTTACCCTTCATCTCACTATTGAAGGAGCAATGTGTAGTTCATCCAATTGGTTCATCCTTTGACTACAGAAAGCTCACTTTAGCTGAAAAAGAATTATATTTTTGTGATGAAGGAGCCTCTTATCTTTTGAGAGAAAATTTATGAGGTTTGATAGGTGGATGCATTGCCACCGCAATAAGTGCAAAAGTTGTCATGGAAGACTCACAACATTAATTGAAGAGTCAAGATTGCAAAGATGTGACAACACCTATTGGAAAGAAGAAGCTAGAGATATTGATGAAAATTTTATTGTAATATTCATTGAATAGGTACAGGTTTAGGTTCACTTTGATAAATGACTACAACCCAAGGAATCAAGGCACTGGATAGTAGCAAATCAAGATTCTAGAGTTCTTTGCATCCTGACATAGAATGCAGCCCCTAGAGAGAGCCATTATTACCTAGGGTTTTGGAACCCTAAGTTTTTTCCTCCCACTCAATTATGTGAGAAATTAAAAAGAACTTTCAAATTTCAAATTATTTTGCATTCTTATAATATTTAATTCTTCAAAGGAATTAAATATTAAAGTGCAAAGTAATTAGGTATTAAATTATTATATAAAATTAATTTCTCACCTAATTCATTCTAGAAAGAATTAATTATTCTTTCAACGTATGTGCCCATAAGAAAAATATAAAAAGGAAGTGGGCAAGTTGATAGATATAAAATTAATTAATTCTTTAATAATTAATAGTATTGTTAAGTGCAAATTAAATATTGCACTTGATCATAGAAAAAGAAGTGGAGGATAAAGTAAATATTAAAAAGAATCTGAAATAATTAATTCTTTAAAAAGAATTAATTATCTTTGTGAAATGAAGTTATAGAAGCTCTTAAGAGATTGATTAAAGTAGAGAAAGGGATACAAAAATGATTAATTCTTTTTATAAGAATTAATTATCATAGTAAAGTGCGGGAGAAGGTAATAGAAGTTCGGCAAGAAGAAGCTAGGGTAGTTGCCAAACTTCTTGGCAAAAATTATTTAAAGTTTGAAAAGCAATTGTAACGGGTTCTTCTTTTCCAGGGGTTGGAGTTCTAGAGCTACTGCTAGAGGGAGAAGAAATTTTTCTATTTTGTGGAGGGAAATGTAGAGAGTTGATTTCTTTTGTTCTCTGTATTTGATGGTAACAGAAGTGATGAAATAATACTATTGTTATTTTGTTATGTGTTAGAAATGGAAAGGAATGTTTGTATGTCAGATCTTAAGGTCTGAATATTTATTTTTTGATGGAGAAAGATCATGTGGTCTTTTCTATCCTATTTCAAATACAGTCCTATGTTGCTATCTTTCGCAAAAAAATATGTTTGATTCTCTCTATTCTCTTCTAGTATTGTGAAAGACTTGGTGAATAGTCCTATGGCTGTTTTCTTGTTTTTCTCTCATAATTAGCTTATTAATTTGATAATCGCATTTATTCCATATTGATGGATGAATGTCAGAAAACCCTTCATGTCTTCAGGTTAAAGACATAATCAATTTATTGCATTCATTGTATATCTTTTATGAGGGAGTTGTACCTCTCAATTCAGAGGAAGATTATCAATAGAATGATAATCTATCCATTTGTTAGTTTGTTTTGTTCTTCTTTTGAAACCTATTGAGTCATTGTTTGCATTTCTATGTGAAGGAAAAAACTATTTACTAACAGGCTCAACATCAACTACTTAGACATTCTAGATTATTGTGGATAGGAGCATGGTCGGATCGCAGATTGTGACTAGTATCATAGTGTACAACATTTGCCACCTCTAGATATGAGATAATTCATTGGACAGAGACTGCCTTTAATGACTCTATCACATGCACCTATTGTAGATAGATTTTTCATTGCTTCACAGAGGGGAGAAATTGATAGTATTGGACACATTGCATCTATGATTGCTAGTATCACATCTGATTCTCTTGGTCATTATATTCATAGTTGACAAAGTCATACAGGTCGACCATCTTCAAAGGCATCTAGTAGCACTTTTGGCACCTCCTTTGATGATGCACATAGAGCTACTAGATTACTAGTACCAAGCAATGTTCGTGTTCTTTCAGGACAGCATACGCATATGGATTTAGCATTGTATTTTTTGAGGATCTATTGCACAATATCAATTATAATTCTGATACACAAGGGATGCCAGTTCACTTAGTGATGGATGCCATTAGACAACATCATAGCCCCATAGTTCCATAGGCATAGACCACACCAATGATAGTCAATACACCTGTGCATAGCTCATAGCATTCTGCACCAGGCTCATGACACTCTATAGAAGGCTCGAGTATATGAATTGGAGATGTTAGGATCACAGCTAAGGGCCTTGATGGTTTTGGTAAGTAGTTATGAGGGCTTTCTGAGATTGATACTAGTTCAAACATGGGATTATCATTGTATATGGACATGTTATTTGGACCCAGCATTGATTCTACACCATTACCCAGCTAGTTACATAGTCCACTTCACTCATCATTGCTAGCAGATGGAGATTGTGGTGCTAAGGGTGGTTCAGTACATGTTACAGTTTTAGGAGATGATGGTAGAGTATTAGGATGCATTGATAGATGATACGATGGAGTCTGCTTCAGATCATCCTCCACCTTTGGAGACCCAGGTACACACACACACACATATAATTTATTTTTAAATTTAAATATATGAAATTAAATTTTTTAGCTCAAATAGATATTTAATTTAAGAACTATAATAAATCATGTAGGCATAGGTCATCGAGAACACATATAGTGTTGGGTTAGGGCATGTACATTAGAGAGATCATTCTATTGAGGCAGCCATTAGTGCTCAGGTATAAGTTTTAAATAATTTGTAAAGTTATTTATGTTTCAAACTAGATATATATGCACTCATATTTAATTTGAACATGTACACACACACACACACACACACACACACACACACACACACGTGTGTGTGTGTGTGTGTGTGTGTGTATTTGCAGGGCTCGGTTGATGCGCCTCAGCCACAACATGTATAGGAGACTCGATCAGAGGGTCATTTTGTACATATGCATCTTGAGTGGTCCCTCTAGTAGTAGTAGATTTATATATTAGATGCATGCATTTATATATTGAAGACTTTGTATATATTCTAGAGACTTACATGTTACACATGTGTATTTTAGTACCTCGATGGCATACATACATGTTTCACTATTTATTTGACTATTTAGTACTTTAGTAGTTGGATGGTCACATGTATATGACTTTTTATATTTTGTTACATTTATAGATGTTTATTCAAGATTTACAGTTTGCATATGTATCCATTTCAGTATCTAGTCTATATTAGATGTAGATGTTTATTCTTGAGATGTACATGTATGTGTATTTTTTTTAAATTTTAGTAGAACATTATTCATCAATTAGATTATAGATTTTAAACTTTAGATTTTATTACATGATCATTATAAAACTTTATTGTGAACATATTTAAACTTTAGATTTTAGATTTTATTGTGATCATTATAAAATAATCAAATAATGTATTTCATGTGTTTAATTTCACCATGGTAATTAATATTATTATTAATGTAATTAATATTAAAATGTAAAAGGTGAAATTAATTAACATGTTACAAGTGAAATTAAACACATGAAAATACTCTTGAGAATGTAGGGAGATCAAATGTAACATTCATTAATACACAAGTTACCCTAACCAAGTGCATTATATTCTAAATGTGCAAGATTAGAGTAGTTCACTAGTTGGAATGCACATACTAAAAGGACATATGCATATAGATAAGGGTTATATGCATAGCAAGATTAGATGTATGCATGGGGAAATAACCATATGTGTAGTTCTATCTAGTTTGAGGCAAAATACATAAATCTAAGTACTGATACCAATGTGTAACCTATATCTACACCAAGGAGTACCAAATAAACTAAATCAAGGTGAATTACACTTAATTACATCTATAAACATTATATAAACATAATTTAGTAATTAGAATTACAATATGGGTATATGATAAGAAAAGAGAGAGGAAGAGAGAGAAAGGGAAGAAATAACTATCCATTTCACACAAAGTCTCTCAATAAAGTTCATCATCTATGCATTGGTCCCTAATATTTGTTGATCGTATCACCTGACCATGTGGAACCCACATGCTCACCATACCATGCTTGCAGAGATAGTTTCACAACATAAATAAGGAATAAATCAAACAAGGGAATATGGGTCTACACTCATGCCAATTAATGAAATCAATGCAAATAATCAATAACATATGGAGAATACTCAAGACTTGACAAACACCCATAATGCAATACCAATGCAATAAAATCATAGTAAACTAGGGTTACTACTTAGTCCTATAAATGGTTTGGTGTAGGGAATCAAGAATGGAGTTTCATGAAAAGAATGTGAAGGCTCATGTACCATTAATTCAATGATCAACACTTGAAAATTATTAGAATCATTATATATCTTCAGTCAACTTATAGAAAGAGATAGATATGATGCCTTCAATTAAAGTTGCTAGATGACTAGGAGCAATACCTTTGATCAATGTCCTCAAATTTGCATACATTGACTTACATATAATCAATTTCCTTAGATTATTAGGTAGTCATATTAATTCTTATTAAAAAATTTTACCCAATATATTTATTTATTTTTTACTTCATTTAGACTTCTAACTTATCATGATGACCCATATGTATTCTAGACTAGCATGGAGGGATACTCTACTCCATTATCCAAACACCAACTAGGCTCATCTTATTATCAAAAAAAGGCACAAAGAAAAATAATACAATAATCATAAAGATATGTAAATCCCCCACATATCCATTTGACTCTGCATAACAATATGCATACATAAAGACCTTATAAAGTTAATGTCATTATAATCATTTTTTTTTAAACAATCATTAAACCTCACAAATGTCATAAATCTGATGAAATTAGTTAGGCCCAAAGTGGGTTTGATATATTTTTATTTTTTTTCATACAACTAAATTTCCAAATTGATCTACTGAATGCCTGATTATAGTTGGAATCAATCTGTGCCATTGATTCAACTTTGGAAAATCACTTTACCTCTTTTTTCCAACTATTAATTTATTTCCAAGGGATCTGTTGACTGGCCTTAAAAACTGATCAAGACACCTAACCGGGCTTTGAAACCATACAAACTGATTCTTTGTTCCGCAATCTCTTACCCTGTCAAATCTCCTCTCATGAAAAATTCTCAATCAAAAGATATTGACTGTCAAAGTTCCCTTCTTAGAATTACCTGCATGAAAACATGTTAGAAAACCATAAATTGCATTTGGATTTGGCTTTGAAAACTGGGTAAACTAACACTTGGGAAAATGAAAACTAGGGCATTGGTTCTCTGTCACGAGGAAAATATAAATATCTAATTTGGGATCATGATGAATAACTGGGCATAAATGGCAAGGGGTCAAATTAGGCTACTCAAAATTTGTCTTAGAAACAATGGTAAAAAAGCATTTTTGTAAATGGAATTAACCTAGAAAAGTGTGCAGACAGATTCGTCAAGACTTGAAAATTGGCACACTTAAAGTATTTTCAGAGTAGAACACAGTGGTACAATCCATTTGATCTCATCTATCACATGTTTCAAGATATGACATCACAAACAGGGGTTCTGACACCAGTAAAAAGTTACAAATTGTATTTGGAATCGCATTCAAAAATTGATCAAATGAATTTTCCATAGGCCAAAAATTGAAACATAGTAAGTATCTGACCTCTAAAATGAAATGCAAAAGGAATTTTAGTATTTTGGTAAACTAGGTCAAAGTTATAATAAGTCAAATAGGGCTTTCTAGATTTAGAATAATTCACATTAGCATGACATCAATAAATGACCAATTTTGAGGGATTCAAAACCTAGTGAAATAGATTTGAAATGACTCAAAATATGAAACAAAGGCTCTTTGTTATGGACACTAAACATTCCCAAAGTGGTGATTCATCATACATTACTGGGTGTGAGATATTCAATTGCAAACACAACCTCCTGTCGCTATTTGACACAAGCAAAAATGCAAAATTAGAAATTGCTCAAAATGAGACTCCACAAAATGGCTCGGAATGACAATTTATCATCATGAAACACATAGATGTACTAAATACAAGGTATTAAAAAAATTAAACACCTCTTAGGCCTCAAATAGAGTTAGGTACAAATGCATCAAAAAGTGCTTATAGGGCTTGATTTTTCAATGGTACTCAAAATTAGGGCTTCAATTTTGAGTCCCAACAACCACAATACTAGAAGAACTCAAGTGGTCACATACCAAGAGTACAAGAACCTCAAGATCACCTCAAGTATAACTATCTCAACTATGATAAAGGTTTTTATTCCAAACACATGCATTAGTCAATTTAATTTGAACCAAATGTGGTCATAAATAAATCCAAGAACACAAGGAAATAAGATAAGATAGTTCATAGAACAATATATTAACCTTATTGCCAAGAGAATGGATCCCAATATAATCCATGGTAATTAATATTATTAAAATGTATGTACATTTAAAAACACATTAATAAACTAATAAACTAAGAGTTATGACCCTGTAATGTAAACTAACAACTTTAAATTAATTCGAATTATTATAAAATAAATCTCAAAGGTCAGTTCAACCATGATGTACACTTATAAAAAGTAATATCTTCTCATGATTTTCACTGTCTAGTCTCCACTTGTGATATACATGCTTAAGTTTGACTAGATGTAGACAAAGCTTGAGAGCAATGACCAGGTAGCAGTATTGTAAAACCTTGTTGTCAAGTTGATAATCAACAACATGTATTCCGTGTTGGACTATTTTGTCTTGCTTCAAATGTGTTCCCTCTATCACAACATAACCTGCACCACAAATTTAAATATTTTAAAATTTGATAGATATAAAGTTACCTAGATATATATATTTATTCATATATGTATGTACACACATGGGGAACAACATTCCATCACTTTCTCCAGGATCATATAACTTTGTCCTCTCTACAGTACATTGCAATAAATAATAACTGACACCTTCATGATTTCTAGGCTCAACAATCACTACAAAGACATCTCCTACATAACAAGTTTACATACATGTGTACAATATATATAAGACAGTTCAAATTGATAATTAAATAACAAGTTGAAATTAATTGACAAGTTGAGATTAATTTTTATGATACTTACCCACTTTTACCAATCTAGAGATATAATTATAATCATTAGAAATCAATGGAATATCATCAAAATTTTCATCATCTTTATCAAATGTATCGGTAACATCAAGTGGTACCAAAATCCATGCACCTATATATCCACATCTTTGATTGATGCATTCTTGATAGTCTTCATCAATACAACTCTCACAAAAACATGAGTATTCTCTTGTGTTCAATGTCCAATTGCAATTATCTGTACTCATGGTTGAATGTAAGGAACATGTATTTTCTATCCTCTTGCAACTATGCTTGTTTTTTCTATTAACACCCAAAAGTTCATTAAATTGAAAATATGGACAAATTAAATTTAAACTTCAAAAAATTGAAAAATAAAACTTAATAATAAAATTTTATAACTTAATTTCATAAAATTTAAATAGATGTACACATCCATACTTGTTATCTCCAAAAGATTCTATATGGTACCTGTCGACTTGTTGTTGATGATGTCTCGACCTTGTCTGATGCAAAATGTGTCTTACACATTCAACAACATCATGTGCATCATTTACACAAACACCTTGATAATTCATTTGATACTTTCATAGAGCATGTTTGATGCAAGCTCTAGCACCATCGTGTTCACCTTTTCCATGGCCACTCTCGAATAAATTCCATATGTATTTTATATTCTCATTGCAATGCTATCTACATAATGCATAAAATGGTCTAGATGATTTGAACTATGTGACACATCCACTAGACCAAACATAATGTTTATCAACATTTATGTCTCTTTCTTTCAAATAAGAAAAGAACATATTGAAGCAATGTTCTACATAGTGAATGTCATGTTCTTTATCATCACTTATATAAAAATGATATTTCTTTTTAATTATTCGTGCTTGAACTATGCTCTGAACACCATCCAAATCTAACTCTGCATTCTCTAATAAACATGTACCATAATAGTGACCTGCTTAAAAAAGTAATAATCTGATTGAATTTCTTTATGATGAACAAAGGAATAGTTCTCTACAAAATCAACAACTGATACAATCATTCCAAGTGGTAAATTATCTCTCAAAGTTTGAAACTGTTGTGCTTGCCACTTTGCAAAAAATGTGTGACGAATATAAGGTTGAATCAAATTCTTAAATCTATCCATAAATGTTAGAATAGGTAACTCCTCTTCAACATATTCCAACCTTTTTTTCTCTTTCCCCAACTTTGTTTCATTCTTCACATGTACTTGTAATATTTGCAATTTAATTTTTTTGTTACATCAACATTTTCAATTTTCAAAGGAAATAGAGCCAATTCACCACATGTTTCACATAATCCTTTGATGCAATTTATTTGACCACCTGGATCATCGATTTTGTCACATAGAATGGATGATATAAAGTCACTTCTCCTACTAGGAGGAGCAGCATGAAAACCATAAGTGTCTTCTACAAACTTTCAAAATACTTGATAGTGGAGATCAAACTCATTATGATGACGACAACAACATGTTTCAAACACTTTGTTTGACCTCACAAAGTATGGCTTCAATTTTTTAAACAACGTTTGCCCAACTTTTACATTAGGATGTTCACTAATAAATGACACATATAACTCATGATGTGTTGTGTCCAACCAATGTTTTGTATGATGTTCATGTTGACCAGATGCAATCCTATGGTTGATAACATCTCTACTATTTGATGAAGGATGAGTGCTATCAATCCAAAATGATATGACTAAACTTTTTGATAACTCTTCAATCCTATTAGAATGAGGTGCTCTACACATGATTTCCCAATTGCCCTCTATAGTACTGTCATCCATAATTAATCTTCTCTTAACATATTCTCATTTTTTTGCTACTAAAACCCATTTTAGATGAAATTGAAGATATTTGTCTATTTTGGGTCATATTCTTATTTATAACAGACATCAACATCACTTTTCTTGCCATAGACTTATCTTTAGTTTGAGAGTGTTTTCCTATGTTTCTCAAACCTTGTTTAACATTTTCAATCACATCAGTTTGCATGTTAGAAAATCTTCTTTTCTTTGATGTTGTGTCTACACCTAACAATTTCAATGCCTCTTGCAACTTCTTTTGTGTAAGCAAAAGTGAAAGCAACTGAGCTTGTTCAAGTGTTTTAGTGTTATCAAATTTAGTCATAATTTCTCTTATCTTCTTATTCATTGACCTTTTCTTAGAAAAACTTAAGGGTTGAACAGTAGCTGCAAGTCTTCTCAATTTATCCTCATCCATTTTAAGTAAATGATCTAATTTTTTATGAGAAATACCATTCTTTACAAATTGGGAAATATTTAGGAGTTTGTCCATACTAGTTCCTGCACCTAATCTTGACCCTTCTCTAACTTCTATTACTAGAATTTCTACAAGGAAAAATCTTGAGCCTTCTCCAACATTCATTTTTTGAGATTCTGTACTGAAAGATTCTAACCATTCTTTGAGTTCTATTATTTCAACCTTTGTAGGGAGTGATCTTGAACCTTCTTCAACATTCATTGTTTCAGATTCTTCTATAGGGAGTGTTCCTGACGTTTCTCCCAAATGCAGTTCTTCTACTTCTATTGAGCCTTCAACATTTCCTTTACCTTTTTGATTGTTTGCAACAAATTTATAAATAGATAAAATTAGATAAAAAAAATAAGATTGAAACATAATTAAATTTAAGACCATCAAAAATAAATTAATATATAAAATTACATACTTTGTTTAATTCGATGATAAGGTGCAATAATCTTTTGAAGATTTCTTTTTTCTACTTCTTCAAATCTCTTCCTTGCATATTTTCTTTTCCTTCCTTTCTTGTTTCCCATTAGAAAATCATTAAAAAAAAATTTACCCCTTGCCTCAAGATAAATTTCATGCAATAACTATATAAACATGTCACTTGGTATGGCTTCGCAAGTACAACTTTGCATTATTTTAAAACTAACCTATCTGTTGGTGACATCAGCAATTTTTGAATGTTCACATGAACATAAATAATATGACATGTTCATGCGAACATGCTAAATTGAATTTCAAGCTGCCATAAAACTTAGCTATGTATGTTCACTGTGAACATGTGTTCGCAACAAACTCATAAAACATGTTTGTTGCGAACACCATGTTCACAGTAAACATATCAACTTACAAATTTTTGACCCTCTTTTCTAAAAAAAATAAAATTGGCTCTTTTGACACCCAAAATTAAAAATGATTGATCTCCTACTATAAAATAAAAAATGTCAATTTGTGTTGCTTAGATCAAGCTTTCCAATGACTATAATTGTAATACATATTATATTCATTAAGACTTTCAAATATGAGTTTAACTCATTATAGGTTCATTACTGATTGAACATCAACTGACTTTGACACTTTGAGAAAATTAGTAAATTAGGTCTATTTTTTTATTTTTTTTTAATATCTAGGAAATAGGTTATTGAGATAGCTTTCTATTCAAATGAAAAAGTTTAGATTTATGATCAATTGAGTTCAAGTTATCTATGTGAAAACGAACATATGTTTGAATTATGATTGGTGTCACTTCAAAACTTCATAAACTATTCAATATTCAACCAAATTGAACCAAACCAAATGCATCCTCTAGATATTAATGTTATAAATCCAACATTGAAAGAATTACCTCATTATCTTTTCTTGAAATAAAGTTATGTGTGTCAAACGGATTGTCACTCTTTAAAAATATTGAATTTTAACATGTACCACTTTTCGAAGGAGAAGAAAAAATTGAGATAAATAATTTAATTTTTTTTAAATTAAAAAATATGGTTACAAAGTAGGAATGGAGTACTAAAAATCACTAGTTTATGTCATCTTGAAATTATTCATAGTTTTAAAGATATAGTCACTCGAACATGAGGTTTGTTTCAAAAATATTGATTTCAGTGTCAAAATTGGTCAAAAAGTGGAACCCATTATTGTGGGATCACCCATATGCAAAACTACAATGTCATATATGTAAGATATGGCTCCAAAAAATAAATAGTTCCATTATGCACAAAAAAATTGAACTAAAAAATTGAGGTGGCTAGAGATCTGCACTATGGTGACTAATATAAGTAGATAGCATTAATCATGTGTATAGGAAAACACCCAAGAGTGGTCAAGGGCTTCAACCAACCTACGCAAAAAATATGACCTACCCATAAAATCTCAAAACAATGTTAAGATAGCATAATAATTATACTTGCCAATGAAATATGTTAATTAAAATGCCAATTGTAGGAATCTAACATTGTGAATGTAAAGTTTACAACCTATAAAAATCCATTTAGGTTTATAAATCTTGATAAGTTAACTCTCCAAATCCTCACAAATAGATCCAAATGTATTGTCTAGCTTATTGCATCTTTCCTTGATCTCTTGTAAGTGTTGTCTTGCTTGGGCATTAAACAATTTTGCCTTCTTAGCTTTTTGTGAACACCCATACACATATCTTGTGTCCTTTTAAAATATTTGACAATGTGATGAAAAAAATCATGACCTTTATGCCTTGATTCCACAATATATATCTCATGTGCACCACTATCAACTTCAGTATGAACATAGGAAGACTCAACCATGTTATTGAGTTCATGTGAAATGAATGCTACCTCATGATCAAAACTATTTTTACCAAAATTAGAATAAATGTCACAAACAAGGTTGTTTTGTAATCTTAGGACACTATTTTGTAGAATTCTATGTTCTCTTCACCATTAGATACCCAATTTCCAAGAGACAAGTTCAATATTTCCCATGTCATCTCATATTGTCAATAACTGTAGCCTCTGTCTCTCTAGGTTTTGTGCCTAAATAGGCCATATTTTAATAGAATACTTTTACAATTTGTAACTTTCCATTTCAAGGAGTTAACAAGGCTATTTTGTTTCTTCCATTTAAAGCTCTTTAAGTTTTATGAAGGTTTCTTACATATGTGCATTTCTTAAAAACAAGGTACTAGATTGGTTTAATGGTTGATGCATGTTAGTAATCTCTTTTGTTGGATTCATCCGAGTGAAAACTTTTTAACAATGTCCTATGTACTTGCAAAAATTATTTATCTTGAAGGCTTAGTGTGTCATGTACTCAAAGATATTATAAATGTATTTTTTTATTTTGCATCATTAGCAATATATATGATATCATCATTTTTTAAATCAAATATATTTGGACTACTATTTTTTATCTCAAATGGCCCTATGTGGGAAAATATTACTTATTTTTGCCTTAATGAAATTCATGAATCCTTTCAATGAGTTTTCTATGTCTTGTCATTGCTTAGGATGGTCTATTTAATAACCTTGGAAGAAAATTTTAATCCACATTAAGGGTACAATAGTTTCTCATTCCATTTGTTGAATCAATTTTCAAGTTTTAAGGTAAGTGTACATTTCAAGCCTCAAGGTCAATTTGTTTAAGGAAATTTAAGTCTTTTCTAGTCTTGGGTCTAAAACATTTCATGGTCTCCTTTAAATTTCATGGTCTAATAGATTTTTCCAATTGTAGGCTTATTAGATTTTGTCATTCATGTAAATATCATGCAAGTTTATAACCAATCCCTAGAGTATAGTGAACCATCATTAGTTTTATTATTCATCTTAAAACCCTAATCGATCACTATAGGGATTTTAATTTATTCTAATAATATTTACATGCCAAAGAGAATCGATCTTGTTCAAGGGTATTGTAGACACCAAAAAATTGGCAAAGACTTAAATCATGTAATTCTAATCAATCAATGCAAATTAAAGAGAAAATTAGAAGAAACACAATAGACTCTCAAAATAGAAAATTACATCAGGTCATTAATCACCTATCAAATCAACAAGACCTAAATCAACTTTAAAAGAGGAAAAAAAGAATTCAAATTCATAAAATGAAATTCAAAAATGGAGGAAGAAAAAGACAAAGTGTTGAAAATAAATCATTTATTAAATCAATAAAATCATTTATCCTCACAAGATTGAAAAACTCCCTTTTACCATTTAAAAGAATTTGAAAAATTCTCATATTATCCTCAAAACCAAGTCTGTTGGACTCTTCCTCCTGACCTCTTATGAAATATTTTCAGTTTCACTTTCAACCCTAGTCAAAAGTGGAAATCCTAGTTCTTACCCTAACACCTTCTGAAATCCTATAAATAGGAGGGAAATCTAAGAGGCAAGGGACCCAAGTTTTTATGCATTTGCACTATAGGCATATTTAGACTCATTGTTTTAGCATTTACATTGTAACAATTTCATAGCATTGTTAGCATCATTTTATTGCATTTAGCATCATTTTGTATCATTTAGCTTCATTTATTACATGTTCAGTTCATAGCATGATCATTTCAATAGCATTCCTAGGAGTTGTATTTCACATATAATCCACATTTTAGTCATAGATCTTACACTTTTCATTGTAGATCTTCATTTTTAGCACAATCCCATTCTAGAACTCTCACTAAAATGCTGGTTTGAGAGCTATTTTAGTAGTTGTAGTTAGGGAGACATAAGACACTTGTAGAGATTACATTCTAATGATGATATCTTAGGTCTAGTATAGTTTTCATAGTATAGTCCATTTTCTTTCTACAGTAACGTTTCATGAATACATGTTCATATTGTGTAAAAAATGGTGCCCACCATGGGGCTGAACTAAAAGCCTCCCTATTTTCAAGATTTTCAGTCTAATCTTTCATTTCTAGTATAGATCTGTGTTTTTTTGGCTATTCTCTTGTGCAGATCTAATCAAATATAGGCTTCTACTACATCCGAGAGACCCCATATCAGCAAGAATAGTATTCCAAAGTCTTTCCTGAGCATAGAAGGGCCAGATTCAAATCTTCTAACACTTTTGCACTCTATTTCAATGCTTTTGAGAGATATTCTAATGCTTATGAGCTTTTTTTTAACACATTTCATCTTCCTGTAGCGCATTTACATATTCTATAATGCATTTACATAATACAGTAATGCGTCTGCATAGTTTTGTAACACATTTACATTATTCTGTAATAACACATATAAGGCATAAAATAGTGCTTTTGAACATTCCTGTAATGCCTCTAACTGTTGTTATGATGCATGCATCTATAAAATAGTGCATCTCAGACTTCAAATAATGCATCTAATTCAAGAAATAGCGCATATGCAAGTTAAAATATTGCATATGAGCATTGAAATAGTGCATATGAGAAAAGAAACAATGCATTTTATTACTAAAATAATGCATTTGATTACTAAAATAATGCATTTGAACATTCTTGTGATGCATCTAAGAAAAAACATGAAACACGAGCTATCTGCAAACATAATACTCATGAACAAACAATAAATTTGGGTACCCCTTTTCCTTGCTGGTATTTTACAAAGTTTGAGAATTTCTTTAACTGATCAAAAACATCTTTTGAAACAAGAAAAGATACATCATCATCAACCCAATAGTTACCATTACCTCACTTTTCACATCAAGCTAGGAACGTTCAAAAACACACATCAATACCTGACTTTGTGACAGTGAACCTTATTCTATCAACATTGGCAAACACCTTGTCCAATCTAGCTTGTTGCTACAAACAAATCACAATCAATGAAAACTTTCACTTTTGAAAAATGCCTAAAAACTAAAAGAATCCAACTCACCTTTCATGCCACCATGCAAAATAGGTGTACCAGAAAAATCAAAATGGTCACCCATACAAGTAAGTGCTAAGATAGCAAGTAAGATCATCAAATGCACAGAACCTCTAAACCTCCTCAAATATACTACAGCAATGAATTGCACATAGAACAAAATTACTCTCGAGTCACCCTTATTTGATCAAAATTCATAATCCCTAGCCACAATGGGTTCATCTCATGCATGGGATGATAGAAGTATTGAATCTAAAATTGAGGATTTTCAGCAAAATCTTGAACTTGTCAATATCATGGACAAGATACTAGAAAAAATAAATAATGCTACATGCTCGCATTAGCACAATAAGGTGCAAAATTGCCATCTGATTTTGATGTGACCAATCTGAAATGAGATGAAGAAGAGTCACGTTTAGACGTAATCACACAAAAATTGCAAGACTTACAACTAGAAATGGAAAAGATGAAAAGAGGAAAAGCACAACCCATGGAGTTTAGCCTTGAAAAGGTGTGTCCCCTACCATTTGATAAAAACATTGCTTTCACACCTTTTCCTCCAAATGTATAGATACCAAAGTATGATAAATATTTTGGCATGTTAGATCCACAAGATCACTTGAGGCAATTCTATATGCTAAGCATGGAGTTTGTCCATGACACAACATACCTAAGGCATCTATTTCCTAAGAGCCTCGGGGGGCAAGCCATGGAGTGGTTCTCCAAACTACCCTCTAATATTAAAACCTTCAATCAATTGGCCTCCATTTTTATCACCCAATATTCTTATAACATTAAAAGAGAGGTTACAATGATCGATCTATGTAACACAAAATAACTCCCAGGTGAATCTTTCAAGACCTTCCTACAATGGTGGAGGCATATGTTTGCTAAATATCATAGAGACATACTAGATAAGGAGAAGATAGATATTTTCATCAACAATCTCTCAAAACTAATGAATTATTGGCTCCAACTCCAAGGGCCTAAAGATTTTAAAACCACTATAGAAAATGCAGCTAAGGTGGAAGAAACCTTGGTAAACAATGACATAATTGAATTATCTAAAGATGGTAAATGTTTCTCCAACAATTCCAAAAAAACACACAATTCCTCTGATCGGTCCACTAACAAACAGAAATTGTGGTGGAGAGACAATAATAAAAACATCAAAAATGATGGGGTAGTTGAAGCCAATCATGTCAAAACTCAAACTCAACCCCCTTTAAATCAACTAAGTCCCAGTTTTGCAACTCAAAAAAATAATGCCTGCCCATTTTATCGACGTAACACAAAGACTCTCTCTACATCTAACTAACAAGTTGTTTACAATCAAGCTCCTCCACCACGAAGATACAATCTTCTGATATACCTAAGGAGTATACACCCATAGGGGTTTCTTATGAGAGTGCTTTACAAACACTCTTGGTTGATGACCTCATCGTGTTACCTGAGGCTAAACCATATGAACCCCAAGTCAAGCCAAAATGGTGGAATGAGCAACACACTTGTGCCTATCATTGCAATTGAGAGCACTTAACAAACAATTGTTTTTCCCTCAAGCGGGTCATCCAAAAATTGATAAACAATGGAACCATTGAAGTTAACAATCTTAGTAATAATGGAGACCTAACAGCCTTTAAGAACCCCTTCATAAGTCATGAAAAGGGGGAGTCTTCCAAGGCCAATCAAAATGCACCTCTACAAACCAAGGTTAATTATGCACACCACTATGATAATACAATTGGCATGATTTTTGGATTTGATGACACTGTAATTGTCATCATAATTAAAGATAAAAATAAAAAATAGTCCTCAAATGCCATCACTCAAGGTCAAGCCTCCAAAATTATCCTACTAGGGCCTATGACAAATCCTAACTAAGCAACTCCAAGTTCCTCCATGCCCAAGTATAACCTGGTTAACCAATTACTCAAGACTTCGGCCCACATCTCTATTTTCAAACTATTGCAAATCTCCTTGGAGCATAAAGAGATACTCACCAAAACCTTAGTGACAAATGACCTAGATATGAGTAGATTCCAAAACATGGTTAGCAATTTAGTCACTCCTCACTACATGTCTTTTTCAACTCAAGATGACATGTCTATCATGCAGCCACAAAATTCTCCTTTGCATATAGAAGTATTTATCCATAGGAACCGAGTTAAGAAAGCATTGGTCAATGGTGGGGCTGGTCTCAATATTTGCATACTCAGTTTAGTGAAAGCCCTCAAGTACATAGAGGATGATGTCAACCCAAGAAAAAAGATTATCATCAAGGCTTATGATGATGAAGAAAGATCCTCCAAAGGCATGGCCATATTACCCATCAGAGTAGGGCCAATCATGAAAGAAACTGTCTATCAGGTCTTAGACCTACAATTAACTTATAACATCTTACTAAGAAGATCATGGATTCATGACATGTAAGCCATCCTCTCCACCTACCACCAATGCCTTAAATTTCCATACATGGGTCAAGAGATAACCATACCTGAAGATTAACACTTTACCCAGTATTGTAACTCACTTGTCCCTCATAATAGAGAAGAATCTGATACACAGATAGATGCCAGCAGTCAGTCCGCAGTTATGGACACTTCACACTCAACCGACCATATGAGAAACCACTTATCAACATCAACTAAGGGTAAAAAGAAAGTGATTTGTTTAGGTCCTTCCACTCCCTCACCACCATCATCATTAAAAGATCCTAGATAACTACACTATGAAGAAATGGATAAACTGATGAAGGAATTTGATAGAAAGTGTAAGTTACACCATAAAGGGGTAGGAAAGTATTCATTCTCCCTATTTAATCCCCCACTTTCTCTGAGGTCTCATGGAAAAATAACTTCCACCAAACCATATCATGCACATTTTATCAAAGCAAGTGACACACCTACACACCCAGTGGAAGACATCACTTAACAAAACATTAACATCTCCTTCCACCTACATGGGAAAGGCTTTGAGTTAATGAAAAAGATGGGATACACAGGAGATGGTCCATTAGGGAAAGGGAAATGAATCACCAAACCTTTGATGGCACAATTCATGTCCAATAAATCTAAAATAGGAGTAGGGTATGATGGGCAAGATAAGGTGCAAATCTCTTCTGAAGCTCACCCAAAGCATAATGATCCTTCCTCCTTGGTGTGGGTACCCAAACAAAAGGATAATCATACCTCGGCAGCAATTGATATCATAAATAAGAGTCTGGCCCTCTCAAGTTCACATTTTGTAGAAGAACCACCCATAAATACCTCAAATAATGAAGATGATGACGATTCCGCTAAGTGGGAATCTGAGTCACTATCCAAGGAATCTCTCCATGACAAAGAATGTTATGTTGTCCAAATACCCACCCCTAACAGTTTGGCTATCCAAAGCACAACTCATAGTCCAAGATCCACTTCACCAAGAAATAGAATACATTAGGGTGGCTTATAAGATGATGAACACATTGAAGGGTTTCAGTTTTAAACTTTATTCCCTAATTTCTTTCTAGTAGAAGTCAAAGATGATTACTATGAGCCTCTTGTAAGCTCTACTTTCCTTGACACTCTAGAAGAAGTCCATGTCATAGATTTGATAGATATAGCATATGAGTAATCTAATGAAGTTATGTCTTTAAACCCTATCTAACCCTTTCCATACTATGAATCGCTTTCCCTAGTCCATCTCAAGCTCACTAATTATGATACAACCGAACCTCATCACCTCCCTCATTTTGACAATGACCATGAATTTTTCATCTACCTTAACATAGTTGAACCATCTCGTCAATGAAGAGTGAAAGAATAGCATATAGTCGGGTTAGGTATCAATCACCTCAATCACACTAGAGTAGGGCAAGCATCCCATAACCTTATTGACCACCACCAAGTTGTGGCTAATATTGATAAAAAAATGGAAAAAAATAGAAGTGACGTATCCCATGGTTAAAAACCAACTATGGCTCCTGCAGATGGGGTAATTGATACCTTATCTAAACATTCTAAGGAGTGATCTTCTATTTTGATTGAGCTAACTGAACTAGTCAACATCGGCACAAAACAAGAACCAAAGGTCATTTACTTGGTACAATCCTTGAACCCAAAAGAAAGGAAGTTATTCATTGAATTCTTCAAAGAAAGATAGATAAACTTTGCATGGTCTTATGTAGACATGCCCTGCTTAGACCCGATCTTAATCCTCCATCATCTTAACATCTCTCTGGAGGTCAAGCTAGTGAAACAAAAACTCAAAAAGATGCATCCTCACATAGCCCTATTAGTGAAAGTGGAATTGGAAAAATTAATTAGTACTAATTTCTTCTAGCCCCTTGCATATGCACCATGGATCTCCAACATTGTCCCAATATCAAAGAAAATTGGTAGCATACACATTTCTATCGACTTTCAAGATTTAAAAAAAGCATGCCCTAAAGATGACTTTCTTCTCCCTAATATTGACACCATTTTCGATCTCACAACATGCCATTCCATGTTTTCACTTATGGATGGGTTTTCAGGATATAATCAAATTAGAATAGCACTAGAAGATCAAGAGAAAAAAACTTTTACTTGTGCATGGGGCACATTTTGTTGGAATGTAATGCCCTTTGGGTTAAAGAACACTTGGGCCACCTATCAATGGGCCATGACCACTATCTTTCATGATATGATGCATATCTTCATGGAAGATTATGTGGATGACATTCTTGCAAAATCCCATAGTCGAGAAGAACATCTTCCCATATTGGCCAAAATATTCACCCCCCTAGAAGCATTTAAGGTTAGGCTCAATCCTAAGAAATGTACTTTTGGCATCAAATCAGACAAGCTTCTAGGATATATTGTCTCAGCTAAAGGGATAGAAGTTGACCCTGAGAAGGTACAAGCCATAATTAGTATGCAAACTACAAAGAACCTAAATCAATTACACTTCCTTCAAGGTAGGCTTCAATTAGTTTTTCGGTTCATTTCTCAATTGGAAGAAAAGTGTATACCTTTCACACAACTACTACATAAAGACATAAATTTTAAGTGGGATGATCAATGTCAAAAGGCTTTTGAAACACTTAAAACCTATTTGATGAATTTGCCTATGTTGGTACCTCTGGTATCACACAAACCATTACTATTGTATATTTATATAATGGATAAGTCAATTGGAGTTGTCCTGGCACAAGAAAATGACCAAAGAAAAGAGCAAGCAATTTACTACATCAGTCACACCTTAGTCAACTATGAGCTTAATTATTCTTTCATTGAAAAGGCTTGCCTAGCCATAGTTTTTGCTTCCCAAAAACTATGTCATTATCTCTTAATGCACAAACTCAAGCTCATCTCCAAGATTGATCCTCTCAAGTACCATCTTAGCAAGACAACATTAACGGGTAGACTGGCTAAATGGGTAATGATCCTAAGTGAGTTTGACATTGAGTATGTGGATAGGAAGGCAAGAAAAGGATAGGTCATTGCCAATCAATTGGCAGATGTGCCTATAGAAAGTTCCAATCCTATCTTAGTTGACTTCCCTAACATGCACATCCTTCAAGAAAAGCCAGTAATATGGAAATTTTATTTTGATGGTTCCTACACACACCATGGATTGGCCATCGATATTTTGTTCATCATGCCACTCAGTGTTACCATCCCTAAATGTTACAAACTACTCTTCCCTTCCATCAACAACATGGAAAAATATGAAGCTTTGGTCTTGAGTCTCAAGCTGGCTATAGAATGGAAACTGGTAGCCCTAGAAGTTTATGGAGACTCCCAGTTAATCATCAATCAAGTTACTGATACTTATTAGACAAAAGATGAAAAATTGGTTCCTTAAAAACATATAGTCGATGCACTCAAGGCATGTTTTATTCACATTACTTTCAAACAAATTCCCAAAGAAAGGAATAGAGTAGTAGATGCTATGGCCACCTTGGCCTCCTTACTTCAACTCCTGGAACAACATGAGTAGTATGAGTTCCTAGTGGAAGAGGTGGTTTAACCCACGTTTACTCAACCCAATTCCCTTATTGTTTGTCATCTAACTGCCCCTAATTCCCTTTGGTATAATGTCATTATCACTTACCTTTGTGATAACACCATCCTAACTAACCTCTCATGTAACCAAAAACAAAATTTCATTTGCCAAGCCTCCTATTATACCTTGGTGGCTAATACACTATGTAGGAAAGGTCTTGACGGTACTTTATTTAGGTGTCTTGAAAAGGATGAGTCTAGAGTTGCTCTGCAAGAAGTCCATGCAGGGATTTGTGGGTCACACTACAATGGGTTCACATTAACAAAGAAAATTCTTAGAATGGGCTACTTTTGGCCAACCATGGAAAAAGATTATATTGATTTTGTCAAAACCTATAAAAAATGTCAAATCCATGGTAACCTTATTCACGCACTAGCCCAAGAGCTAAATCCTTTGGCCATGCCATGGCCATTTTACTAGTGGGGTTTTGATATGATTGGAGCCATACATCCACCCTCCTCTAGTGGGTACAAATGGATTATCACCACCACCGAATACTTCACCAAGTGGGTCAAAGCAGCACCACTTGCCAACTCTACGAGAGAATAGATCTCCTCTTTTATTATCAACCATATCATTTGTCAGTTTGGCATACCTCATGTAATTCTCATAGATAACACCTTGTATTTTAAAAACCAAATAATTGATGAATTATGTGAAAATTTTCACATTATACACCATTCTTCATCAATTTATTATCCCCAAGGCAACAGCCAAGTAGAGGCTACTAACAAAACTATCATCAACATCCTCAAAAGAACCATCAATGATACTGGTAGGGATTGGCATTTATAGTTGAACCCTACCCTTTGGGCCTGCAAGAAAAGTGTTAGGACACCTACTGACGCAACACCCTTCTCTTTGGTTTATGGCTACGAAGTCATTCTCCTTTTAGAGGTTGAGGTCCCCTCCTTGACAATTACTCTTCAAGATGTCCTATCAGATGAGGATTACAGAGTAGCCCATCTAGAATAGCTTGAGTTGTTAGAAGAACATTAGTGTATAGTGCATGAACATCTCAAAATTTATCAGAACAAATTATAAAGAAATTATAATAAAAAGGTCAAACCTCGTGTATTTTAGATTGGTGACCTAGTGCTTAGAGAAAACCCCAAAAACCAGGCAACAAGAGAAAAGAAAGGGAAATGGGAGGCCAACTAGACTGGTCCTTACCTTATCATAGAATCCTTTGGGATGGGTACCTACCAATTTTCTAATTGTGATGGCATAGAATTTGCAAAACCTATCAATATCATCCATCTCAAATGGTTTTATGTCTAAAAGCTTTGAGAAAAACATAAAAAATACCAAAAAAATCAAAAATATCCACACAAAAAAAATGGTACAAAAGAAATGAGAATGCCACTTTTGGTTTGAAAAGGGCCAAGAGATAGTGCGTTTGGACTTCCCTAAACAAGGCCTTCAATGCTAAAAAGAGGTTGCAGTTGAGTGGTTGATTTTTCGTCTCTGAGACAAATTTTGGTTCTTTAAGTCTTTCCATTGCAATTAATAGAAGATACGAATAAGAGAAAGGGGTAGCATTTACAGTTGAATTATTTGGAGGTATTTGGAAGAAAATTATTTGTTTATCTATGGTTGAGAAGCTTATAGCTTGAACTAGAGTAGTCTACTAGGCTGGTATTCAATCTAGAATTAATTTCACACATACCTAATTGAGAAACACTCGTGGGTTATATTTATAAGGTTTTTCGGCATCAAAAGAGATTCATAGCAGCAAAAAAAAAACTAGTATGACAACAACAATAAAGAAAGGGAAACAAAACTCATAATGGTAATAATAATAACAATAACAAGAGCAAATCAAAGCCCTTTTCCTTGATTGAATGTACACAACAATGGAAACAGCTAGTATGGCAACAACAATGGGGAGCACAACAAATTCAGGAACATAGGGAGTCTAATTATCTATTGAGATACCATAGACATGAATTGCAGGAAAATCAATGCACATCTCCACCATCCACCTTACCCAATGATCTCCAGTATTTATTTTAGCCCTTAGTCAACCCATTTGGCATCATAAACTCCTTCATTGCCTCTTTAGGTACCTCACATGGTCCTAGTTACCCTTGTATTCTACCAAATCTCACTCACATCCTTCATTTCACCCCCACAAACCAAAACTCATCCAAAAACACCAAAAAAAAAATTCAAAAATAGCTTAAAACTATCAAAAAAATTCAAAAAAATTGTCAAAAAAAATTCAAAAATCCCCTAAAAATAGCAAAAAAATTCACAACTAGCAATAAGCATTCAAAAAGGGGGCAGTTCATGTCAACAACACCCCAAAATTCTTGTCAATTCCTCATTTAGTCTATACAATAGGACATCAGCTCCCAAGATGCCCTATTGCTATTAAGAAGAAGTGTGGTAATGTCCTGAAACATTTCATGGGACTTTGGAAAATTTGGCACAACGCAAATAGTTCAAAAGGTGCCCCCGTTTCCCTCCTCTTGTCAAGAGCAACAATTCCCCACAAATCATTAGTCTTATTTAAGTTGTAGTGGCCACGATTAGTCTAGCCTCCTTCAACAAATATGTTAATGCTATCTTGAAAGCCTAGATATCTGTTGGACTCATTCATCCTAGCTCAACCAGAGGCAAATAATAAGCAAGCATAAGCATGCATGCTTCGCTTCCCCCTTTAGCGCCTTTTAGGCCCAAAGCACCTTTTTAGGCCCCTCTAATGCCTTTTTCAAGGCCCAAGCATTCTTTTCAGCCCTTTAGCACCTTTTTAGGCCTAAAGTACCTTTTTAGGGCCCTCTAGTGCCTTTTTCAAGGCCCACGCATCCTTTTCAAACCCCTTTAACACCTTTTTAGGCCCCTCTAGCACCTTTTTCAATGCCCAAGCATCCTTTTTGGGACCCCTCCAATGCCTTTTAGGCCCAAATGTGTCCTTCTTGGACCCCTTTAGCACCTTTTTCAAGGGCCACGCATCCTTTTTAGACCCCTCTAGCACCTTTTTAGGCCCAAAACACCTTTTTAGGCCCCTCTAGCACTTTTTTCAAGGCCCACGCATCCTTTTTGGACCCCTCCAACACCTTTTTAAGCCGAAAGCACCTTTTTAGGCCCCTCTAGTGCATTTTTCAAGGCCCAAGCATCCTTTTTGGGACCCCTCCAGTGCCTTTTTTTAGGCCTCTTAAATGCCTTTTTAGACCCCTGAAATGCCCTTTTCGGCCCAAACACCTTTTATATGCCCTATTTTGCCATTTTTTCAAGACCCCCAATGTCTTTTGGGCCCCTAACACACCTTTCTTGAGTTAAAATGCCTTTTCACAGCCCTATTTTGCATACTTGAGACCCAAGTGTCCTCTTTTGGGCCCCAAACACCTTTTCATAGGCCTTGAGAATGCCTGTCTCATCACGCACCTAGAGAAACATCCCCCTTTGGTCTTATTATTGTCTATAATGGTTTCTCATTACTAGTCATGGTTATCCTCACTCTAAGGATGGAATTGTTCCTATTTGTTCTACAAGAGTTAAATCGTTCCAACATTTATCACAAAAACACAAAAACATTCAAATATTTACCAAACATCCCAAAAAAATTTAAATATTCCACAAAAACACAAAAACATTCAAATATTTTCCAAACATCCCAAAAAAAAATTTAAATATTTGAAAAAAATCACAAAAACATCCAAATATATTTCAAAAATATCAAAAATACACATGACAATGCATTACAATCAACACTAGTTGCCACAACAGCACACACAAACTTTTTATTCTCCTATGACAACATTAACTATAGTACACCTCAACAATGTCTAGTGGATTATTTATTCTAGCCTCCTGAGGGGGTGGTACAATAGGGTGTCTGATTAATGGTGTCTCTTCTAGCCTAGCTCTAGACAAAGAAGCTCCTAGTGTCAACCCCCTATGTGTCCATACAGCTTCCATAGGAATTGGAAACCTTCTACTCCTTAATTTTGCATTTAGCAAATGTTTAAATTCTTTATCTATAAATTGCATCTCTCATTGGTCCTCATGTGGGAATGCCTGATAATAATGTCCCATCCAATAAGTGGCTTCTTAGTGTACCTTGGTCATCTGGTGCATTTCCAGGAATGCATTCTCTACCAACTTGCTTACCTCTTGTGCAATGATCACTTGTTGGGTCACATCCTACTCCTATTGTATTTGATCAATCATCATTCTCCAACACTCCATGTCCACTTTTGCCTCACCCAAATGCTACTGCAATTGCCTCACCTTCCCCTCACTTAATGCTAATTGCTCCTATAACTTCAACAATAAGGAGTTTGCCTTTGCAATCACTTCTCTAAATGAATCAGATTGTGACTACAATAACACTAGCTCATTCTATGTGCTCTCCAAACCCACCTATACCATCTTCATCGATTCTTACAACCATTGAGACTTTGATCGCTCAGCCCACATTCCTACATCGCTTCCCTCTACTCATGCATGTTCCACACAAAACTCCATCTCTACCAATTACACCGCACCTACTTTGCATCTATCATTGCCTACAGTCACTTTGCCTCTATTTGCACCCCAACTTCCTGAGCCTTCTCCATCAATCCTAGCAAAAATGCAACCTCCTGCTCTGCATTCTTCGCTTGCACTCACTCTATAGCCAATAATTTTTGTAATCCTTCCATGTCTCGTAATACATTATTTTTGTCTCCCACCTCTAGCTATGGATCCCCCACATTTACAACGCTCATTCCCCCTTTTGTTTAACCTCATCCCAGTGTCCTAAGGCTAATCCACTACTGTGTCCCATTCATTACTTCACCACAACTAACACCCCCCACATCCTTCGCAGTTTCTCCTATAGACTTTTTAGGAGACTTTATTTCCCCCACTTTCTCCTTTGCTCCTGGCATGTTCTTCGTCTTCTTAGATGAACTATCCTCCACCTGTATCATTGGCCTATCATCTACCACCCCTTACAAAACTTGTTTCACTGTAGTCCCCAATAACATCATTAAAGCCTACAAGGGCATTTCCCACCTCCATCCCCACCCCTTCGAGTTGTGCTAGCCTTTGTCCTGGCTGGCTTGTCTTTCCTAGACCCGAAACTACCACTTGGAGTTATGGTTGTTCCACCCACTCCTCAGAAGTTCACCTCACATGTTTCTCTTTTCACCCTTGTCTCATCCACCTTCCTTGGTTAGCATCATCCTCCCACTATGACTAATCTGGTGAGCCCGACATACTTTCACTTGCACGATTCCCACAGCTTCTCACTATCTCCAATAATCATGTTCTACTCCCCACTTCACCTTTCTTTATTATCCTAATATTCACCTCCTTATAGTCATCATTCATCTAAGCCTCATTCTGTACTAGTCTTCCACGTATCCACTTCCTACATCCTACCACACCAGTACCTGTACACTTGACCCCTAGCTCTGACATCCAGTCTCCCAAATTTTTGCCAATGCACATTGACCACTAGATTCTATTGCTAAATTACCACTATCACATCCCATGCCTTCCCATTTTCCTGGTACAACAAGTTACTCCTTGGTAGACCTAAAACAAAATAAACAACATGATACTATTGCAAACAACTAGAAGCATGCCTAGTTCACACATAATGGTTTTTTATGCTATCATGCACTTTTAGTACCTCGATGATGTGTTTGACTAGAGGTACCAGGATAAAGTCACGATATTTTGTTGCTTTTTTATTGTTTAACTCATGTGATTCTTTAGTTTTTCACATTACTAGTATCCACTTATATGAGCTTCCTCTAAGATGGAATGCCATGTGTACCTCGACCAATTTTGTGCACTACCTTAGGTGAGGTCTTTTTTTCTCTAACATGTGACTGGTTGGCATGCTTTTTAAAAAAAAATTCTACAGCTATAGCTTCTATTTCTTAGTGATTGTCATGTCTTTCTGGTACATTATTCCTCTTTGTTGGTACTTCTCAGCGTAACAAAGTATTCATATCACTATAGCTGAGCTAGTGGTGGTTGTACTCAATCATTTTTATCACATGCTCTATGATGACAATTAGTTTTCATCTCTTTGAAAAAGTGACAGTTAGTTGCACTCATCTAGTTTGCATTTTTCATCTTGGGTTCCTTGCACAATGAATGGCTAGAAATAAATTAGGGTACAATTCATCGACATTACTCAACAATTTTACGACTAGTTACGAACAACATGTGCAACACCATCAACATCACCATCAAAGTGAACTTATGAGCACTCATGGATTTTGTTTCTTCATCCCATCCATGCTAGCATTACATGTCATAAATTCACCATCATATTGCACTACCTCATTTGCTACCTTGCGTGGCTTTTGAATCTCAAACAATCTCATTTAACCACCTTCTATTTTCATCTAATTCATTGCATCATCTTTTCTCATTCTTCATCTCTTTCATTTCACCATTTCATCCATTCATTTAGTGGCTTTTGAATTGTAAATATTGAGATACCAAATCAGAGCCTTTAAATCTCAAACAATTTCATTTCATATTCCATTTCATTTTCATTTCATGACTCATCATTTTGCATTTCATAACATATTCCTTGTCATTTTCATTTCATGTCATATCATTTATTATCGTCACCTATTCCATATCATTTAATTTTCATTTCATCTTCCATCTCATTTCCATTTCATTTCATTACCTATCTTATTTCATTTAATATTGTTTCATTCCATTACATTTTCATTTTCGTTTTGTTTCATTACATATTCCAATTTCATTTCATTCCTCATCTGATTTCATTACATAATCCATTTCCTTTTCATTTCATTTTTAGTGCATATTCCATATCATTTCATATTCCACATTGTTTCATTTCATTTCATACCCCATTTCATTTCATTTCATTACTCATTTCATTGCATTTTCATTACACATTTCATTTCATTGCTCATTTCATTACATTTCCATTACATCATGATTCACACATTTTCATCACATTTCATTTTCTTACCATGACATTCACATCATTACAATTCATTTCCTATTTCATTCCATTATATTGCATTACAAATCATTTTCATTACCTCACATTATATTTCATTATATCACCTTCTATTTTTCTATTTCATTTAATTCAATTACATCTGATGTCACTATTTAGTTCATTGCATTACATTACATATCATGTTATCACATCTCATTTCATCTCATGTCATTGCATTCATATTACGACATCACATTTTTATTACATCATTAGTAACCTACCATCTATACTAAATCATGATCCATCTATATTAATCATTCACATATATATACACATTTGCATCCACTGCCACCATAATCATCAAATCAAACAATCACATGACAGCATAAGTCCATGATATAACAAGTGCACAAGTTCGAACATCAAAAAGTTCAAATATCTCATATATCAAAAATATTGAATCATCAACATCAAAGGGTCCTCATCATCTATGACATACATGATACGCCAATAAACTAAGAACAAAAGCTCCATAAATCAACCTTGTGTTGCACCATCTACATCATCTGTCTCTGTCTGATCTGAAGATCCATGCTCACTGGGGGTGAACAATTGAACACTTAACAATGACATTAGTTTTTCATCACAAGTGACCATCCTACATCAATCAAAAATCAATATTTAGCTATTAGCTAATTGTTCTATCGTGGACCAATTCTGTATCTTGAAATGGATATGTAATTTTTCCCTACTCTGTATCCTAAAGGGGGCACTTTTTCTATCTATCAACATTACTTGATTGATCCTACACATCACTTTGTGACTACACATTCCCTATCAACTTTTCTCATCAAATATTTTCAGAAATAAAATCAGAACATTCCTATTTTGCACATCCATTTTTCCAATTTTATTTCTGAGGGGGCAGTATACTGGGGCATCAAAATATTTTTAAATATCAAAAATGCCCTACCATAATCAAATTTTAAACATAAAATCAAACCACGGCATCCAAGCTAGGGCATTAAAATTTTCTAAAACATAAAAAACATCCTACACTAGCCAAAAAATTTCAAACATCAAGCCTACCAAAACAAAGGTATCCAAACAAAAATATTGCAACACGAAATCAACATTGCAATCAAATCACCAAATCAATATCGAAATCAAATCATCAAATCAATGACAATCAAAACATCAAATCATCAATGATTGGACATTGAACCATCAATAGATAGAGACCATGACAATGATGAAATGTTACAATATCATCAAAGAGACATCCAATCATCAAAATTTGGCTTGAAATCATAAAATCAAGATAGTCTTTGAGCTAATATGCTTTGCATATTAGCTCAAAGAGAGGCATTTGTAGACACCCAAAAATTGGCAAAGACTTAAATCATGCAATTTCGATCAATCAATGCAAATTAAAGAGAAAATCAAAAGAAACACAACAGACTCTCAAAATTGAAAATCACATTAGGTCATTAATCACCTATCAAATTGACAAGACCTAAATCAAATTTAAAAGAGGAAAAAAACAATTCAAATTCATAAAATGAAATTCAAAAGGGGAGGAAGTAAAAGACAAAGTGTTGAAAATAAATCATTTATTAAATCAATAAAATCATTTATCCTCACAAGATTGAAAATCTCCCTTTTACCATTTAAAAGAATTTGAAAAATCCTCATATTATCCTCAAAACCAAGTCTGTTGGACTCTTCCTCTTGACCTCTTATGAGATATTTTTAGTTTCACTTTCAACCCCAGTCAAAAGTGAAAATCCTAGTTCTTACCCCAACCCTTTTTGAAATCCTATAAATAGGAGGGAAATCTAAGAGGCAAGGGACCCAAGTTTTTATGCATCTGCACTATAGGCATATTTAGACTCATTGTTTTAGCATTTTCATTATAGCAATTTCATAGCATTGTTAGCATCATTTTATGTCATTTGGCATAATTTTGTATCATTTGGCTTCATTTATTGCATATTTAGTTCATAGCATGATCATTTCAAGAGCATTCCTAGGAGTTGTATTTCACATGTAATCCACATTTTAGTCATAGATCTTGCACTTTTCATTGTAGATCTGCATTTTTAGCACAATCCCATTCTAGAATTGCCACTAAGAGGCTAGTCTAAGAGCTATTTTAGTAGTTGTAGTTAGGGAGACATGAGATGCTTGTAGAGATTACATTCTGATGATGATATCTTGGGTCTAGTATAGTTTTTCATTAGTCCATTTTATTTCTATAGTAAGGTTTCATGAATACACATTCATACTATGTACAAGTATCTCTAATAGCCAATTTGTAGAGACTATTGCTATGTGAATGAATTCTAATAAAACATTTAGAATAACTAATAGTGCACTTGCAAAAGATTATAACCTCACATCTAGAAGCCTATAAAGACACCAAAGATGCGGAGAAATAATGGAAATATAGTTCCTTATCATGAAGTGCAATTTCACTCAATAGACCTCTTGATGGGATTTTTAGTCTATGGGAAAATCCATTTTTGAGAAGCTAGGCACAACTTATAGCTAGGTAAATAAGATATGAAGGATAGAACCTTCAATTTGGGCTTGAAAATAGCTTGAATCATGAAGTACTAATTTCCTCCTAGATAATGTGATGAATGCACTTAAGAAAATAGAAAAGTAGTAGACAGAGAAAAAATAAAATAAGTACTAATTTCCTCATAGTTTAAAACAAGATAAGCCTTGCAAATTGTTTTCTGAAAGCCCTTACCTTCAATGGTGCTATAAAAATATTCATGAAGCCTCCCTCCAATACAAACTTTTCCATGAGAATAAATGAAGTTTCACTTCTTTTTTATTTATATCCCCAACAATGTTGAAATTTCAATGTTATCAAGATCATATTTTAAAATAAAAATTAAAAAAATTGACAAGCCAAATTGGCCTGTTGTCAAAAATTTAGGTTGAAAATGAACCACAAATGTACTAGTGTGAAGGATTTGGGGGAAACAAAAATAATCCTTAGTATGAAAATTTACAGCGGTAGGAAGACCAGAAAATTGACATTATCTCAAGTTGATTAGATTGAGAAGGTGTTGCGATATTTCTCTATGGAGAACCTGTTCATTTAAAATTGACTAAGGAGATGTGTCCAAAGACATAAGAAGAGGAGGATAAGATATCCAAGGAACCTTATTTTTTAGTTTTAGGGAACTTAATGTATGCTAAGGTATGCACTAGGCTAGATATTGCACGTGTAGTGGGATTTGTTAGTAGATATATGAGTCATCCTAGGAGTGAGCATTGGAATGTAGTCAAATGGATTCTTAGATATTTGAGATGAAAATTTATTAAGGTTTTACATTTTGGGGGCTCTACTTCTGATTTGTGAGGCTCTTTTGATTTAGATCTGGTAGGGGATCTAGATACTAGATGAAGTGGTATAGGATATCTACTTTCTACTAGTGGGACAATAGTGAGCTCAATTTCTTAGTTGTAGAAGGATAATGCTTTATCCACTATAGAGGAATATTATGTTGTTTCTATAGAGGAAGCCAAGGAGATGATATGGCTTCAATTATTCATGGAAGAGTTGGGGCACCCTTAGATGGATGATTATTTGTTTACAGATAGCCAAAGTGTCATTCACCTTGAAAATAAATTTTCTCTACATTCAAAGACAAAGCACATACAATTATAGTACCATTTCATACAATTATTTTTTATGATGGACAGTTAAGGTTGGAAAACATACATATAGATGATAATCTAATAGATATGTTTACAAAGGTAGTGAAAAGGGAGAAGTTGAACTCCTCTTAAACTTTCATTGGTCTTTGAGGTTAAATAGAATAAAAAAATAATAGAGTTTGGGATGGTTTTGCAATCTATTGGGAGCTACATGTTAGTAGTGATATGATTAGTCTCCAAGAAAGAGGTTATTATAGTGGACTATGATTAGTCTCTAAGTGGGAGATTGTTGTGATGTGGAGCTTAGTTAGACTTAGAGGTTAATTTTTTCTCCATTTCATTTAGTGTGGTTTCCCCCCATATTTTATTATGGGGAGTTGGGGGAAGCACACCGATGCTCTAGGGGTCAAGGGGAAAAACCCCTTGTGAGATCTTAGGGCAAAGCTCTAGGTGTGATCTATGTCACAGTATAAGGTGGGGTTAAGGGGAAATGCCCCTGAGGGGGTTTTGGGGGGTAGTGCCCTAAAAGCTCAACCAACTTTATTATTGTAAAAAATGTTAGATATTATTTTTTTGTTGGAAGACTTAATCTAGCCTTAATTTGTAAGTTGCAAAAAGCTTGTATAAAATAGCTTGGGGTTAGGGATTTCATAATGTATAATGAGATTGTATCTTCTTGTGGCAGTATTGAGTTGTAAGGGATTATAGATTGTAATCAAGTTCTAATCATTGGAATATAAGAATATTGGACTCATTGTTTGGTGGGTGTAGCCCAAGAATTGGGTGAAGTACACTAAATCTTTGTGTCTTGTGTTCTCTTTTATACAATTTGATATTTTATGGTATTGTTTATATTTGTATGTAATTTCTATTTATGTCTCATTAATCCTAACAAGATCATCCCTCAAGAGTCATATGGGTAGATCTTGGAGATTACAAATGAGCAAGCATATTCTAGTACATAAAACATGACGATAGCTTGGACAGAATATAGAATTATATATCAAAAAATAATCATTTATATACAAGTAATAATCATATTATTCCATTTCATTCTTTATTGTCATTGTAGGTCACATCTCTTATTGTAAGTATTGAACTTTTGGTTTCACTTTGAAGGACTCTATTAATGCACTTGACAAGTGATAAACTCTTTTTCTCTATTTGACTCACAACCTAATGCCCTTCCCTATTTGTAGATCTTTTCATATATTTTAAATTGTGATAATATTATTTATTTAGATTTCCATATATTTTTTAATTAAATGTCTTTAATTAGAATCCACTCGCTATTGATTCATGTCTTGAAACCAACACTTTCATTTACTAGGACAATCCTAAGTAACTGAATAGTGATCTAGAGTAGCTCAAGATTCAATGCAAGATATATATACAAACAATCAAAGTTATCCTCTAAACTTCTTGAACATTTCACTTAGTCCGTATTATGAACTTGATTAATACAAATTTTATAAAATGCTATTATAATTCTTATTGAAAATTTCAATAAACTTTAGATACATAAGAGAACAAGGAGAATTCTCTAGATAAATTTATTTTAAAGAGTAAATAATCTTTGTCTTCATAAAAATGAAATAGGTCAAATAAAGTTTCATGTTCTTTCTTCATAATTATTCACTCAAATCTATAAAGTTACAATTATTAGAGGTAAAAGGGGCCAATGGGAAATTCATTCTAATGATTTCATAATATTTTAAAAGGTGATTATAAACATTTATTATTCACATAGTCAAAATGTATCATTATTACAACTTTCTAGTATATCATTCTTACATGTAATACATCATTATAGTACATTATATCAATATTACAGGGCTTGTGTTTCATCTTAAAGGGAAAAGATTCTACATACACTAATATTTTTAATATTATATGATATCTAATATAGTCATGAAAATAATTTATAATTCCTTACAACTTAATTGTACATGACATCACCAATTCTTTATTATTGTTCTTATCAATAAGCACATCTATCCTTTTCTTTTTTAGAATATTCATTATGATAATAATATTCTAGCTAATTGAATTTGAGTATTATACACACCCAAAAATGTCTTTAGTCAATTAATTAAATAATTTTTTATTTAAATATTTTATTATGTCTTCTCTCCTCTATAAATTAATAAACATTTATGATTTATTTTATTATTCTAATTTTATCTTTTTTATTATTAATTAAATAATAATTATTATTTATTTAATTCATTAGCTCTTTCTCTTCTATAGTCAATAATGTTGGAAATATAAGAGGAGTAACTGAGAGGGGAAGGTGAATTAGTTACTACTAAAATAAATCCCTAATCCCTTAGATGTTAGTACAAAATGTAAACTAAAAATTGAATATTGTTGAAGCTTGATAAACACATACAGAATGTTGTAACTCGGTAAATGCTTGGCATATAGACTTTAGATATTATTTGTGATTACCACTACTTTAACTTAGTTGCAAACACATAAAAGAAAATAGCTTGAACACATTTGACACCAAGATTTAACGTGGAAACCCAATTTGAGAAAAACCACTAATTGCAACTACTTACTATTTTCACTCTTCTAAAGTGAGCCCTATTAGGAGCCAATCCTATTGAAGGTTACAAAACACACTATTAGGTGTGATCTTGTTAAAGGATTTAATCACCCTATTAGGAGTGGTCATGCTAGAGGTCTTTAGATAATTTAATAGAACTACCACCTTGTTAAAGGATTTGTAAATAGCTACTAAGTCAACTTCGTTAAGAGATTTAGATCACTACTACAATGGTTAGAGAGTAACAATGAGATGACCTAATTTGAATGCAACTAAATTGCTGATTATAGATATTTGTTTTGGCTTGTACTTAAACCTTCCTGATCAAATATAGATTTTTTGCTTCACAAGGATATTCTGCTTATCCTTCAAATTCACTTCTTCTTCTCATCATTAGATCTTCAATAACATCTTCATTCTTACATTCACTTTATTACTTTGAAATTGAAAACTTGACCTTATACTTGTATCTTCCACTTTATCAAGTCAGCTCAAATACAAATTAGAATAATTAATATTCATCACCTCAATTGGTTGGAATCAATAGATAAATCAATTAAGCTTAATATACCAAAATAAGAAAATCCTTTGTTAGCCAACCTAGCTTGGTAGAAACTAACTCAGAAACAATTTCCTTTGTTAACCAATAGAAGCTCGGTTAACACTACAAACTTCATGAAAATCCTTTGGCAACTGAGTGAGCTTGATTAGCACTAGTTCTATCCAAATTTCCTTTATTAATCAAGTGAGCTCGATTAACACTCACTTTCTACATACTTTCCTTTGACACCCGAGTGAACTTCGTAGACATTGCCTTCTACACTAGGCAATCATAGGAATGCTCAGTAGACACACACTGTTTAAGTAAGCTTGACACATATTGACTGATAATGATATAAAATTTGTTTAACATCAAAGACAACACAATTAATCAATTGTATCCAACAATCTCCCTCTTTGGCATTGACGGAAACATAACATGTCATAGCACAATGAAATTTTGGATTGATTCTTGAGAATTCCCTCTATCAGTATGAACTATTTTCTTTCACTAGATTCTATCTGCAGTAATTGCTATCAAGTTCATTCAGAACTTTCTCCCTCTTTCAACAAACTTCTTCTTTGGAAAACTTCTCCCTCTTTGGTTCCTTACTTTATTTTGATTCCAAAAATTTCTCAGTAATATGACAGTAAACTTCTCCCTCTTTGACAACACATGCCAAAGATAATAATTCTATTAATACCAATGTACCTTAAGTACTTATTCATCTACAATATGCCCTTGATAATTCTACACCATCTAATTGATCTTCAATAGGTTCTAGTTGATGCATCACTAAGCTTCATTTAGTGAACTTCAAATAGGGGAATGATCCCTAGCTTACCTCTTAGATATAGAAATACATCCTTGGGTAATGGTTTGGTAAATGTGTCTGCAATCTATTCCTTTGTATTAACACATTCCAATCTGACTTCTTTATCTTGTACCAATTCTCTTAAGAAGTGATATTTTATTGCAATTTGCTTTGTTTTGGTATGCATCACTAGATTCTTTGATATGTTGATTGCACTAGTGTTATCACAGAATATGACTATTGAATCTTTGATACCTATTTTCATTCCTTCCAACAATTGTTTGAACCAAACAATGTTAGAACAATTAACTGCTACTACCACATATTCTACCTCTACTATGGATTGAAATGTACAATTTTTCTTCTTGTTTGTCCAAGACACTAGTCTTTTACCAAGAAAGAATGCTCCATCACTAGTGCTTTTTCTATAATCAATACTTTCTGCCCAATCAACATCAGTAAATACTTTCAACTCCAAATTGCCTCCAAGTTTATACCATAAATCATAATCTTCAATACCTTTCAGATATCTCATGATTATTTTGATTGCCATCATATGATTTTCCTTGGGATTTGTTGAGAACCTTGCCACTATTGCAATTGCTCGAGCAATATTAGGCCTTGTCTATACTACATATTGCAATTTTCCAATCATTGATATGTATGTGGTCTAATCTACTTCTTTGGAATCATCAATTTTGGAGAGCTTATATCCAGTCTTGAATCTTCCATTCCAAACTTTTTCAGTATTTCTTTGATATACTTAGATTGAGTGAAATAGATACCATTTTTGTTCTGTTGTATTTGCAATTCAACAAAGAATTTTATCTCACCAAGCATAGACATCTCAAATTCTTTAATCATTTCTTCTAAAAATGCTTTTCACAAGTCATCATTTCCTATAAATAGAGTATCATCAACAAATATTTATGCCAACACAATCTTCTTGTCTAGTCCTTCCTTGATATATAAACTACTATTATCATTTGTCCTTTGAAAGCCAATCTATACCAAGTAATTATGAAATCTTTCATACCAAGCTCTGGAAGCTTACTTGAGACCATATAATTCTTTGTGTAACTTGCAAACTATTTCTCTTTTTCTAGGATCCACAAAACCCTTTGGTTGTTTAATGTAGACTTCTTCATCAAGAATTCCATTCAAGAAAGTAGATTTGACATCCATTTGATATACTTTAAATCCTCTATGTGCTGCATATGCTAGCAAAGTTCTAACACCTTCTAGTCTTTCCATGGGAGCAAAAGTCTCACCTTAATCAATACCTTTTTCTTGAGAATAACCTTTGCACACCAATCTTGCTTTGTTTCTTGAAACTTTTCCATCTTCATTTAGCTTATTTCTAAATACCCACTTTGTACCAATTGCATTTTTATCCTTGGGTCTAGGAACAAGAGTCTAAGTTTTATTGTTTTCTATCTATTCTATTTCTTCATTCATTTCTTCAATCCAACTTTCATTTTCTAGAGCATCTTTTACACTTCTAGGTTCAAATTCAACAAGTAAACATGTACCTTTTAATTTGCTTCTTGTCATTGTTCCATCAAATTTGTCTCTAATGATCTAATAAGGTGCATGATGTCTTTTGACATATCTTGCTAACACAGGCTCTTTGGGCTTTGAATGAGTTTCACCATCTTCATCTTGAATTTCAATTTCAAGTTATGATTCTTTTGTCTATGACTTAGGTCCATCAGGCTTGGTTTGAACTAGCTTGGTACTTTTTGATTATGACTTGGGTCCTTATGACTGTAGCTCTAGTTGCACTATCTATAACTTGGTAATTGTTGGAGATTTTGGGGACTCAAGAGATGAAGCTTCTTTTCTCTCAAATATATTTGGTAGGGCATCAAGTTCATAGTAAAAAAATCTTCTATAATCTTCAGGCTCCTTGTTGCTTTCTTCTTCACTCTTTTCTACAAACTCATCAATTCTAACATGTGCACTTTCTATAATCTTGTGAGTAGACAAATTCAAATATGTGTATGCTTTACTTCTACAAGAATATCCTAGAAATATGCCTTCATCACCTTTTACATCAAATTTGCATTTTCTAGATTCTTTTAAGTTATAATATTTTCTACCAAATACTTTCAAGTAACTTACATTAGGTTTGTAGCCATACCACACCGAATAAGGAGTTTTGTTTAAATCTTTCTTCAACTATACTTTGTTCAAGGTATGAATTAAAGTGTTGATAGCTTCCTTCCAGTATTTGAGAGCAACCTTCTTTTCAATCATTAGGGTTCTTACATAATCCATGATAGATTTGTTTGTTCTTTCAGCTATACCATTCTGTTGTGGTGTACTAGGACTTGATACTTGTCTTTTGATTCCTCTTTCAATGCAAAAATTATTGAATTCATTGGAGATGAATTCACTACCTCTATCTAATCTTAATCATTTCAACCTCTTTCTAGTTTTTTTTTCTACTCTTGCCAAATACCATTTGAATTTTTGAAAGGCTTTTGATTTTTCTTTTAGATATATTACTGTCATCATCCTAGAGTAGTCATCAACAAAAATAATGAAAAAAATTTCTCCACTATAGATTTATATTCCAATAGGTCCACATAAGTCTATATGAAAAATTTCCAATACTTCTTATGATTGATAGTTTTTGCTTTTGAAACTAGTCTTTCCCATCTTACCAATTTGGCAACTCTTGCATAGACCCATGTCAGGTTTCTTTAGACTAGGAATACCTCTTACCCTTTTATGTTTTCTTATCTTAATTAGATTATCAAAGTTTACATGACATAGCCTTTTGTGCCATAACCAACTTTCCTCTACTTGAGCAATAAAACATGAACAATCATTGAGATCAAGATAAAATAGATTACCTTTTGTTTGCTTGCTAGATCCAGGCAGATTTCCCTTTCCATCTAGTGGTTTGGCCTGTCCATTCATGAATTCTAACTTGAATCCACTGTTATTCAATTTTAGTACACTCAGTAGATTATTCTTTAGTCCTTCAACCCAATAAGCATTGTCATGTACAAATTTTTTAGTCAATGAAATACATCCTTTTCCTTTTATGTTACAAGGTTGATTATTTCCAAAACTTACACTACCTCCATCATAATATTCCATGTGCTCAAATTTTGTTTTGTCTCCAATCATATGATGTGAATAGCCACTATCAATAATCCATATATCATTTTTTCTAACATGAGAGATAAGTTCCATCTTATCTCCTTCATCATCAAATTCATCTTTCACAACAATATATACCATTTCATCTCCACTGTTATCAAAATCTTTAGCTATAAAACAAGAATTCTGACCTGTGTCCTTGTAGTTCTTGTATTTTTTGGAATCCTTCTTGCCTTTGTGCTTATTGCTTTTCTTCTCATCCTTGATTTTCTTATTTGGACACCTCGTAGTAATGTGACCAACTTCTTCATAGGAAAAGAAGATCAAAGGAACTTTACCTTTGTACTTGCCTCTACCTTTGGAATACTTCCTTGCAAGTAGAGCTTCAACAACTTCAAGATCACTATCTAAACTTTCTTCTGATATTCCTTCTTCTTCACTCCCTAATTGATTGAGTTTTGATTTCATACCATTTTCTTTGAGTGAGAGTTTAGTTTTAAAAGAAAATTCAATAACCTTTAAACTAGGAACATAGTTATCAAAATTATAACTCAAAAGATATCAATCTTCCAACTAGAGCATCCAAAGATACTTTATTATTTGAATCACATCTCATTTCTTGAATAGCAGATACTCTAATTTCATAAATATGAAGAAGAGTTCTTGTTGGAAATATGATTGAAAAGCTCATTGTTGGAGATCAAAGAGGGAGATTGTTGTTAACAGAATATTTTCAATCATTGTTTTGTCATCGATGTCAAACCTACTACTTGTAGGAATGGAATTTTCTTATAAGATCCAAGTACTATCACTTAGTTGATTGATGAAGAGGATTTGATCAATAAGATGTAACAAGAACACCTAAGGGAAAGGTTGAATTATGATGTTGAAATGAAGTGCAAGGATCAGTTAAGACGATGGTTAAATGATGTATTGATAACATATTCAAAGATATAGAGGTTGGTCACACTTAGAAACATTGGAGGAATAAGTAGTAACAAGGTTGACTACAAAGCTTAAACTAAGTTTATCAGTGGTTGTCGAGCAAGCTAGTTGAAGCCGAGAAAATTCTCAGTTGGAGCTGAGTAACAGAAAATTCTAGTGTATGCTAAGTGATCTTCAGGTGCCAAGTAATGTTTAGGTGTCGAGCATCAGAAAATCTTAAGTTGGTGTCGAGTAATCTTTAGGTGCCGAGTAAACTTTAGGTGCTAAGCATTAGGAAAAACATAGTTGATGTCGAGCAACACAGTATGTTCCAAGCACCAGTATTTCAATAGTGCCAAGCTACTGCATTATTTTAAATGCCAAAGATTTGCCAAATTTGATCCAACAAAGTGGTTACCTTGAATTTTGTGAACTAGTTGGAGGATAAAGATGATGAGTTGGTGGCACAAAATTCTATGTAAACCATTTTTGGGTGAATACAAAAAGATTATTCAAGAAGTTTCTAGAGGAAATAAAATATGGGTTAGATATAATAAATCCTACCTAATCTATACAAATTGAAATAAAAGAATGGAATAATCGACTGAGAAAAGGAACTCCAAGATTTCTATTTAAAGAGACACAGACCAAGAAGAAAATTTTACTGATGCTACTACTACTAAAGAGCCAAAATTGTGAAGTGATTAGAAGGGTGTCAAGAAGAAAGCATCTAGGAGAAGGAAGAGCACAAAGGTTCTACTTCTACAAGTGTTCAAGAAGGGATGATTGCAATGGTACATTGAGCATGGAGACTTAGGAGACTAAGCTTGAAAGGAGGGTAAGCTATCAAAGTTGCAGAGATTGAAGGCCAGGCAATGAGAAGAGCTAAGAAGTGATATGAGATCTACAAGTTAAGTTGTATGCTTTAATCAGGTCAAAATGCCTTATTACTACTCTCTAGAAATTGTATCAGTTAGGATAGAAGGAAAATCCTATGGATTGAGGTTGGCCTAAGAGCCATTTTTAAATCCTTTAATAGGGTGGCATTCCAAGTGAATGTTATAAAGTCCTCTAACTAGGCCCACTTCTAACAGGGTGGTTAAATCCTCTAACAAGGTCACATTTAATAGTGTGTTGTAGCCTTTAATAGGATAGGAATTTCATAGGGCATCACTTCAGAAGAGTGAGAATTGAGTAGCATGTTACAGGTGGTTTTTCCCAAATTGGGTTTCTATGTAAATCATTGTGTTATGTGTTGATATTTTATATGTTATGCTTGCATGTTGATTTATAGTAACTTTTTGATTAGAAAATTTAATGCTTGAATTAATGAATGGTTGAATGGGCTCACTACACTTAGTGAAAAAGGTTGAATTAGGACCAAGGACCTTGAATAACTGATTCATGACCCCCCCCCCCCCCCCCCCACCCCCCTTTTCAGTTATTCTAAAGTATTTCTAACAATTAGCATTAGAGCCATCTGCTGATTTAGTTTCAAGGTACTAGAAGCAAGAAGATCAAGATGTCCAAGAGAGAATTTCCCAAGCTCAACAAAGATAATTTTGTTGAATGGAAGAGTCTAATGAAATTTTAGCTTGGATCAATAGGTGACTATGCACAAACCTCAATTGGAATAAAACACGTAAATCCAGTAGGACGTCTTAGTGTAGATGATTTGAGCAAAAGGAAGGAGCACAATCAAGCAATGTTGGAGATTGCCTCTGCACTCAGCTATGCAAAATATGATGATATTAAAGATTGTGATATTGCATTCAAGATGTGGAAAGCCCTAATAAATATCTATGGAGGAGATCAGAATGTCTAGAGAGCAAAGAGAGAAAGCCTTAGAGGAAAGTTTGATGACATGAAAATGGAGGAAGTTGAAAATGTTGCTCAATATGCTACTAGAATAAAAGAAGTGGTAAGTGCAATAAGAAGTCTAGGTGGTCAATTGGAAGAAGAAACTGTCATCAAAAAATACTTAAGAACTCTACTCCCTATCTATGCTATTAGATTTTTGGCCATCCAAGAGCTAAGGTGTGCACAAGGAAACACACTAACTAGTGAAGGAATAATGGGAAGACTTACTACATTTGAGTTATCCAATTTTGATAACTATAGACTTGAGAACCTTGAATTTGTTTTCAAGGACAAGATGATAATAAAAGACACTGAGGAGGAGACATCAAGCAAGAAGAGAAGAAAAGAAAAACATGCATCCAATGATAGCAACATAGATGAGGAAGATGTGGAACAGTTAGAAACACTGCTGGCTAGGAAATTCCATAAAAGAAGAGGTAAATTCAAAGGTAATCTCCCTATCATATGTTTCAATTACAATGAAGTAGGTCATATTACTGCAAGGTGTACACGGAATAAGAACTACAAAGAAGGAAACACATACAAGAACAAGAGAGAAGATGATAGCAAAGATCACAAAGAAAAAGGCAAAAGATGCTACATTGTTTAAGAAGACTCCGATGAGAATGATGATGAAGAAGTCTATGTGGCCATGAAGGATCAACTAGATAGAGATGAAGATGGAGCAACAACATTGGTTACCTATGTGGACAAGAATGACAAGTGGATCGTAGATAGTGGATTCTCACATCATATGATAGGAGATAAAATTAAGTTCATTACCTTTACTCAATATGATGGAAATAGTGTTAGATTTGGTAATGATGCTCCATGTCAAATCAAAGGAAAAGGTTTCATTAAACTCACAGAGAAAATTTCATGTGATAATGCATACTATGTTGAAGGATTGAACTACAACTTGTTGAATGTATCATAGTTAGGCAATTTAGGTTGCAAAGTTGAATTTGGATAGAAAACTACCAAGATATGACACTGATGGAAATCTGATAGGAAAAGGTGAACAAACAAGGAGTAATCTGTTTTACCTAGATATGGAAGATGCAGCTTGTCTTGTTGTTAGACTTGATGATGTGTGGTTGTGGCATAAAAGATTGTGTCATTTTAATTTTAAAAATTTGATAAACATCAACAAAAAGAAGAAAGTCAGAGGGTTTCCAAATTGAAGAAACCTGAAAACACAATGTGCAAACATGTCAACTAGGGAAGATGACTAAGTCTAGTTTCAAAATTAAAATGTACACTTCCAGAGAAGTACTAGAGCTAGTCCATACAAACTTATGTGGTCCAATAGAAGTGCAAAGCTACCTAGGAGACAGATACATAATTCTATTTGTAAATGACTATTCAAGGATGATGACTGCTATGTTTTTAAAGAAAAAATCTAATGCATTCCAAACGTTTAAGTGGTATTTGGCCAAAGTTGAGAAGGAAACAAGAAAGAATCTGAAATGCTTAAGGTCAGACAGAGGAGGTGAGTTTACATCAAAAGAGTTTGAGATATTCTGCAATGACAAAGGCATCAAAAGACAAACATCAACACCAAGGATTCCACCATAGAATGGTATTGTTGAAAGAAAGAATAGATCAATGATTGACTCTACTAGAACCTTGATGATGGAGAAAAATGTAGCTCTAAAGTACTAGAGAGAAGCTGTAACTACTATTGTTTACACTTTGAATAGAGTCCAAGTCAAGAAAGGTACAAATGCAACACCTTTTGAATTTTGGTATGGTCACTCACCTAATGTAAAACATTTCAAAGTCTTTGGTTGTAAATGCTATATTCTTAAAGATACTAGAAATGGAAAGTTTGATGCCAAGAGTGATGAAGGCATATTCCTTGGATACTCCACTATAAGTAAGGCATATAAGTGTTTAAACACTAGCACTAACAAGATTGTGGAGAGTGCAAATGTAATTTTTGATGAGTATGAAAAAGTTCAAGTTGATGAGTCCAAGCAATTAGAGGATTATAGATCTTTTGTATACTTCTATGAAAGAATGACTATTGAAGACAATGCTACAAATCAAGTTGGGAATAAGCAACAAATTTCAATATCAGTCGAGTCACAGTCAATGAATGTCAAACTACATTCAAAAGCCAAGCTATAGAATATAGAAAATGCACATTCTGACTCTGAAATTAGTATACATGAGAGAAATGATGAAGTACCAAATACAAAATATCAAAATAACTCTAAAACTGAAGGATCAAACATGGAAAGAAGGATAGAACCAAGGTTAGCCAAGTATGTGAGAAGACATCACCCTAAAAATTAAATCATTGGTGACAAGGATGCTAGACTAATGACATGGAATAGGCCCAGGAATGAATCATGTCTATTGAGCAAGGTTGAACCCAAAATAGTGAAGGATGCACTACAAGATGATGATTGGTATAAAGCTATGGAAGAGGAGATAGATCATATTGAGAAGAACAAAACATGGACCCTAGTTCCTAGACCAGCTAATAAAAATGTAATTAGTACAAAATGGGTGTTTAGAAACAAACTTGATGAGAATGGTGAGATAACAAGGAACAAAGCCAAATTATTGTGCAAAGGATATGCACAAGGAGAAGGATTGGATTATGGGGAAACATTTGCCCTTGTTGCAAGAATCGAAGGAATAAGAACACTGCTTGCATATGCTACTTACAAAGGTTTCACAGTCTACCAAATGGATGTGAAGTCTTCTTTTCTAAATGGTATACTAGAAGAGGAAGTCTACATAGAAAAACCTAAGGGATTTTTCAATGACAAGAACAAGGATATGGTTTGCGAACTATACAAGGCACTTTATGGATTGAAGCAAGCACCTAGAGCATGGTATGAGAGACTGCACATATATCTTGTGAAGATAGGATTTGAGAGAACATATGACAAAAGAAACTTGTATATCAAAGCTAAAAAAGGTAAAGATATTTTGATATCAGAAATCTTTGTTGATGATATAATATTTGGAGGAAAAGATGTTCTATGCAAAGAGTTTTTTGATCAAATGAAACATGAATTGGAGATGTCAATGTTTGGAGAAATAAAATTCTTTGTTGGATTGCAAGTACATCAATTGAAGAATGGCATATTTGTGACCCAATCCAAATACATCAAGGAGATACTCAAGACATTTGGATTAGAAGATTCAAAACCAGTTAGCACACCAATAACAACAGGACATAAACTATCCAAGAATGATGAGTTTGTTGAAGTAAACCAAACATTGTATAGATCAATGATTCGAAAGTTGCAATATGTTGTACATAGTAGACCAAACATTGAATTAGCTGTTGGTATAGTGGCAAGATTTTTTGAAAATCTAAGAGAAAATCATTTAATGGTAGTGAAGAGAATACTGAGGTATCTAAAAGGAACTGATGACTTTGGTCTATACTACAAGAGGAGTAAAAAGTTTGAATTGAGAGCCTACATTGATGCAGATTGGGGAGGTAATATTGATGATAGAAAAAGAACCAGTGGAGGAGCACTTTTCTTGGGAAAAAGATTGATTACATGGACCAACAAAAATAAAAGAATTGTAGCTACTATAAATTGCACCAATATTGTATGGATCAAACATTCGTTGCAAGGTATGAAGGAAGAAGTAAGTGAGCTTGTGATACTTTATTGTGATAATACAAGTGCTATCAACATATTAAAGAACCTTGTAATGCATGCTAAGACCAAGCATATTGCAATCAAGTATCACTATGTAAGAGAATTGGTGGAAGATAAGCAAGGATGGAATATGTCAACTCAAAGAAACAGATCACTAACATTTTCACAAAAGCACTACCTAAAGATGCTTTTGAGTATCTTAGAGGTAAGTTAGGGGTGATACCCATAGCCAAGGCTACTTAAGAACAAGAAAAGATTTCCCTGCATCAAATGAGTTGATTATTGAAGAAATTACATATTAATGCAGAGGATATTTACTTTAGGATTCATGTCTAAAGTAATCAAAGTGTAGAAGTTCAAAATCAGTCACAAGAAAGGTGACAAAGGGAGAAATTGAATGAACCTAAAAATGCTACACTTACATGATAAGATGTTAATATATCTTTGGCATTGTTGTCAAAGAGGGAGAAGTAGTGAGAAATTGATCAACAACATGGGATCAAAAATATGAGGAAGAAATGTCAAGAAAATGTAAAATCTGACCAAATGAAGATAGAGGGACAAGTAGACTGAAATAATCAAAAATTGATAGGATAAGATGAAGAAGTTGATCAAAACAATAGAGGATGAGCAATATAGAGGGAGAAACAAAGAACAAGGATACATCAGCTAAGAGGGAGAAGTAGTAATGAAGTAATCAAGATAGTAGGGGGAGATGTGAAAACTGAAGGTAATACAATTACTTTTTGGCATTTGACTTACTGTTCTAACCTAGTTAGCTTGTGGTTGAATAGTGTAGTCTAATGGTTGATCAGTTTGGTTTGCCATCAATGCCAAAGAGGAGATTGTTGTAAATCTGATTAAAAAGCTCATTGTTGGAGATCAAAGAGGGAGATTTTTGTTAATAGAATGTTTTCAATCATTGTTTTGTCATTGATGTCAAACCTACTACTTGTAGGAATGAAATGTTCTTATACGATCCAAGTACTATCACTTAGTTGATTGATGAAGAGGATTTGATCAACAAGATGTAACAAGAACACCTAAGGGAAAGGTTGAATTATGATGTTGAAATAAATGCAAGGATCAGTTAAGACAATGGTTAAATGATGTATTGATAACATATTCAAACATATAGAGGTTGGTCACACTTAGAAACATTGGAGGAATAAGTAGTAACAAGGTTGACTGCAAAGCTTAAACTAAGTTCATCAATGGGTACTGAGCAAGCTAGTTTAAGCCAAGAAAATTCTTAGTTGGAGCCGAGTAATAAGAAATTCTAGTGTATGCCGAGTGATCTTCAGGTGTCGAGTAATGTTCAAGTGTCGAGCATCAAAAAATCTTAAGTTGGTGCCAAGTAATCTTTAGCTGTCGAGTAAACTTTAGGTGCCAAGCATTAGGAAAAACATAGTTGATGCCGAGCAACACAATATGTGCCGAGCACTAGTATTTAAATAGTGTCGAGCTGCTGCATTATTTTAAATGACAAAGATTCACCAAATCTGAATTGACAAAGTGGTTACCTTGAAGTTTGTGAACTAGTTGGAGGATAAGGATGATGAGTTGGTGGCACAAAATTCTATGTAAACTATTTTTGGGAAAATTCAAAAGGATTATTCAAGAAGTTTCTAGAGGAAACAAAATATCCTACCTAATCTATACAAATTGAAATAAAAGAATGGAAGAATCAAGCAGGAAAAGGAACTCCAAGATTTCTATTTAAGGATTCACAGACCAAGAAGCAAATGTTGATGTTTCTAAAGAGCCAAAATTGTGAAGTGATTAGAAGGGTGTCAAGAAGAAGGCATCTAGGAGAAGGAAGCGCAAAGAGGCTCTGCTTCTACAAGTGGTCAAGAAGAGATGATTGTACTGGTACATTGAGCATGGAGACTTAAGGAGACTAAGCTTGAAAGGAGGGCAAGCTGTCAGAGTTGCAGAGATTGAAAGCCACGCAATGAGAAGAGCTTAGAAGTGATTAGAGATCTACAAGTTAAGTTGTATGATGTAATCAGCTCAAAATCCCTAATTGTTACTCTCTAGCAATTGTATCAATTAGGATAGAAGGAAAATCCTATGGACTTAGGTTGGCCTAATAGCCATTTGTAAATACTTTAATAGGGTAGCATTCCAAGTGAATGTTCTAAAGTCCTCTATCTAGGCCCACTTCTAATAGGGTGGTTAAATCCTCTAACAAGGTCACATTTAATAGTGTGTTGTAGCCTTTAACAGGGTAGGCCTTTCATAGGGCATCACTTCAGAAGAGTAAGAATTGAGTAGCATGTTACTGGTGGTTTTCCCAAATTGGGTTTCCACATAAATCACTATGTTATGTGTTGATCTTTTATATGTTATGCTTGCATGTTAATTTATAGTAACTTGTTGATTAGAAAAGTTAATGCTTGAATTAATGAATGGTTGAATGGGCTCACTACACTTAGTGAAAAAGGTTGAATTAGGATATTTGGACCTTGAATAACTAATTCACCCCCCCCCCCCCCCCCTCTCAGTTATTCTAAAGCATTTCTAACAATTCTAAGTACCTTTCTTACAACTATTTTCTCTTCAATGTCTCCTCCAGATGCTTTGATTGTACTTACACTTGCTTTGATTCTTTCCACATATTTGGCAATGTTCTCATCTTCTCTCATTATCATCTAATCAAAATGAACTCTAAGACTTTCGGCCTTAGCTCTTCTTAGATTGTCATCTCCTCCATATATATCTTTCAGTTTGATCTTCATCTCATAAGTTGTCTTTCAATCTTTGACTTCATCAAATTCAACATAACTAAGAGCAAATGCAATATCAATTATCATGATCTTATGATTCTTCTTTTCAGCAATATCTTCAATAGATAATGATCTATTGAGAGTCTTGTATTCAGTATCAAGATACTTGCATCCTAAGTCACTGATGGTAGCCAAGTGTAACCTCATAAATCCTTCCCATGCTACAAAATTGTCTTTGTTTAGCTTGGGGATTTCTCTTTTGTAAGACATCTTGATTTTTAATTTGGTCTTTGAAACCTTCTCAGCAAGCACCAAAAGCTCTAATACCAATTGTTAGAAATATAAGAGGAGTAACTAAGAGGGGAGGGGGGAATTAGTTACTACTAAAATAAATCCCTAATCCCTTAGATGTCAATACAAAATGCAAACTGAAAATTGAATATTGCTAAAGTTCGATAAACACATACAAAATCTTGTAACTTGGTAAATGCTTGGCATATAGACTTTAGATGTTATCTATGATTACCAATACTTTAACTTAGTTGCAAACACATAAAAGGAAATATCTTGAACACATTTGACACCAAGATTTAATGTGGAAACCCAATTTGGGAAAAACCACCAATTGCAACTACTTACTATTTTCACTCTTCTAAAGTGAGCCTTGTTGGGAGCCAACTGTTAAAGGTTACAAAACACACTATTAGGTGTGACCCTATTAAAGGATTTAATCGCCTTGTTAGGAGTGGCCTTGTTAGATGTCTTTAGACAATTCAATAGAACTAAAAACTTGTTAGAGGATTTGCAAATAGTTGTTAAGCCAACTCTATTAAGTGATTTAGATTACTGCTACAATAGTTAGAGAGTAACAATGAGATGACCTGATTTGAATGCAATTAAATTTTTGATTATAGATCTCTATTCTAGCTTGTACTTGATCCTTCTTGATCGATTATAGCTTTTCTACTTCACAAGGATATTCTGCTTATCCTTCAAATTTTCTTCCTCTTCTCATCATTAGATCTTCAATAGCATCTTCATGCTTATATTCACTTTGCTACTTTGAAATCAAAAACTTGAACTTATCCTTATATCTTCCACTTTGTCAAGTAAGCTCAAATACAACTTAGAATAATTAATATTCATCACCTCAGTCGGCTAGAATCAATAGATAAATCAATTAAGCTTAATATGCCAAAATAATAAAATCTTTCATTAGCCAACCTAGCTCGGTAGAAACTAACTTAGAAATGATTTCCTTTGTTAACCAATAGAAGCTTGGTTAAAACTACAAACTTCACAAAAATTCTTTGGCAGTGAGCTCAATTAACATAGGTTCCATCCAACTTTCCTTCATTAACTGAATGAGCTCTGTTAATACTCATTTTCTACATACTTTCCTTTGACACTCGAGTGAACTTGATAGACACTGCCTTCTAAACTATGCAATCACAAAAATGCTCAATAGACACACAAACTATCTTCACTACCCAAGTGACCTCGTCATATACTGAATGATAATGATAGGACATTTGTGTAACATCAAAGACAACACACAATTAATCAATTGTATCCAAAAAATAAATATTTACTTATTTAATTATCACTTCTCTACTAAGCATGCCAAAATGTATATGTCAAAATGTAAAGTTATTCTAAATCTTCAATAGCCCAACCACAACTCTAAGATTTGTAATCAACTTAACAATAGTGCATACAAAAAAATACATGATATATCACATACACATGATAAACTTGACTTCATTATTCTCTAATCCTTCAAGATCTTAGCACCATTATTAGTATTGCTTCTCTGATTATACACTAGCACAATATGACATGAATGAATGTAATGGAGTTAGTTGATGATGCAAGTATGATGGAAATATAGGTAGATGCTAATTTGGCTCTAAGAAAATTTAAACATAGTAGATGTAGGCTTATGTTGTAGATGTCCAAATGAAGGGAATAAGTCCATTTTATAGTTCAACCTCCAAAAGAATCAAGAGTCTAGATTAAAAGATAAAAGACTACGATAAGAAGGTGCATGGGAAATGATAAGATTACAAGGTTAAAGTGAATGAAGAGATGTGATTAATAGTTGCAATTGATTTTGGTAACACATCTTTAAGTTCAATAAACTTGGTCATGTGGGAAAAGGAGAAAAGGTGAATGAAGAGACATTCTCAACAATTGTTACATGCTTACTAACTTAGATTTTCCACATGAAAAAATTCAAGGGTTAGGGTAAGAAGGAAGATGATAATGAATTAATGTAATGAAAATAAATGATGTACTTAATTATAGGTAAATATAATTAAAAATTAATTTAAAAAAGAATGGCCCAATAAATAAAGTAATGAAATTCAGATAAATTCTATGTGATTAGTATGGGAAGAGACTAAGAAATAAAAACATATAATCTATTTAATTAATAGAGGAAAAATGGTAAAATTAAATAAAAAATTATTTATTTGATTGAAGACATTTTATGTCTCTATAGGGGAAGATACCCAATAATGGCTATAGCTAAATTCACACGCTCAATTGGGGAACCAAACAATGTTGAAATATCCTAAATTTTTTAGTTGTTCTCATATGCAACTTAACTTCTAAAACTAAGGTTTCAGCTTCTCACTAATAACAATGCACTCTACAAGTGATGTTATGTATGAAAAGGTCAAAAAGTTGTCCAAAAATAGTGTTTACCAATACTTGACCCCCGTTGCACCAATAATTAATTATTTAATTCCCCATTGTGGTCTATAAAATGTATAGTACTGTTCACAAATCTCCAATAGTGGCTCACAAATATCTATTAGTGGTTCATAAATCATCAGTATTGGTGTATGAATGAGCCAATCTTTGCTAAAAAAGACAAAAAATAACCAACTATTGGTATATAAATGATCTACTACTAGTATATTCAATGATTAAAATTGAGTAAACCATTATTGGACCCTAATTCACTATTAGGTATCATCCCATATGTATTTTTATTATTTATTTAATTAACATAGAGCTATGAAAAGGTTATTCAAATCTTCTTCTTTTTTGTGATCCCATTTACTTTTCCACTCCTTATAGTCTTTATTTAGAGTGTATCTTTCTTTGCAATTATATTTTTAGATAGTGTTTAACTAGTATTTGATCATATTCTCTTAATGTATGAGGATTTATCTTCCTTAAGGTTGTTGGTTCTTCATAGCTACATGTTTCCTTTTAGGGCTCAATAATAATTTCACAAACTCTATTTTTCCTACCTCACCACCCTTAAGTTTCATTGTATGGTTTCAATTTTTTAATTCCTAAAATCTTAAGTTCTAATTTTATTCTTTTATTTGAAAGTGACCTATATGCCATTATCTTTTCATCTCTTATATGCTTATTTATTTATTTATGTCATAAGCTACTTGAGATCATAATATTTCCTTGAGAATAATGTCTTTTCTTAATCCTTATATGGCTACTTCATCAAATACAATAAAAACTATAATTCTCATGATTGAAAGACTTTTGATAAAGTTAATCAAGATAATTATATTCACCATTTCATAAAGATAAACAAGATATCCCTCTTATCAATTAGGTACTTGATGTAGTAAAAAATACTTAATTCTTTTAAAATTTGGCTATGCTTCTATATTATAATTTAGTGAATATCCTTTATAGTACATATAATTTATATGACATTTGACTCTTGATTATGTTAGTCTCGATCACAAGTTAGTATATTTGGCAAGGGGGGTGTGAATTGGTATACGTAGTAAGTTTAAACTTTTTATTTTAAGTCATACTTAACACTTGCCACTAAGTTAGTGAGGACTACAACTCAACCACTGAAGGTCAAGAAAAAGCATTCTCATGAAAGTAGAAACCCATAACACAAAATTTATGTTATGGAAATCTAGCTAGGGTAAAAACCACAGTATGTGAGTCGATCCTCACAAATTTGCACTCTTTTGAAGTACACCAGGTCAAGAGATTTTCCCCATTAAAAGATTACAATGAAAATGTAAGGTGTCATCCTATTAATGGATTTGAGAGAGACCTATCAAGATATTTCCCTATTAAGAACAACCTAATTGAAGAACTTTAGAACACAAGTTAATGTTTCACCCTATTAAAGGATTTATACAAAGAACCTGCTAGGGTTCGCCCTTCTTAGTATTTACAATTGCATATATAAGTAAAAAACAAGAAAGTGATCTAAAATTTTTGATACTTAACTTATTCTTATGTATGTATATCTCTAATTTACTCTCTTCACCAATTTTTAGATGTGTTCTTCCTTCTCTTGGCTTTGCGGCCCTCAAATTTTGATCACTGGTGCGCTTGGCTCTTCTAGCTCTTGCACAAAATCTCCACATATTGTTCTATCATGGTATCCATATTTTTCTGTGCAAGGCACAATAAATCATTGAACACAACTTATCTTGTTACTCCTCTTCTTTTGAGATTCCTCTTAGCTCGACTCTCTCTAGCACTATCGCTAATCACTAGGCAATCCAAATATTTCTCCTCCTATCTCATCTTATTCATATTTCGCTTTAAGCTTCATTTAAAAATATTTAGACTTAGGATTCAAATTTTGAATTCTTACCCCTACTATTGGCATTACTTCCCATTGTAGTAGTGCATCACTTTTGTCAGATGTAGTGTATTTATACATAAGTCACAAGTGTCACATGCTCTCATTGTTCCATGCTTGATAGGAAGAATTCAAATTCAAATTATTTTTACTATTCCTTAATCTTTATTTCCATCAGCATTGAATGAGACTTAAAGTTCACTCTTACCCTCTACATGACTAGATAGTCACATGTTTCTTGCCCAATGTCCTTCACGATATCCAAGCTAGATCTACTTGTTGACTTTTTCATTGTTCCTCCTTTCGCTTAGTTGTCTATTGTGCATGTTGTCTTCTCTTAATAGCTTTTCCCCATGTGATTCATCTTAATTTGGTCTCCATATCTTCTCCAATTCAGACTATTTAAGTGTGAGTTATAGATGCATATTTTTGTTCCTTATAGATGCATATTTGTGTGCCTTATAGGTTGTACCTTATGACCAGTCAAGTTCTCTTGAGAAGTGTTTTCAGAAATAACAATGCCTTTAAATGACTATGTCTACCAATTTGTTTACCAATTAGATTACAACACTTAGGTCAGCAATATACCCCTTTGGAACTGATGTAAACACTTAGCCATTTGGATACACTTGTAATCTTCTTTCCTTCTTTTGTTGTCCCCCCTTGAGATAGTGTATTTTTTGAGTTTTTGATCACTTGTAGCTTATCTCAATTTCTTTCATCTTTTCTTTTTTCCCTCAACTTCTCCCCCTTTGACAACAATACCAAAGGCAACTATCTTTTGTTTTCCTTTTTCTTGAATACTCCTCCTATGGAGTAGTCCTTGGTGTTCATCAATCTACCTTTAAATTGTTGCACCCTTTTTTGGTAACAATTGATGCTCACTTGATCTGGGCTTTAGTTCAGACAAGATAGGGGTACAACCCCTAACCTTTCTCTCAAATACTCAAACATACCCTTTGAAGAGGATATTTGAAGATATATGCTAGTTATTTATTGGTTGGGATATATTCCAACCCAACCTCTTTTTCTTGCACTTGTTCCCTTAGAAAATGGTACTTAATAGATATATGCTTAGTCTTTGAGTGCATATTCGAGATTTTGGATATATTAATTGTGCTAGTGTTATCACATTTGTTAATTACCTGTTCCTCCATTTTTCTCTTGAGTTCCTTCAAGAAGTTATTTGATCTAGAAAACCTAACTGCAATTCATTGGAGTAGAAATATGTTATTCTTCAAAGGTTGATTGTAATATGCAATTCTACTTCTTGATGGTCTATGCTACCAACCTTCCTCCAAGAAAAAATTAACCACTAGTTGTGTTCTTTCTATCATATTTTTCCCCTACCCAATCAACATCTTTAAAGATACTAAGTTCAAAAGTACCTTTCTGAGGATACCATATTCCATATTCTTTAGTACCCTTTAGATATGTGAAGATTTAGCTACCATGTTTGACTCCTTTGGGTTGGTTGATAATCTAGCCACTATACCAACTTCTTGTACAATTCTTGGTCTATTGTACATCATGTATTGTAGCTTTTCAATCATGGATCAATAGAGCATCTTGTTTGCTTTAGGATTCTCATCTTTCTTTGACAATTTGCAATTGGTCACCATTGGTGTGCCTACCAGTTTCACTTCCTCCATGCCAATTTTTTTGCATACTTCCTTCACATACTTAGTCTATCCAATGAAGTTTCCTTTCTTTAACTGGGACTCTTGAAGTCCTATAAATAATTTTATTTCTCAAATCATAGAAATATCAAACTCCTTTTTCATGGCTTATGCAAATTATTTACTTAGTTTATCATCCCCTCCAAATATGATGTCATCAATAATGATTTTAGTGATTAGCGAACCTATTTCTTTTTCATATTTCATATATAAATTATAGTTGACACTAGTACTTATGAAACCAATCTTAATCAAGTATGATTGCAGTCTCTCATACCATTCTCTTGGTGCCTGTTTAAATCCATACAAGGCTTTTCTCAGTCTTCATACTTGATTCTATGTTAATTTTCAAACTCTTTAGATTATTCTATTTAGACTTCTTCCTCCATAACTCCATTTAGGAATGTATACTTCACATCCATTTGATATACCTTGAAGTTCTTATGTCTTGCAAATACCAAGATTATTCTAACTCCTTCTAGTCTAGCTACTAGTGCAAATGTTCCACCATAGTCAATGTCTTCCTCTTATGCATATCCTTTTTAGATAAGTCTAGCCTTATTCTTGATCACCTCTCCTTATTTATTCATCTTATTCCTAAACACTCATTTTTTTCTAATGACATTTTTTTCATCAACTCAGGCTACCAAGGACCATGTGTTGTTCTTCACTATTTGATCTATTTCTTCCTCCATGACCTTTCTCTAGTCTTTGTCTTTCAAAAAATTTCTTGGCACTTTGGGATTCATTTGTGAGTTTGGGCATGCAAACTTTGTCACCTTTTCTCTAGCTACTACTCTTGCATTAGTATAACCAATGATTTTCTCTATTGAATGGTTTCCTCTCATGGATTTTGCTAGCACTGGTTCTCCTCCTTGTGCCTCAACTCTTTATTCTTTTGGTCGAGCTTTTTCTTTTTCTTGAGAAGGTATGACTTCTTGTATAGGTTCCTCCTCTACCGATACTCCTCCCATTGTATTGATTAGTGTAATATACTCGAACTATCTATATACTTTTGGTTCTTTCTTATAATCTTCCTTATTCTTTTATGAGAATTTATCTACCTTTATATTGGCAAATTCTACAATCTTGTTTGTTTGAAGCTTCAGAAATTGATAATTTTTCCTCTTAGTAGATTATCCCAAGAAGATATCCCCATCACTTTTTGGTTCAAACCTCCCTTGGTATCGATCCCTCTTGATGTAGCACTTGCTTCCAAATACTTTGAAGTAACTAAAATATGGTGTATGACCAAACCACAGTTTATAGGGAGTCTTCTTTGTCCCTTTCTTTACTTGTACCCTATTCAATATGTACACAATAGTGCTTATAACTTCTCTTTCGTAGATATATGCAACATTTCTTTGTATCATGAATATCCTTCCATAGTCTATGATAGTCTTGTTTCTTCTTTTTACAACCTCATTCTATTAGGGAGTCCTAGGAGATGACATTTGTCTTTTGATTCCATGCTTCTCATAGCAGCTTTCAAATTCTTGTGAGGTTAACTCTCCTCCCTAGTATGATCCTAAGCACTTGAATGCTCTACCTATCTCTCTTTCCACATTTTATTTATAGACTTTGAACATGTGGAAGTCTTTTGATTTTTATTTCAAATAGATGGTCCACATCATTCTAGAGAAGTCATCAATAAATAGCATACAATATCTATCACCAGATACACTCTTCATCTTCATGGGACCACACAAGTTAGAATAAACTAGATCTAGTACATGTTCAAAAGTAAATGACTTGCTAGAGAAACTTGAGCTTGCTAGCCTACCTAGTTGACAATCCTTACACATAGTGTTGTTGAGTTTGCTGGTGGGGGGGGGGGGGAGGGGGGAACTTTTACTCAATTTTTTTCTTTCCTACTTTAATAATTCTTTCAAAATTTAGATTACAAAAACTATTATGCCATAGTTAGCTATTATCATTCTTAGCTATGATACAAGTATTATCATAAATAGTGAGGTAAAAGAGGTTAGCTTTTCATTGTTCTCTAGTAGCTAGTACCTTGCTAGTCTTGTCAAATATTCTACAAGATCCCTTATTAAACTCAAGCTTATAACTTTTGTCCATTAGTTGTGCCACACTCAATAGGATATATTCAAATCCTTCCACTAGATATACATCTTCATAGGTAGTAGATTCACATAGGGCTACAATTCATGGAATAATAGAATATGGTCAAAAAATATTCTTTAAATTGAAAACATAATACATGTTTTCCATCATTAGAAATGTAGTTGATTGCCAAAAATTGGAATACCTATGGAAGAGGGATTTTCAAATGAAAATTCAAGCCCTATTGTCAATCTAGATTTGACTCTAAAGGAGGATGAGGAGTAAAGTGATCTTACTACTAGGCTCATTTTAGCTTCACAAGTTCTCTTTGCTAATCCTAGGTATGTCATCAAAGAGCTAGAGAAGGAGCAGGAAAAGGCATACCTCATAGAAATGTTCATTAAAATGAGTCTTGACCCTTCTAATTTCGAAAAAAAAATTGAAAATGCAATGGAACACTAAATCTAGAACTTCAATGCTTTGGGGATGTTTTGAAGGATAAAATAAGCATTATATGAAGAATTTTCAGTTTAGTTAGGGTCTATTTTGTAAAACATATTATCAAAAAGTTTATGAAATTTAATGGTCAAAAGCTTGTCACTTCCCTTTTTGAGGGAAACCACAACTATTTTTGGTATAGTATAGTATAATATAGTATAGTGTGTATACACACACACACACAATACTATACTATATGAAGATGAAATGTAAACCAAATACAAAGACTATAATGCAAAGTAAACCTTTTGTTGTTGATATTGTAGTGGCATGGTGCTTTCTTTTTGGCTCTAGATATTTTATGGTAATCAAATGATACATTTAATTATTACTTTCCAAACTTGTGTGAATCATAATTTAATTTTCTAGTAAGTATTTAGTAATTTACTAGTTAGTACATAGTACACATGCAAGCTTGAATTGATCTTTGAAGTGATTGTTCTTTGAGAAATGTTTCAAATTATGTGTTAGACTTACATCTCCAACTTTCCTATAACATCAATCTATAAACTACTATTCAATGATTATATATCAATGGTTGAAGCTTTATTTCAGGTCAAACGTCTTGAACAAAATCTCAACCTTGTTCAAGTCTCTAGAATGGTGATATGTTTCCTTCTACCATGTACCACTTGTAGTTGACATTAAAGAGATGTCTTGTCACTATCAGCAACATTCCCTCTTCTACCGACTCCACACACATCACATATTTTTTGACACAAACTTGCATGTATGGGGAAGATTTGTAAAGATTTAATCATTTAAAATAATTGAACTGGAAACCAGAAGGACAAATATTTAGGGACCAGGGTTAAGAATAAAGAAATTTCTAGGAACTCCACCTATTTATAGGTAACTGAGCTTCTTCCTTTGTCATTTCTCATCTTATTTTTAGTTGTCACTAGTTTGGTAGTTGTAGTGCTTGATAAATTCTAGTCTAGTTTGCTTGATGTGGTAGACTAGTAGTCATTGCTTTATAACTTGTAGTCATTATTGTCTAGTTATTTATTTCTTGAACCTTCCTAGTTACATAAATTGTGAATCAAGATGGGCATTCCAACTTTCCTGACATTCAAGAAGAGAACTAGAAGGCCTTTTAGGAATCATCAATGATGAAATCCCTTAATCAATTTTCAATGAGGTTGTACCTGTTGTGGATTTCATCATTCATTCTATGAAAATGGTTCTAGGGCATGAGTTTCTAGAGAATGAGAATAGGTATTGTCTCAACATGGACATTATGTCCCATAATCCATCCTCTTTACTTGACTTCAGATAAGAAAGGGTTGACATTTTGATTCTCTTAATGAAGAATGTTAAAGTAGAATACTTGGACAATGAAATTGAAATTATTTCTCATGAAATAATCAGGATGGAGATCCCTTGGGAAGGTGAAATCCACAAGCTTCTGAAACCTAGCAAGAATGTCACCCTACAACCATTTATGTTGGGCTTGACTGCGGAGTAGTTGAAGTGCAATAAGAAATGGGCATGAATTGAGATGGATTTTCTCCAAAAATGGTATAATTTGGATGAAGTGGTAAAGAAAAATTAGTGGCTTCAAAATTTTAGAGACTTAGTCAGGTCTCATACTTTTTACACAAACTATTATAGTAGTACTACCACTTTCTCATGTTCACATTTTTGTCTAGTTTTTGTTTTTTTTTATCAAATTACAATTGTTGTAAATGCATCTCCCTATTTATTGTAATTTTCAAGGAATATCAATAAAAAATTTGGAGTTCCTTATAAAATTGTGTTTTACTATAATGCTTACTTCTGCAATATTTGGTATTTTTAAATAAATTATATAGATTTGTAAGAAACATAATATAAAATTTAACAATGAATTAAAATTAACAGATCAAGGTTTAACATTTAACATTTAAATTGAGTAACATTTAATTTAACTTTTATGATATATTTTTTTAAAGAAAAAGTGGCATATCCACCATATTTTATTAATAAACTAGTTCAATAAATCCCCTATAGAAGAACTAGGAAGAAACCTTGGGATCATAGTTATATACAAGTATATATTTGAATATAGATAGTTACATATGCAGTTACAAAAGATACCAAATAGGCACATAGTCCTACTCCTCACATATCCCATATTCTGAGAAATTCAATTGATATAAAATACATAGGAAGACCATGCATATCAAAACCCAAAAATTACTCCATAAATCAAAAAACTATTTTATCTATAAACATTAAAAATATTCTAATGTATTGAAGAACTATAATATTAATATTGTAAAGGGGATGAATTCCAACCCATTTTCCTTGGCAAAATGTCTGGAAAATTTAGGTGTTAAAAGAAAAAGGGAAGAGCTTGAAAACCTTATTGGTGGTTTGGGAAAATATACCAAAAATAATGCCCTCAACATTCTTGAGAGTGATGATGAGAATGTTTACCATACTTGATGCTCGTCCAAAATTGCTAAGGGAAGAAATCCATTAGGAATTTGGTTATTGAAGAGTCCTCTAAGGACACTATTGTTAAAGAAACCCCAGATTATGACTCTGACTCTTCTTCCAAGGACACTAAAACTCCTAAGAATGACCTATCATGCACCAACCCCCCGTCTCCTATCTGACCCTTGTCTTCCACTTTTCCTTAGATTGTCAACCCCAATTCACCCTTGGCCCCACCCACTAATATTTGTATGGTAGGTAAAAATGTTGATGTGGGTAGTCATTTTGGAGGTGTACTTGGCTCTCTCAAACCCTAGGTGGATCAACTCAGTAAAATGGTCCACCAGCTAAAAAATGAGATTGTTGGCCTAAAAAAAAGGTTCAGAGACATCGGTAAGTTTACCCTGAAGACCATGCATGCCAATCCTACCACCCTATGCACTTTGTGGGGTAAGATTCATGGTATGGATGCTACTTAGGAAAAAGAGGTGAAGAAGCTCTTCCAGTTCCTTAATGAAGAATAGATAGACATTCTATTGTTAAAGGGACTTGGTGGTAGCTAAGATTCTCTATGTTGGTTCCTTTTTTCTTTGATAGCCTAAGGGGCCTTAATACTTTCAATATGTGGATTATGTTTAAAAAATCTAGCCATGTGTGGCTTAATAGTTTAGTTTATGATGATATGAAGAACTCTCATATTTTTTATTTATTTTTTAAATATTAATGCTAGAAGTTTGATGCTTAAATCCTTTATTAAGCTTGTTTTTGATAGAGGCAAGTTTAATTGACATCCTTTTATTTCTACTCTCTGGAAGCTATTAATCCTTTATTAATGTGCTTGTAAAGTGTTTATGTTGATAATATAAAAATAATAACTTAGTATCCATGGTCCAACTCCTAATCAATGAAACAATCTAATTAAATTTCACTTATTTGTAAATCTGTGAAATACAATTTTGTTATTATTATAATATAATAATAAACAATATTATAATTATTATAATTTCATGAGTGTTAATATAATAAAAGGGATGCCCCCACTATTGTTGGATGAACAAAGATCAATGGCTCAAGATGTGTTTCAGGCCAATTTTGATAGCACTCTACTTGTTTTCCCAAATGACTCTAGAGAGAAGACATGTGGCATACATGTATTACACATACCTAATCACTATCTATTTAGACATGGTAAATAAAATAGTGACATCTGGTGACATAGCATCAACATCATTTATATTGTATTAGAAATGGGACATGTTGACCACTATTCAATCACCAAAGATCAATGATTCTAGATGTATTCTAGGTCAATTTCAACAAAAATCAACTTAGTTTCTAAAATGCCCACAAAAATAAGATATGTAGCATACATGAATCAAGTGAGAAATAAAATTTTTGGGTGTGAATATTATTATATTTATTGGGGATGCACTAGTGCAACATCTAAAGAGGCAATAGTCGATGCGTTGCCCACCATTAGATCTTCAAAGATTAATGGCTCGAGATGTATTTCAGGCTAATTTTGACTGAAGTCATATTTTTTTCAAAATTTCCATAGAAAAGAAGTAGAAGTCTTTGACTATTCAAAAATTAGCAATAATTAGTAAAGTTAATCCTAAATTATACTGTAATGTCGCACAATTCATAATAAATTATAATACCAGTTACACATTGTACAATGTACATAATAATTAATATTAAACACAATCTCAACTCTCCCAATTCTATAATTTGTAAAATTTCCTTTTATAGTGTAGACCATATGGTTTTGTTTTCATTGTTCAATATTTGATCTCTGCACAAACTACCAAGGCCTCTGCAAAAGCATTTGAGCATCATTGGTCGGAAAGGGGTTATGATTTATAAATTGCAACACAGTCTCAATCTTCTAAGAGTCAAGTCTATAGTAATTAGTTTGAGTTTCAACAATCTAGGAAAGATCCTAAACACATTTTTCTTACCACATTTTTTACTTTAAGTGTAATATCAGCTATAGAATTTAGGGTTTAACCATAAATTTATCATGCATTTTAAGCCTAATTTTTTTTCGTCCTACTAGCTAGGTAACTTGTAAAGTTAAATAATAGAATTACAATTTAGGTTTAAATGTTAATTGTTCCTTTAATTGTAATTCGTGACTATGTATAGTTATGTAATTTTTTCAATGGTGAAAAAAATATATGAGAGGAGTAGCACTGGCAATAAAAGTGCAACCCAAAATTAAATACAAGAGACTAGGAAATCGTATTTTTACTTGCACAAACTGGTTAAAGTGTCAAGTTTTACTAATGATTCCACAATATTTGTGATCTTATTATCTATAGAAGGAGTATGAACAAAATCATATATGCAATTGAAAATAAGTGGAATGATCCACAAAAGGAGTCAAATTTTATTTTATTTTAATACATGATAGGGTCCTCTGTAAATAAATTTGCAACATGGATTGTGGGAACAACCTTCTTGGGGTTACCTCCAATATTCCCTTGTCCAAAATTTGTAATGATTTGTGTCAAAAACCATGATAAGAAAAGAAAGATAATAGTCAATCAAAATACACAGGAGGTAAATTCCATTGATAACACAAAGTGAATTTTCTAGTCTATTGGACCTAGGGTATGAAGTAGAAAACCCAACCCACATTGACCTGGAAAAGCTAATAGAAACTTATTAGAACTTATGAACAACTAAAAAACATTCCTATATCAAAGGATTAGAAAATGAAATCAATTTTCCTCATTATCATAAATTTCCTTTGAATTAGATATTGTTTTTGCAATGGGTTCATGATACTATATCCCTTATATCAGTGTGTTTGGGTTTGGAAAGTAATGAGAAAGTGGGTACCAACATTCTAGAAATGATTTTCAATACTCATTGTATAAAAGATCTAGTGAGATATAATTATAATTAGCACATTGTTCATCACATGCAAGAACAAATATTAATGATTAAAAGAGGTTCAGACTCATAGAAGACATTTAGATACATGATCTACTTGTGTATCTTATGTTATAAAAGCATCGTAAAATATTTAAGACAAATAAGCTTCAACTTGATTTTGGTAAACCAATATTTGAATGGACACTTGTAATTAGGATAAGTAGTCACCAAAGGGACTACAACCACTTTGTAAACTTCTTTTTGGCACCCCATTAGCATAAAATTGTAGGCACTTTAATACCTATATTATATGTGTCTTGTAAATAGTTCATTAAACAGGGAAGTAAAATTCAATTAGTCGACTGGTACTTTATTGAAGCGTACATTGCATTAAGGTTTTATGTTCTAGGGGTAAAACCCTACAAACCTCCAATACATGTGATAGAGAGGGTATTTGCATTAGAATATATATGAAAGATGGAAAGCATAGATGTAATCTTTCATGGTTAGCAAAAGTAAACCATATTTTTTTCCTTTCCTATTTCATGTGTAGGGTTCAGATTTGAGAGAAGAGAATTCAATGTGGCACAAAATTATTTTACAATTTGTAAATCTGATGTTACCAAGGACTAGCAATATGATTTGCTAAACATAATTGGTACAAAGCTTGTACATAATGGGAAATCTGCAAGAAAAAGTCAACATGAGAGTATGCCATAGATTGAAAATTTTAAAAACATGGACTCTAGGAAACAATCAAAATAAAGATGGAGAAATAAACTAGTGAAAAAAATATTTCAATAGAGGAATTGTGTGCATAAATTAAAGAATTATAGAGATAGAAAGAAAAACTATAGCATGTGACATCCTACAATTTCTACTAGAAATTGAATCATCCAAGTCAAAAATCTATTCTAGATGTCATAAATAAAGAATGTGTAGCTACACATTGGTGTCAATAAAAAAAAATACTTTTTGGGAAATGAGGAAGAATCTTGGTGACCTTAAGAACTCTCTAGATCTTGAAGACTTCCCATTTGGATGAAATATTTAGCAAATTATAGGATAATGAGAATCCAGATGCAGTGGTTGCACAACATGATGCTAAGGATCAAGACAATGAGTATGAGATTTTTAAGGATTCTACATCCACCACCATAGGCACTACCACTGGTTCCACTAAATCCAGTCCCCAAACTATTATTTGTAGTATATTTGATTGAATTGGATAATATATTGTACTTAGTTAGCAGACAAGGGAAATTTATGGCATAGGGGCAAAGATGATAGAAAAAATGGGTTATCCATGTGATGGTGGGATGGGCCCAATAGGTGAAGGACCTTGGTATCCACTTCTCACTAAGAGCTACCAAAAATTGGTCATAAACTAGTCATTGGAGATCAATAAAATGACCCATCAAGTTTATTAAAAAAAAAGTTGAACCCATGACATTGTTCATCCCAGCTGAAATTCCAACTCCCGTTGTTGTTACATCTTCAAAAAGGACACTATGACTACACTTTGAGGAGAATATTATAGATGAATGTGCAAAGAAGAAAAAGGTATGAATATGACAACTAGATAATAATCAACTAGAGAGTGAGATAAATCCACCAATTTTTCATGTTAGCACCCTATCAATAGATTTCTCCAAAGTAGAAAATGTGGAGAAACTCAGTGTGGCAAAAAAGACCAACTTTGTGGTCTATAATTCACTTTTCAAGATGGGTAGAGAGAATAAAGGGTTTGAGAAGACAATTGAAAATTTAAAAGCAAGCCTGGAAAATTCAAAGGTAAAGTAGAAAGAAACATATAATAGTGGAAAGAAATAAAGAAAGGGATAACAAGTGCTTCCTCTCAACAAGAAACTAAACAACCAAAAAATCTTGAGGCACAAATGAAAATTCTAAAGGAACAATTGGAAGAAAACAACAAAAAGATAATTGACGTAAATGTGGAGAGAGAAAAAGAACTCAAGAAGTTGAAGGAACAATTGGAAGAAAGAAATAAAAAAATTAGTGATAATCTAAATCATGTTAATATGGATGCATACATAAAATTCAAAGAACCCAAGGACAAATTGTAAGAAATCAATAAACTACTTGACGACAAAAAAGCATCTGTAGTAGATATTTTCAAAATTTTGGATTCTTGTGGACATACAATTAGTAACTTAAATAAGGAATTGGACAATGAGAGGGAAAAAGAAAAATAGTGGGAAGAGAAAGAAGAGGAAATAAAGAAATAGAGTAAAAATCAATTAACACAAGTGGTGCAAGATCTACAGAAGGAAAACAAAAAAATCACAACCTATGAAAAAAATTTGATTGAGTCAAACAACAAAACTAAAAATTTAGTTAAGCAAATCAAAGAAAATTTTTTGGGGGAGATTATTAAAAATGTTAATAGGTTGTGTGATTGGTTTGGATTCCATCAAAAATTTCAAGCTATTTATGGAAGTATCAAGAGAAGATTGATAAGAACAAAGACCCTTTTAATCTCAAGAATACTAAAAGATGTATTATACACATAATCAACACAAATAGTGACATGTATTTGGCCAACAATTAAATTCATGACTGTGATCATGCATCAATAAAGTCATAATCTATCATTCAAAAATGCTAGAGTATAAGGGAAGGAGAGGAATATTTGAACTCATTTAGGAGAAAGCTCACCAAGATGGATGACAGAGATAATTTAATGACAAGTCTTAGTTTGCCTAATTCTTTCCCTAGTAACTAATCAATGAAATTTGTTGGAGTGAAGCTTACCAAAAAGAGTTGGAGGACAAAATGATCTCTAAAGTAGTCAAGTTTCCTTGGGATAGGAATTTTGAATTTCATATCATTGGAAAATTTAAATTCACTATTGGATGTAGAATTTCTTTCAAGTAAATCTTCTAAATATGGATGTCTAACAAAGTTGTAGGTCATCTACTATAACATAATAGATGTTCAAACTCCAAACAAAGATGAATTCAACATCTTAGAAAAGATGACTAAATCTTCACTCATCTCATGAGATGCCAATCAGAGTATGTGAAACTTGGAAAGTGTTTTTGATCATCTTTGTATTTTTTACATTATTTATATTTCTAATGGTTTGATATGAGTTTAAAGTTTGAGCTTTGTTTCTTGAACATGATAAACATAGCAGATTCTAGATGCTATTTTGTTGAATAGGCATGTCAAATGAAAATTCAAAAATGTGTTAATAATGAATTTGATGCTATTCTAAGACTCTTCCCATGAGGCAAAACAACATGATGCTATTGTTGCTCCCTTATTTCTATGTTTCTATAGAAGGGAATTTAGGGTCATTTGCTAAATCTAAGGTTGTAAAGTTAATACTTATAACTCATGATTATGAAATTGGGCATTGAAATTTAACTTTTGCAACATGAATTCATTGAATTATATCAATTATCATGTGTAAATAAATTAATGAGATTGAATATTAATTTTATCATATGAATTAGTATGTTTTCTTAAAAATAATCAAGGATTGTACCATAACAATGTATCATATGAACATGATAATGCAAATAAAAAATAATAGTAATTGTAAAAGTTGAATTATTGATGGCATCATCAAACATAAGATGTACATGTTTGTTTGACATTAGACATTTAGAAAATGATATAAATTATTATGCATGATAGATGGTGAGATATAGAGAATAATATCTACAATCTAGAAAGTAGTTTGTTTGGCATTAGACATTTAAAACATGATATAACTTATTATGCATGATAGATAAATCATGATGAGTTTCAAAGAATAGTGTCTAGAATCCAAAATGTAGAGTAATTACTAATGAGTAATAAATTAAGAGTTGACACATCATACCATAATTGTTAGAGTTTCCACTACATCTCATCATCTAAATCTTTGGATTCCTCACCATCAAGTTCAAACAATCCTTCATTATGTTCCATGTTTTCTCTAGTTTTCATATGCCCTGCTTGCCTAATCTTCAACTTCAACATAAATCTGACTAATATGACTACTTAAGTTAGTGATCCCATTGTTTTCAATGTTTCCCAAACCTCTTCTTTGACATTTCTTCCTCCACAATTTCAGTGCCCTTTTGTAAGGAAAATTATTGACTTCATATCTAGATGTATACAACCTTAGGCTTTAAAAAAAAAAATTTCTTGTCTAGTTTATTTCTCACCTTTGACTTTAGGAACCCCAAGGAATTGAAAAGTCTCTCATCCTCTATAGACCCCAATATCTTGGTCAAAAATAATTCAACAAGCTTGAAATATCATGATATTGAATCCTCAACACTTCACTCTGAGCTAGATTTCTCCAAAGCTTGTTTATTGATCCTTCTTCTCTAGGGTTTTGCATAAGATCATATTGTTCTTTCATTGTCTCTTCAAAATGACATGATTTCTCTCTCAAATGAGATTTGAATCTAAAATTCCATTTATAGTTACCCCATTAATTTATTTGGTTTTGCAAAATTGATCTATCAAAACCAATAACTTATCTTTAGAATCTTTTGGACTTCTGAAACTCCAATAATTAGGAAAAAAATACAGATTGATTCAAGTACTCTGAGTTGAGGCAATATTTCTCTAATTTGTGAGGAAATATTATAAGAAATATCTTTCACAAAATCAATTACAGACTCAACACTCTTTTTAAAAACTTTCCTTGTAACAGGTAATTTTGGCTACATGGGTTGAGAACTTTTCTCGTGGATACAATCCTTTCATAGTAGTGCATTGGTATCTCAACACCCTGTATATTGGCACATAACTCCCCCATTTGCATCATCTTTAAAAAGTTATTAGGATTATCCAAATATGTGATTCTTGTCGACCTTGAAAGTTTTTCATCCATAGAAAATGAATCTAGATTTCTATAGAGATTATTGAGGGTCGTGCATTTCATATATACATCGTATTATATTCTACAATATACACAAATCATTTCTAGATATTTTTTATTATATTTCTTATTTCTCTAGCATGGAGAGAATGATTACTAGCATTAAGAGTGTCTCTTCATTACTTAACCTTTCAAGTATCTTGCCATATTTTCATTAGCCACCTTCATCATTGCAAGTTGACTCCATTGTTCCAAGCAACGATGGATATTTAGAAAAAAATCTATGAGTTGGTCCTCCAAATAGATCCACCTAGTATCATTGTCCTTAAGAATCTTTCTTCCATTAGTTGGTGCCTCAGAAAGCTATTGAAATTCCCTAAATTGTTTAGGACTTTGATAAATGTGTCTATAGATCTATTTGATTAAAACTCCAACTTTGTAATTTTGTGAATAGTTGCTGACAATAAAAATCTAGATTCATTTTGTGGGCCATGTAGCAAATTTCAACAATGTAAGGTGCAAGAAAATATTTTAACTTTGTGACAAGAGAGCTCTTGTGGTCTTGCATTACTGAAGCTTCATCTGCTCCAACACACACCAACTTTTGGGCAATCATTATTTCATCTATACCTCTATATTCAATTAGAGAACTCTTTACTAGTTAAAATATATTTTTTGTTGTTGAATTATCCTTCATTTTAACAAGACTTCATAGATTGGGTTGGATGACAAAATTGTGTATAGTATAGACAAACATGCATACCCAGGTAGTATTATCTATTGTTGTCACCTCATCTAAAGATAATGCAATAAAATCTGATTCTTTAATTTTAAATTTGATATTTTCCTTTTCAACGCTAGTAGACAACTTACCCATTCCCATCTACATTTTATTGACCAGTGACTCCTTGGATAATAATGAGCTTTTAGTAAGTGTAATGAAACACTCAAGAATGGGTAGTCTTTCATGGAACACCCTTTGCTCAAAATATAGAAGACAACCCTTAATTGAATACTTTTGCCCATTTGTTCAACTTCCATTGCTTTTCCAAGAAGAGATTCAATTGAGCCTTTTACTTTAGTAGGCTTTATCTATGTTTTCTTCTCAAATTATAATTTTATTGTATTCTTAACATATTGACATTCATTAGGGGCTTGTGAACAAACTACATACCTGATATCTCACCCAAAACCCTCCACTCCTAGTTAACCCGTTGGCCTTTATTACTCCCCAAGTTTCTTTGGACCTTGGCCCTGGCCTTAGCCAAAAGAAAACCAAGAAAACCCTAGGCCCTGAGGTTAAAATTAGTCTCATTGAGTCTAATTTGGACACTATAAAGGGTAAGAAAAGTGCTAGGCGATCCAGTAAATGCCTCTAGATGGATAAATTTAAGTCCCCCCTGCCCCCAAGCATGATTCCAGCTCTAAATCTTCTGAAAGTGATGTTAAACTTGCAAAAAAGAAGAGACTGCCCCAAGACACCAAGCTTGTCCCCAACCCTCTTAGACCTCCTCATATCTCTAACACCCTCGAAGCTACCCTGACTAGAAGTAGGGGGGAAGACATCACTTACCCTAGGATAGAAGCTCCTAAAGGTGGGGGGAAGAAAGGCAGACATAGTCATAGTAAGGCTAGACTAGATAGGCTTGAGCAGACTATGAGGGACCTGACAAACAATCAAACTGGTATTTGTTAGATATTTGATACTTTGGTGGAATTTTCCACCAAACTCATACATTCTACAGCTACCACCCTTTACTTTTTGTAGTTGAATAAAGAGGAGAAGGACCTGGGCAAGGCAAGTGAGATAACCCACTCTGTTTATGGGTTCCCGGTAGAGGCTTGGCTAAAGACTATCTTGGACAAACTGATTAAGGTGGAGGGGGAGGACATGAATAAGGGTGTGCTTGAGGAAAATAAGGAAGATGATCATGGACAAAAGGAGGGTAGCTAGCCTTGGGTCTGGTGTTTATTTCTATTTTTATGTTGCTCATGACTATGAACTTAGTAACCTATAGGATTTTACTTTCTTTTCTTTTGTCATTTATTGGGACTAATAGAAATGATGTTTTATAAGTGTTATTGGGTTATTTCTCAATCTTTTCTACATTTTTGTTTAAGGACTAGTAGTACTACTAATTCGGTTATGGACATTATGTGTTTTTTGAAGTTTAAAGTTGGTATAGGTTAATTGGTTTGGAGGTAACATTTGGCTGACCTATAGCATGTTTTGTACTTGAAGGCCAGCCCCCCATCTTTTTGGTTGCTATCTAATGCTTCAAAAACATGTTGATATTCATCCTTGGTTTTCCAACTTATCACTAATTTTTCCACTCCATCTATGATTTCTTCTAATAAACTTTACCCATGTATGCTTTTCTATGATGTCCAATTTTAGCTGCAACCTCTTTTCCTGTTATTTATCCTTATGCATATCATACATCTACATTCTACTAGAGGCTCACCTTTTATTAGATTGTGGACATGTTCAATGAATGGATACTTTGAGGCCCATTCTATTTAAAATTTCATGATCTATAGGTCCCATTTCCCATCTTTTATGGATTTCACATCATTTTATGTATTGTAATTCCTTTTTCCCTTTCCTAGTTGTGCACCATTAGTATCGTCATCTTTGGAATTCTTAGCTAGGTTGATTATATTGTTTTGGCTACTTTGGGTATTGACCTGAAGATCTTGGCTACTCTGGGTATTTACATGAAGATCTTCTTCAAGTTCATTGTGACTAGAGATATCAAGTTCACCAACTTCTTCAATATGTTCTAGTGGCACTGGCAGTGGTTGGGAATCTTGTAAATGTACTTGTGATTTTGTAGCTTCCTGATTTCAGCCACTAAAATATGATGAAAAGGTTTTGCAAGTGCATTTGGATGGCCTTTCTTGGCTTTCACCACATGTAGGAGTCCTACCCTTGTTCGTGTTTGACATCAAAAAGTGACATTCGACTATTGCATATATTTATATAAATATGATTCATTAGAACTATACGATCTACACTATAAAATATAGTTGTCCTAGGTCACCCTAGTTACCAGATGACTTAGTAGTCACTAGTCCCAGGGGATAACTAGCCACTAATAGTCTAACTTGTACCTATTATATATGAACAAACTAAAATTGTAGAGTCCACATAGATAGGGCCTAAGTTACTCACCTTTGCCTAAATTATAGTCGTCACTTTCCAATGCTCTCAACAGTTTGAGAAATTGATACTTCATTCTCAATTTGGATGGAGATAACCTACTAATCAATGAATGTATTTATACCAATCCTTTTTGGAAAATTCGGGGGGAATGTTATAGTGTTGTGTTTGATTGCTAAGGTTTTCTTATGAGCCCTTGTGTATTTTTAATTTTTTTATCGCCCAATAGGCCTTAAGGGTATAATTATGATATATCCAATATATGGACATGCATAATAGAGTTGGCAAAATTGAACTATTGTGCAATACACATCCACATATTTGTGTAGAAAATGTGATCCCTCTTCTAATTTTTTTTTAGAACCATGGGTGAATTGAGGCCATCCAAAACATTTCCTTCAAAAATCATAGGCGTGTGTTAAATTTGTCATGTGCAAAAAATATTTCTGATTGACTATAACATGTGAAAAGGAGATTCGATGGCATAAATCCCATGACAATATGCCTAGGGGGGTGACCCATTTTTGGTAAAGTTGAGGTGACATGTCATACCACATATGTGGAAATTTTTTGCCAAACTGACATTGGTCAATGAGAAAAATTTTCCAATTGGAACATATTCACCACTAAAGTAAATAATGGTTCTATCATGCCTCAAACATGTTAATTACATGGTATGATAGATAAACGTTGTAGAAAGGGTGTTTCTTCATTTACTATTTTGGCAGGTAGTACTTGTAGGTTGTTAGTATATTCTACAAGATGTATTCAAGGTTAAGCACCTTGTAGAACATGCTAGAGATAATGATTGTTTGTCAAGATGGATCAGTGTTATCACAAAGTGCCATATGTGACCATTGTAGGTAGTGCATCTTTGATAGTATATATCTTATAATGTTATGGTTTACCAAATTTGTATCGAGTAAGAAAGAATTTAAGATAACTAATCCTTAAAAAAGGACTCTCATAGAGGAATTCAATGGCACCAACTTAATAACATCTTGCTAGTGTGAAAGTAGTGTTTCTACTTGCTTATGAATGACTTCATCTTTTGTTTATGATTCTACCAAAACAATGGGATAAGTCTCATGTTGCTCGTCCCTTCCTAGCTCAACTTGACACATTGTAAAATCAAGGATAGATAAATTGGGCACTAAACAAGATCAAAAAGATACCCACTAAAATAACAAAAATGCTAAAATATTAAATATTAAATATTAAACTAAGATAATAAATAAAGAATAATTGTCTTTTTCTTAATATCTTTCTCATTTCCTTTTATTCCATACTATACAATTATAAACAATAATTTTATATTCAAATGCAAAAACTCAAATACATATATTATACTATAAAATGGTCTCACCACTATTACATTCTCATTGCTTTATGGAAAATATAGCCTAGATAGTCCATTTAAAGCTCATTTTGCACTGGCAGTGGTTGTGAATCTTGTAAACATACTTGTGATGTTGTAGCTTCCTGATTTCAGCCACTAAAATATGATGCTAAGGTTTTGCAAGTGCATTTGGATGACCTTTCTGGCTTCCACCACATGTAGGTGTTCTACCCTTGTTCATGTTTGACATCTTTGATTCTCTAAAGAAATACAGGCTGCCAAAACAAAAAATACTTGTTGAAAAAGTGGCATTTGACTATTGCATATATTTTTATACATAGGATTCATTCATCGCATGACCTAAACTATAAAATATAGATGTCCTAGGTCTCCTTGATTACTAGATGACTTAGTAGTCACTAGTCCCAGGTGTCCCAAGTGATAACTGACCACTAATAGTCTAATGAAATGTCTCTTTTCTGATTTTGTATGATATTTCCAACCTCTAATAAGATCTTTAAGATCAAACAACCAATATTTCAAAGATCCACCAATTTCTCAATAAACCCCAAATTGGGTATGCCAGAAATAGTGCCAAAAGCTTCACAGCTTCACCTATTATTAATAAATCTAAAAGTGGAAATTTTTATAGAAATTTGAGCAGCATAACAGCCTATAAAATGACATTTCCAGATCTGTATAACATGCACACAATAGCTCCCAAACGGAGGACCAAAAAAATGCTCATCGGGCTCCCGAAAATAGCACAAAATAGCCCAAAATCACCACAAAAACTTAATAATCTATCATAGAAGTATAATCATATCCAAATACATATATTCAGCTCTATTTTAATATTTAAAATTCTGATATACAGAAGCAACCCAAACTGATATGAAATACTTAACTGGAAACACCAAACTCTTACAAAATATACACCTGAAAACCCACAAATCTGCATTGTTCAGCACAAAGGAAAACTCTGCATGAGCATGCACATGGAATGGCTTCAAACTCCTATCCTTAGCCTTCCTATAAACTTGCAAACTCTCGTTCTTGGGTCTCCCTGGAAACCTGCAAACTCTCATTCTTGGGTCTCCTTCTCCACAGGTTTGGCAGCCTCTGAAGAATAACAAAGAAATGAGCAAAAATCAAGTTTTGGAATCAGCCCAAAATGCCTCCAAACCCATTAAAAGAGGGCATAACCCTAACTCACATCCAAGAGGGGTTAATAAAACATATTTTAATAATAATCTTCATTTATTAGTCCATTAGCTTCCAAAAATTATCCCCTTTTTCCAAAACTTCACCTTTTTGGGCCTGCCTACCTTAGCAAAGATTATTATTTTTAATTATTTGAAAAGGGGACATGACAAGTCCTCCCCTTCCAAATATTGCTTGTCCTCAAGCAATGGCTGAACAATAAACCAATCAATCCACCTGGATCCCAAATGTAGTCATGAACTATACTATTGTCAATTAACACAGGCTCCTGCAATATCCTCTGCAATATAACCAAGAGGAATCCATAATCAAACTAACAATTACTGCTCAACCAAACTCCAAAGTCACAACTTCCACAGTTAGAAACCCACGAGACACAAACTCTTAGAAAATCAAAACTCAAGTAAAGTGGACAAATCAAACTACCAACACAGTAAATACCATCAACACATTCCACTGGCCTATACAGAATGTACAATCCAACTCTGCAACAATGGTGAATGCTCCCGAATGAAACTGTACCAAGTATGGAGAATCCACACACTGTACAACTCCTGTAGTCAACACAACTCTGTAGATCACCAACCACTATCTCATAACCATAACTCCCATGCACCCTTGATGGTGAAAATCCATCACAAGATAAACAACAAGAATTGGAACCCAAACCAAATTTGCCTGCCATCAACTCCTCAACACAAGGATCAAATGCTAACTGATGTACATACCTTGCAATATAATGTTGATAAAAAAAACCAACCTTAGTCAAAAACTCACCATGAACAAGTGATACAACCCATTATGAATGATCACCAGCTAAGTTAGGAGATGTCATAGCCAAAGGAGTAGAATCAATAACAACACTTTGAAACTCCTGCTCTAAGTCACATATTATCAAGTTGTCAACTGCAGAACCTATCTCCATGTCGTGCCCATCACAACTCTCATCCCAAGGTGTCAAACTATCCCATAACTGATGATAAGCACTAGGAACCAAAGTACATCTCTGTATCATCATCTCATCAACATGGTCATCAAAGGTAAATTGATGAGCATACCTCACAATGTAATGCTGATAGAATGCGCCAATCTCAGTTAGTGGCTCAGACTGCAATCTAGATGTAACTAACTGCAATCGATCACTAACCAAGTTGGAACTGACTACTACCTCTAAAGACATCACCAAGGGAGTAGTATTACTAGCAAGAACCATGCCAACTATCGGCTCACCAACATCACACATGGTCTTTGATACAGCATCTCTAGTCTTCATGCCATTAGTGCTAGAGGTCACCACCATGTCAGGCATACCACAACAATCTACTGCAGCACCCAACTCAACTGAACCCGACTCTAGTGGGGATGAACCTGATATGCCAATGTTAGTATCAAGGATGGATGCATCCCCATCTCCACTATCTTTGACAATCTCGACCATGGACATCCTCGAATCATCAGACACCACAGCTTGTGACTATACAAAATCTAGTAAAGACTGTAGTTGCTCTAACTCCATGGTCACCTTAGCCAAATGAAACTATGACTCCTTGAAAGCCAACTGTGTACTCTCAAGAATCTCAAAAGTCACCTCAAGCTACTCAGTAAGCTCACTCACCTCATCTTCCTTGGCCAACAATGCATCATATGTTGTACTGCCCCACTCCATAAGATAATCTCTGTCGACTACCAACTGCATATAATCCTGTCTCAAAATTTGGATAGCCTCCCATAAATAGTGGAACTCTATCAAGGAAAGATAACTACCTCCTTGCTTATCACTAGTAGGAGAACCCCATCCATAAACTGCTAACAATTGACGAGCAGCATCGAAATGTTGGCAAGCAATAGCAATGTCTCGCTCACTAACTCTCAACTGACTAGACACATGATGGCATTGACTAGACTATATCCCACAAATCTCCTCCGATGCACTATCTAAAGGAGTATCCTCAAGGTTACTAGTCTCTAGAGTATTACCATCCATATCATGCAAATCAACTCCAAAGCTCATATCAACATATGGAGTATCAAAAATTGTAGCACTGTTATCCAACTCCTTTGTACCAAAAGAAACCCCAAAGGAAACTAAGTCTTCAAAACTGCCCACTACATCCTCTTGGATGTCATCAATGCCAATATGATCCTGGGACTCATCTATACACACTGCCAAATATGAAAGATCATCAACACATTCCAGCAAGTATGGTCGACTAGATATATGAACAAAGCCCAACACTGGTGTGTAAAAACTAATACCAACATCGGATAAGCTGATAGCACAAGAAAATACAACACTGTGCAATCTGCTAATCAAATCCATGATAGCACCCAAACAAACACTGCTACCAAAAAGTGTTAAAGATCTCCAGTCAACTGAATCCCAAATGCCAATATAATAATCTTAAGTCCATATCTGTAAACTAGAATCAGCTGGTAACTCAAGCAAAATCCTCACTTGAGTAATATGACCAATACCAACTAACTCCACATACTTGTCATGATGAGATAACAAAGTCACAATACTGTCTTTGTTCACTTTCAGCTGGTTGGACAAATTGTGTGAAGTACTGCCAGCCTCAACCTCATGTGACGAAGCATCTAACTGTGCCTGGTACTCTTTCTCAGCAAAGTCATGAATGTTCAATGTCTGCTCATCTCTACCAGGTATCTCACCATCATGCACAACAACATCCTCATAATCATCATCTGAACCCACTATGCTGTAGTCACTACCTGTTGTAACTATACCATCCTGAATACCTATGATATCACCCTTTAATGACCTATATACAATTGTCTCAATTTTAGTATCAAGTTGACCATTACTATCAATTTGCGTAATATCCTTTCTCACTACCTCCTATGGTGGAGTAGAATCTGAGATCTCTGCCTGGCTATAAGCTAGTTTCTCAAACTCCTCATGCAAGTTCTTGGTAATTGTGTCATCTGCCCTGTGAGAAAATCTGCCAAATAGAAATCTAGTCAACTTATCCACCTTAGCTAGTTCAGACAACATGTCATTCATTATACGGTGGTGCTCAACCAACTGTTCAGACATGTCATGGCTTATTTTCCTAAGTTTATCTCGAATGTCTAAATAACCATCCTTTCTACTATTCTGACTTTGGATATCAATTGTCCAAGATCGTGTCCTCTGAGACTCTATACTATACCTGTCCATTCTATATAAAGTAGAGTGTAACCTCAATAGTTTATAACTTCTTCATACACCAAGAACTAACATGCAATTGATTAGAAGTAGCATGCAACCATATATTTTGACATGCAGCTGATTAGAAGCAACATGCAACCACCAAATTCACCAAGAACTAACATGCAAATGATTAGAAGTAGCATGCAATCATAGATTTTGAAATGCAACTGATTAGAAGCAACATGCAACCATAAATTATGACATGCAAGATCTAGGTAGTTGTCAAAACTGACATGCAAGATCTGGGTAGTTGTCAAAACTGACATGCAAGATCTGGGTAGTTGTTAAAACTGACATGCAAACTTCTACAAACCCTCAGGCTGGCAAGATCATGGCTCTAATACCACTAAAATGTCTCTTTTCTGATTTTGTATGATATTTCCAACCTCTAATCAGATCTTTAAGATCAAACAACCAATATTTCAAAGATCCACCAATTTCTCAATAAACCCCAAATCGGGTATGCCAGAAATAGTGCCAAAAGCTTCACAGCTTCACCTATTATTAATAAATCTGAAAGTGGAAATTTTTACAGAAATTTGAGCAGCATAACAGCCTATAAAATGACATTTCTAGATCTGTATAACATGCACACAATAGCTCCCAAATGGAGGACAAAAACAATGCTCATTGGGCTCCCAAAAATAGCACAAAATAGCCCAGAATCACCACAAAAACTTAATAATCTATCACAGAAGTATAATCATATCCAAATACATATATTCAACTCTATTTTAATATTTAAAAGTCTGATATACAGCAGCAACCCAAACTGATATGAAATACTTAACTAGAAACACCAAACTCTTACAAAATATACACCCGAAAACCCACAAATCTGCACTGTTCAGCACAAAGGCAAACTCTGCATGAGCATGCACATGGAATGGCTTCAAACTCCCATCCTTAGCCTTCCTAGAAACCTAAAAACTCTCCTTCTTGGGTCTCCCTGGAAACCTGCAAACTCTCGTTCTTGGGTCTCCTTCTCCACAGGTTTGGCAGCCTCTGAAGAATAACAAAGAAATGAGCAAAAATCAAGTTTTGGAATCAGCCCAAAATGCCTCCAAACCCCTTAAAAGAGGGCATAACCCTAACTCATGTCCAAGAGGGGTTAATAAAACATATTTTTATAATAATCTTCATTTATTAGTCCATTAGCTTCCAACGATTATCCCCTTTTTCCAAAACTTCACCTTTTTGGGCCTGCTTGCCTTAGCAAAGATTATTTTTTTTAATTATTTGAAAAGGGGACATGACATCTAACTTGTAGCTATTAAATAAAAATGAATTAAATTTGTAGAGTCCAAATAGATAGGGGTCTAAGTTAGTTGCCTTTGCCTAAATTATAGTTGTCGCTTGCCAATGCTCTCGACAGTTTGAGAAATTGATACTTGGTTCTCAATTGGAATGGAGATAACCTACTGATCTATGAATGCATTTATACCAATCCTTTTTGGCAAATTTTGCGAGAATGTTATAGTGTGCACAAAATATTTGGCAAAGCCCACATAGTAAGAATACCTCCTATGTAATTTGCAAGGAAATTATGGTCTGTCCAATATATGGTCATGCATAATAGAGTTGGCAAAATTGAACTATTATGTGACACACGTCTGCATATTTGTGGGGTGAATGTCATCCCTCTCCTAATTTTTTTTTTAGAATCATGGATGAATTGAGGTCATCCAAAAAATTCCCTTCAAAAATCATAAGCGTGTGCGTTTAATTTTCCATGTGAAAAAAATATTTTTATTGGCTATTACATGTGAAAAGGAGAGTCGATGGCATAAATTCCGTGGCAATATGCCTAGGGATGTTACTTGTTTTGGGTAAAGTTGAGGTGACATGTCATACTACATTTGTGGAATTTTTTTATCAAACTGACATTGGTCGATGAGAAAAATTTACTAATTGGTGCATATTCACCACTAAAGTAAATAATGGTTCTATCATGCCTCAAACATGTTAATTACATGGTATGATGGATAACTGATGGAGACACAACCCAAGCACAGAATGGACACAACGGGAAAAGGGAAATTGTATTAACTATAAAAATGAGCTAGTACATTCAGTATAGAGATAATAGACTTCAAAACATGCCCTAAGGGCTTACAATAGCACAAAATTGGAGATAAGTTCTCCTTTTGGTACCTCCTTTCAAACTCCACTCTGAACTACCTTTTACAATGCCAAAAAAGTCCTTAAAATAGACCCCGGAGGGTTAAGGACTAGGAGTACATTCTAGAAAGTGCTAGTAGGCATCCACCAACCAAGTAGAAGGCTCCAGAAGCTGCATTAGAAGTTGGTACAAATCTAGAAGAATCCAAAAACGGTAACTAAACTTCCGGGAGGCATAACTTTTGAACCGTAGCTTTGATTGACTAACCGTTTATATTTTTGGAAAGCTCTCAAAGCGCTCTATAGCCCTATGGACCAGCTTCACTCATCTTCCATTTTTTGGCCCTTTTTGAGGTCATTTAATGCCCCTAACTTGGCTTTGAAGCATTCTTAGGAGGTCTCCAAAAACCAAAAAACTGTGATAACTTTCAAACCGTGGGGCCTTTTGACTTGATTCTTTTTTTGGAATGCTCTAAATTGCAATTACATTCATCTGGCCAATTTACACCTCCTAGTTCACCAAAATGATGGCTCAATTACATACTCCTATTTTTTTGGCACTTACACGTGTCCCAAAGTGTTCAATTACTCTATCCTAGAACACTGATAGTGGAACTGTGAGAGTTGGAACCTTTATTTGACCCAAATGAGTATCCAGAAATGAAAACACATGAAATAGAAACTAAGTCTAAGTACATTTTTTGGGTGACATAGGATTGCCCTTATACCTCTGGATGCTCCTGCATCAGACACCCAGGGTAGATTGAAAAGTGACCCTGTCACTTTATGAATGGTAGAGGAAATCCCAAATGGGAAACCTCAGCTGCTGAAATCCAAGTTGAGTCCTCTATCGACCGTCCTTTCCACTTGACCAAATACTCTTCATACTGCCTATTTCTGGTACTCCTACCCACACGATGATCTAGAATGTTTTCTATCTCCTCCTTTTTAGAAGTAGGAATTGGACATGCCTCTAACATCAGTTCCTCATCTCCACCATCATCATGATACTTTGTTAAGTCTGCAATGTTGAAAATAGGAGAAATGTGAATACCATCTGGCAACTCCACCACATATGCATTTCCTGAGTCATGTTTCTTCAAAATTTTGTAGGGGCCAAATTTCTTCATTTTTAGCTTCTTGTAAGTATCGGCTGGAAATCTTTCTTTTCGTAAGTGTACCATGACTAGATCCCCTACTTGGAATTCCTTATGTCTTCTCCTTTGATCAGCCCTAGCTTTATACTCTTGATTCATCTTGGTAATGTGTGCTCGAGCCTCCTCATGTAGACGCTTGATATGTTCAACAAATTCTTCAGCTTCAGCACTTGTCCTCTCCCCTTGCTCTATCTTCCTCAATTCTGGTGTAGTCCTTGGGCTACTTCCATATACAATTTGGAATGGTGATCTACCAGTACTCCTATTTACAGAGTTATTGTATGCAAACTTGGCTTGTGGTAGAATCAAATCCCACCCCTTGGGCTTATCCCCAACTAAACATCTCAACAAATTGCCCAAAATTCTGTTTACCACTTCTGTTTGGTCGTTAGTCTGTGGGTGATGTGTGGAACTGAATTTCAAGTCTATTCTCAACTTTTTCCACAATGTTCTCCAGAAATACCCCATAGATTTAGTGTCTCTGTTAGAAATTATACTCCTTGGAAGACCATGTAGTCTTACCACCTCTCTAAAAAACAAGTTTGCAATATGGACATCATCATGAGTTTTGTGGCATGGAATGAAATGTGCCATTTTGGAGAACCTATCAACCACCACAAATACTGAGTCATTACCCCTTGCTGTCCTCGACAATCCAAGAACAAAATCCATACTTATGTCCTCCCATGGCTTTGATGGAACAAGCAATGGCTGATATAGTCCAGTATTGTGGCTAAATCCCTTGGTAACTTGACAAACCTGAGAACTCTATACAAACTTCTTCACATCTTGTGAAATCTGAGGCCAAAAATAATGTTCTCTAAGAATGGAAATGGTCTTATCTCGACCAAAATGTCCTGCCATCCCTCCACTGTGTTTCTCTTTAATCAGATTTTCCCTCATGGAACTCCTTGGAATGCACAATTGGCTGCTCTTGAATAACATACCATCCTGAATCAGATAGTCTAACCACTTAGTTCTATCTATAGCAATAGGATCCTTACAAGCTTTCCATGCTTCAGCAAAATCAGGATCTTTAGGGTATAGATTCTTGAGTTCATCAACCCCAACTACTTCAACCTGCATTACTGTAAGCAACAATTGTCTCCTGCTTAGCGCATCTGCAACCCTGTTAGATTTTCCACTTCTATGTTTCAACACAAATGTATAGCTTTGCAAGAACTCTACCCACTTCATATGCCTCTGATTCAATTTACCTTGGCTATTTAGGTATTGTAATGCTTGGTGATCAGTATACAAAACAAATTCCTTTGGCAATAAATAATGCCTCCATTTCTTTAAGGCCTGAACTATTGCATATAACTCTTGATCATAAACAGAATACTTCTTCTTTGCATCATTCAATTTTTCACTAAAATATGCAATAGGCTTACCTTCTTGGCTCAATATAGCCCCAATAGCACTACCACTAGCATCACAATCCACCTGGAACACCTTTCTAAAATATGGAAGTGCCAACACAGGCTATTCTGTCACCTTCTTCTTCAGCAATTCAAAACTTCTCGTAGCTGCTGTAGTCCATTTGAACTCTTTTCTATCCCCTCTTATTGTGTCAGTTAGGGGTGCACATATGCCACTAAAATTCTTAATAAACTTCCTGTAAAAACTAACCAGACCATGAAATGATCTTACCTCAGTAGCAGACCTTGGAGTAGGCCATTCCAAGATGGCTTTTACCTTCTCTGGATCCATTTTGAGACCTTTAGGTGATATAACAAACCCCAAATAGACTAACTCCCTTTTTGCAAAGATACACTTCTTCAAATTAATTAACAGTTTCTCTTCCCTTAACCTTTCAAGGACACTACGAATATGCAATAAATTTTCTTCCAAAGTCTTGCTAAAAATTAAAATATCATCCAAATAAACAATAACAAATTTTCCCAAGAACTTCTTAAGTACCTCATTCATAAGCCGCATGAAGGTGCTTGGGGCGTTCGTCAATCCAAAGGGCATGACTAACCACTCATAAAGACCCTCCTTGGTTTTGAAGGCCATTTTCCACTCATCTCCTTCTCGAATCCGTATCTGGTGATAACCACTCTTGAGATCTATCTTTGTGAAGTACTGAGCTCCACTCAAGTAGTCCATAAGATCATCCATTCTTGGCAAAGGAAACTGATATTTGATGGTTATCCTATTTATAGCTCGAGAGTCTATACACATCCTCCACTCTCCATCCTTCTTTGGTACCAATACTATAGGTACTGCACATGGACTCAGGCTCTCCCGAATCAAGCCATTCCTAAATAGCTCCTGAACCTGTCTATTTAGCTCCTCTGTTTCGATAGGAGTCATCTTGTGAGCAGCCTTGTTTAGGCAAACTAGCTCTTGGAATTAGATCTATCTGATGACTGATTTGCCTTACTGGTGGCAATCCTTCTGGAACATTATCAGAGATAATATCTCCAAACTCTCCTAGTAAATCTGAAACTTCAAGTGGTATTTCACTACTACCTTCTTTATCTTTCCTAGGAATCAAAGCATAGCACATACACTGATGTTTCATTCCATCTAAAAACTTTCTTCCATCAACAAGAAAAATCCTAGCATTGCTACATACCTTTTTACCTTCCTTTTTCATGGGCTTCAGTTTGTGGCGAACTCCATCCTTTGTTAGAGAGTATGTGTTTGCATGACCATCATGTACTGCATGCCTATCAAACTGCCACGGTCTACCCAACAATAAATGGCAAACATCCATTGGAATAACATCATAGAGAACTTCATCATGGTAACTCCCAATTTTGAATTTCACGAGATATTGTTCACTTACCAGGACCTTATGATCATCTTTCACCCAAGCAATCTGATAGGGTTGGGGATGTTTCTCCCTCTTGAGCTTCAACTTAGAGACCATCTCCTTTGATACCAAGTTATCAGTGCTACCACCATCAATGATCACATCACAACATTTATCCTCACACTTGCATCTGGTATGGAACAAACTCCTCCTTTGTCCAGGCTCAATCTCACCACTTAGTAGGATCCTTTCATTTACCAAGGTCTCTCCTCTCTTTGCATCCTCTGAATGTGATGACTGTGCATCCTCATCCACATGAGCAACCCTAGCTTGACCCTCAGCTCTCCTATTTGTCCTTCCTTGTCGTTGAGGGCATTCAAAGGCACAATGACCTTCTTCATTGCAATGGAAATAGGTACCACGAAAGCCTCCTCTTCCTTGTCCACGTCCTCTACCTCTTCCTCTCTGATTTTCAAAGTCTTGATCACGGGAGCGGTTGAAACCCTCATTCCTCTGGTTCCTACTAGTACCCACATCTTCATTTTTCTTTTGGGTTTCATTTCGACCTCGAGATGACCTACGACTTCCCCTTCCTCCTTGACCATGCCCTCTTTGTCTCCCTTCAAACCTCTTATTCAGCTTCTCTTCAACTCGTAGGGAAAACTGCTATGCCTCTTCAACGCTGGTCATTTTACTAGACTTAATTCCTCTTGGATGCTAGGTCGCAACCCATTGATATAATGAGCAACCTTCTCCTTATTTGCTTCTGCATGCCCTGCTCTAGTCAAAAGTCGATAAAACTCCTCTGTATATTCTTGGACTGATCTTCTTGCTTGCTTTAGCCCATGCATCTTCTTAAACAAATCAAGCTCGTAGTCCACAGGAATGAACTGCTTCTTCAATTTGTCCACCATGCGATCCCACCTTGTGATCTTCTCCTTTCCTCTTCTGTTACTTTCCAATTGAACCTCTTGCCACCAGATTTTGGCATGGCCTTTCAGTTTGGCCTTTGCAAACTTAACCCTATCTGGGTCCCTGATATCCTCATACTCAAAGTATTCTTCCAGTTCATTGATCCAGTCGATCAACTCATCTGGTTTCAGATTTCCTAAAAATACACCCACATCAATTGTAGGTCTTTTCCCAAACTTAGTAATGGCCCTAAAAAGCCTTTCCTCTGCCTGATTCAGAACTTTTGGGCCATCAAATTCCCCTTCTGGTCCAATTTCTTCTTCTTCATTGTCATCCTCATTGTCATCACCTGCGGCAACATTTGTTCCTCTACAGAGTTCCTCCTGTAATGCATGTACCTGCCTTTGGAGGGCTCTAACCTCCTCAAGATTAATAGCTCTAGCCCTTCCACCACGTTCTCTTCATGGAGGCATCTTCTTAACTCAAACCCACAACCACACAGTCCTGGTGCAAACTGCCTCACAGTCGATGCTCTGTCTACACACTCAGAAAAACCAGCTCTGATAGCACTTGATGGAGACACAACCCAAGCATAGAATGGACACAATACGAAAAGGGAAATTGTATTAACTGTGAAAATAAGCTAGTACATTCAGTATAGAGATAATAGACTTCAAAACATGCCCTAAGGGCTTACAATAGCACAAAACTGGAGATAATTTCTCCTTTTGGTACCTCCTTTCAAACTCCACTCCGAATTGCCTTTTACAATGCCAAAAATGTCCTTAAATAGACCCCGGAGGGTTAAAGACTAGGAGTACATTCTAGAAAGTGCTAGTTGGCATCCACCGACCAAGTAGAAGGCTCCAGAAGCCGCATTAGAAGTTGGTGCAAATCTAGAAGAATCCAAAAATGGTAACCGAACTTTCGGGAGGCATAACTTTTGAATCGTAGCTCCGATTGACGAACCGTTTACATTTTCGGAAAGCTCTCGAAGCGCTCTATAGCCCTATGGACTAGCTTCACTCGTCATCCATTTTTTGGCCCTTTTCGAGGTCATTTAATGCCCCTAACCTAACTTTGAAGCATTCTTAGGAGGTCTCCAAAAACTAAAAAACTGTGATAACTTTCAAACCGTGGGGCCTTTTGACCTAATTCTTTTTCTGGAATGCTCTAAATTGCAATTACATTCATCTGGCCAATTTACACCTCCTAGTTCACCAAAATAATGGCTCAATTACATACTCTTTTTTTTTGGCATTTACACGTATCCTAAGGTGTTCAAATACTCTATCCTAGAACACTGATAATGGAACTGTGAGAGTTGGAACCTTTATTTGACCCAAATGGGTATCCAGAAATGAAAACACATGAAACAGAAACTAAGTCTAAGTACATTTTTTGGGTGACACAGGATTGCCCTTATACCTCTGGATGCTCCTGCATCAATAACGTTGTAGAAATGGTGTTTCTTCATTTACCATTTTGGTAGGTAGTACTTGTAGGTTGTTAGTATATTCTACAATATGTATTCAAGTTTAAGCACCTTGTAGAACATGCTAGATATAATGATTGTGTATCAAGATGGATTAGTATTATCACAAAGTGTCATATGTAACCATTGTAGGTAGTGCATCTTTGATTGTATATATCTTATAATGTTACGGTTTACCAAATTTGTATCGAGTAAGCAAGAATTTAAGATAACTAATCCTTAAAAGAGGACTTTCATAGAGGAATTCAATGGCACCAACTTAATAACATCTTGCTAGTGTGAAAGTGGTGTTTCTACTTGCTTATGAATAGCTTCATCTTTTGTTTATGATTCTACCAAAATAGTGGGATAAGTCTCACATTGCTTGCCCCTTCCCAGCTCAACTTGACACATTATAAAATCAAAGATAGATAAATTGAACACTAAACAAGATCACAAAGATACCCACTAAAATAACAAAAATGCTAAAATATTAAATATTAAATATTAAACTAAGATAATAAATAAAGAATAATTGTCTTTTTCTTTATATCTTTCTTAGTTCCTTTTATTCCATACTATACAATTATAAACAATAATTGTATATTCAAATGTAAAAACTCAAATACATATATTATACTATAAAATGGTCTCACCACTATTAGATTCTCATAGCTTTATGGAAAATATAACCTAGATAGTCCATTAAAAGCTCATTTTGCCTTGACAAAAACATATAAAATGCCCAAAATGATAGGCAATAAAAGAAAAAATGAAAAAGTTGGATGCACTTCTATCCCTAGTACAATCATAATGTCTTTGATTTTCTCTCCCACTTTTGACGACCATGCAATTTCATTGTCTCCATTACTCTTTTCTTCCCGCCTTTCCAAATTCCCTTGGGCCCTCCAATGGCCCCCATTTCATATATACGCTTGAAATAGCCTTTTGTATGCCATTCAAATAGCCCTTTCTAATCTATTACTATAATCTTACCAAGACAATAATTGAAATAGGCCTTTCAAATTTATTACTATAATCTTATCTAGACAATGCTATGGATGCCGTTGAAATAGCCCTTTCTAATTTATTACTATAATCTTTATCTAAACAATGCTATGGATGCCATTGAAAGAAGCGTGTATTATCCAAATATACACATTCTTCATATGCACCGACACTTGTATTATTCCATTCGATCCTCACCAGGTAATACATAAAAACTACATACCAACTTCACATTTTTTGAATGATCATCTTCTTCCATCATCGTTGTCATCATCACTTCCAGAAGACTGACTGATTCTTCTGATCATCTTCTCAACAACTTTAGAAAACCTTGACTTCCTTGCCATCACTCTGAGCTTCAATTGGCGTGGGTTCCACTGCTTTATTATCCCCTCATTGGAAGCTTTAAAGGATCTCATTAGGTATATGACCTCTTCACTCCTAATCTTGATGCCTCCATTTCACCTGCTCAATTAAAGCATCCCTAAGAGCCACGCCATGGGAGCTTATTGGATTAAGATTGTGCCCATCTTTTAAATGAAGAAATTGTCAGGATAAAGAGGGAGTTTTTTTCTCTCTGAATTGAATTGTGTATGGTGTTTTGAATTTGGGTTTGCGAGTTTTTCTTTAGTATCAATGTTTCAGATTAAATTCTATGATTCATTATGAGGATGTTGTGAATTTAAGCGTACAAGTTTTTGTGAACATAGACATTTCAGATCATACTCTATGATTCATTGATCATGCTCTATGATGATTGATCCGAGCATTCTTGATTCATACCATGTTCTAAATTTGATTGTGTAAGTTTGTTTTTGTGGCCTGAATCCAAGCGTGTTAGTTGTTGTGAGCATCAACATTTCGGATCATATTCTATGATTCATGGCTCACACTCTGTGATTCATCAGCCTATTGTGAATTCATACCATATTTTAGATTTGATTGTGTGAAAATTGTTTTTGAACATCGATATTTCAAATCACACCCAATTATTTATCCTTAGAATGTTAAGAAGCTGAGAGATAAAATTGAGTTTCATGGGGTTTAAGCTGCCATTGTGTTGTCTATTGGTAAGAAAGTGCAGTAAAAGAAAAAACGGGGCTGTGAGAAACCTCAGCAGTATCACAGGAAAAGATTCAGGAAAGATTCAGAAGTTCTCATGGGAGGAAATCGAGAAGGTTACAAAGAATTTCCGAGTTGTGATTGGCGTGGGGGGTTTCAGCACTGTTTACAGAGCAGTTTTGGCTGATCAAAGAGTTTGTGTGGTGAAAGTCCAGATAAGAAAAACAGAGCGTTTGCGTGAGGCTTACATGCAAGAATTGCATGCCCTCTTAAGAGCACGTCATGATAATTTGGTGAACTTGGTTGGGTACTCTGATGAAAGTGGTAGGCAGTCTTTCAATTTCTTAGATTGTACATTGAGTTTAATTTTTTTTTTTTTTTTTTTTATATTTTCTTGCATTCTGATAATAGATCATGGAGTGCGATATCGATTTGGAATAAACATAAATAAGTCAACTTGGATTATTTAACACTTTTAGCCTATGAAACAAGCCTTAGTGTGTGATGTTTAAGCCGTCCCCAGACATTGCTTGTGAAAGAGTAAGAATCACTACTTAGAAATCCACTTTTATTTTAGAACCACCCTTCACGATTTACAACTTAAAATTCATTTTATATATTCTTATAATGAATTGAAGTTCAATCTTTACAATTAAATTGAATAAAAGGAATTTTAACATCATTTTCAAAACCAACAGTCGAAATGACCAAGAAGAACTGCATCCTAAACCATCTTCAAGTTCTTCTCTCTAATGTTAACTCTTCCATGATAAATCTATGTCAGTGAAAAATCCAATATATTTTAACCAAATAAACTCAACCCCATGAACTAATGTTGAAGTCTTGAAACTCATGAATTCCTTAATCTATTCTTCTATTGTCATAGTTTTATCTGAAGATGAATTCATTATTCTATTCTTTTATTATAGTTTTTATATGAAGTCTGAATTCCTCTTATGTTGTGCTGACATTTTATGCATTGATCTGTGAATTTGCAGAAGCAGGAGTTCTTGTTCTTGAGTATGTGAAGAATGGGAACTTGCATGATAATTTGCATGGGGGTGATAAATTTCTTGCATGGCAACGTCGTGTGGGCATAGCACGCCATATTGCATCTGCCTTGCATTACCTTCATGAAGTTTGTGACCCTCCCATTCTTCATTGTGACATCAAATCTTCCAACATTCTTCTTGATGATAATTACAACGCAAAGCTTTGTGACTTTGGGTTCTCTAGAACAGGAGAAAACTCTTATTTGACAAAAACTGGTGTAATGGGTTCTCCTGGTTACATTGATCCACACTGTTTTAGAAGTGGTATTGTTTGTAAGAAGACTGATGTTTATAGTTTTGGAGTGCTTCTTTTGGAGCTTATAACCGGCATGGAGGCCTTTTGTGGTGAGAAAAGAGAGCTTCTTGCTGTTCTTGCTTCCCCTTTTTTGGAGGACCCCAACAGGCTTTGTGAGGTCATTGATTGCAGGTTGAATGGTTGCTATGATCATAAGCAGGCTGTTTCCATGGCCCGCATTGCTTCTTTGTGTATTTGTGGGGAGCCTGAATTCAGACCTTCCATGACTGAAGTTGTGAGACTGATCAATGAATGAATTTATTTAATTGTGTGTTTCTTTAGAATCAATTGCACGTCAATGTTTTGGATCACACTTTATAATCTATTTTTCAAAATCTTTCATTTGTGAGATGGGTGAATGTATAAAACTTAATTTTTAACACCCTAAAATTTGCTGATGCCAACGTTTTAGATCACACTCCATGATAAATCTATTCCTTAAAATCTTTCATTTGTGAGATGGGTGAATATAGACAATGGAAATTTACATCTATGATGAGTTATATAAACTTTATGATAGGGAAGAGATCCAGTAGCCACTGAGACTAACTTTGCACAATTAGATCTCCTAAAGTGTAAGTCAAATTATGCTGATTTTTTCAGTGTACTTTTGTAGGTGACTCAAGAGGTTAAAGCTAAGGTTTCAACGTTTGGGCATTTATGGATCTCTGTAGAGGCTGTGAAGTGATTGAAAATTGTCATTTTAAAACACATGCTTGATACTTGTTATGTTCACCCCCCAATAGGTACTCACCCAAAAAAAGAGTACTTTTGGCACAAATGGATCAATCAACAGTCAAGAAAGCTAAAAAACGATCAATTATTAGTACATGTGTGATCGGCTATTAGTACGTGTTATCAGCTATTATTACATATGTTATCATTTTATGGAACTTTTTTAAAAGTAATTTAAGGCTATCTATCCTAAAATCCTCACGATCATTACTGAATCTTTTCCACTATTGAGGATTTCACAAAACCTACTTTATATTGTTTTTGATATTAATTAAGAGTAAAATAAGAGTGATTCTTATAAAACTCTAGTGGAAAAGAATCTCAAACAACCTTTATAAGAGTATAGGGAAATGATCCAATAGAGGCTAAATTCATGCACATATAGTTCCTAATCCGCATGTCAAAATTTACTGATTTTTCAATGAACCTTTATAGGTGAGTGAAAAGTTTAAAGCTAACATTTCGGCTTTCCCTCATTTACAGATCTTTGTAGAACTTAGAGTGCGAAGTGGTCTAAAAGTGTCATTTTAAAACGTTCGCCCAATACCTATTACTAAGACCCCCCAATAGCCGTTATAGTACTTTTGTACAATTGGACCAATCAGCAACCAAGAAAACTAAAAAATGGAAAAAAGGAACGACTATTGATGTTCATGGTGATTTGTTTTGACATGTTTGTGTGTAGATACCAGAATTTTTTTGGATGAAAATTAAGAAGAAAGATAACGATTAATGTAGAAGCCTAGGTATTGCTAAAGAAACACAAGCACCAATTTTACCTGTTAAAGTTTGATGCTGATTTTTTTTCCTACAATGAATTAAATGTCAGGTGGGTAAGAATTGAAGAAATGATGCTTTGAAGACTTGTTCATGTACAGTAAAAGGAGGGAATAAATACCTGCCACAACACGGTGTATTCATTATGTGACATCTTTGCCTTCTAGAAAACGTCAAAGGGTAAATGCTGTCACTGGAAGGAAGAGAAATGACACGCCGCTTTACATGAATATCATTTGCTTTAATCATTAGGCAATTTTACAAATTATTTCTATAGAAGTTGGTTAAATCTGACTTTTGACTTTGAACAGAATACCTACCTTTATTGATAATTATGAAAGGTTTATTTTACAAATAATAAATATTTTAGTTAGAATTAGTTATGAAAAGGATACATCACACTATTATTAAATGGATTGTATGAAGCATTCAAACTAAATGGTAAGACTTTGAATTAGATAACTTTTCAGGATAATTATGATATTTTCATTTTATTAAAAATATGTTTTAAAAAAAAATTAAATAAGAAAAAGGTACATCACAAAATACATATTGTATGAAATATGTTCTATTAATAATGAAAGAAAAAAATGGTAATGTTGACATTATGTGATAGCTATATGTGACATTGTTCTTGTTATCAAAGTTCAAATTTTACTGTGAACTTATTATTTATATTTATCTTAGAGACAAGTTCCTTTTTTTGTGACTTCACTTATTCATAATGTAAGATAATCAATTTTATTTTTTATGAGTACCATATTATATAGATGTAAGAAATTCACAAATGAAAATAATGCTACAATATACTACACTCGTTGATTTATAAATTCAATAATGAAACTTTGTTATTCACTTTCATTGATGTAGAGGTGATCTCATGAGCTTGAAAGTTGTGCAAAACTGAAGTTGTGGCTTGGTATTAATATGGTTGAATTTCAATATCTAAAATATGTTTATCTTTTGTATGTACTTTTAATCCAACAACGACAATCAATTATTATAGAGGAAAGAATGCATGTTAAAGTTGTAAGTTAATTTAATTTAGTTGATCTTTAGTATCTAAAACATATTTGTCTCTTTGTGCGTACTATGAGTAACAATGACAATAAATTATTATGGGTAGGAGAAAAGATAATGATGTGCCCCACTTTTCAGCATTATTGAGTCACAAAAGTAAACATATAGAACATTCTCCTCATTATATCAAACAAACTAAAAAGAATATAAGGAAAATGTAAACTAGTATTCGTGCAAATTTCTATTAAGATACAAATTATATATAATTTAAATTAAAATATATATTATGAGTGACATTTTACTATAGTGAAAAAGAATATTAATATAATAATTGAAAATGTATAATTAATTCCAATAGCTAGTGGACACACATATATATCCTTCAATAACATTATTTATTATAATGTTCCTTGTTAATGCAATATAAGAATATGATATCTAACTAAAATTTAAAAACCTGGTTTAAAACCATATCATAGATTTATCCTACCTCATAATTCACACTCCACTTAGTCACTTGAGTGAGTAGGGGCTCCCATTTATTTACTTTTTTCATGTGTTTTTCTCTCTCTCTCTCTTTTATGGGCTTTCATTGATTGATCTTTTAAAACTTCCTAATCACTTGTCTCATGCCCAAAGGCCCAAGCCCCCAAAACCTCATTTTCCTTATTTTCTTTGTTTGTCTTTTTACTTATTGTTGATCATGGGACTAGAGATATGATGAAAACACAATATCCTTGAAATATTGGTCCACGGTCCTACGTTTTACCCTCTATTTATTTATTGTTTCAAGAATTAGCCATGTTTCCACATCAAGGATCTCATGTCTACATGAGCACCCCCACAAGTTCAACACCCTATTCCCCAAAAGGTTGCAACCCATACCAAAATTAAATAGAAACTTAGTCATTGATGTAGTCATCTGACCCTCATGCCCATGTATATATATGTGTTTTGTCACTCATTTGAGCACCCCCTTTCTAGCAAACTTGGAGAGATTTTAGAGCAATTCATGTGATCAAGAGAGATTAGAGATTGTGAATCGGGATCTGTAACACTTTTAACAATATTACAATACTAGTACATTCACCATATTTACCATCTCATATCCAAATGCATGCATAACTTATATAATCAAACTATAATAACATATAGATCTAATCTATCAATCACATGCATGAAAAGTAATCACCTGAAATAAAGATTTGGTTACCCATAAACCCTCCAAGGTGAAGGAAAAACTAGGGTGGAGATGACACCCACAAATCTTCACTAATGTAGCAATAAACTTAACCTGTTAGGATTACAATGTCCTACCATATCCAATGATCTACCCTATGAGGGGTCTACCCGGTTAAAAGGTTTTGAGATTGTTAGATCTCACCCTATTAGAGGATTTTACACTTACAAGAAAGTAAGGACCCTGTTAGGAGATTTACAAAGATTTGATAAGACTGTACTTTGTTAAGAGATTTACCTTGACTCAATCTATCAAAAGTGATTCAGTACCTAATCCTTGGCTTGCTCTGATAAGTTATTTTTGAATCTTTTACCTTTAGTCTAATTTGATCTCTAATCTGATATAGCTTTTTTGTCCATCACTACTTTGCAAGGTGAAGGAAAAACTAGGGTGGGGATGACACCCACAAATCTTCACTACTGTAGTAATAAACTTAACTTATTAGGATTACAATGTTTTACCATATCCAATGATCTACCCTATGAGGGGTCTACCTAGTTAAAAGGTTTTGAGATTGTTAGATCTCACCCTATTAGAGGATTTTACACTTACAAGAAAGTAAGGACCTTGTTAGGAGATTTACAAAGATTTGATAAGACCATGCTTTGTTAAGAGATTTACCCTGACTCAATCTGTCAAAAGTGATTCAGTACTTGATCCTTGATCTACTCTAATAAGTTATTTTTCAATCTCTTACCTTCAGTCTAATTTGATCTCTGATCTGATATAGCTCTTTTGTCCATCACTGCTTTGCAAGGTCGCTTCTCTTACTCTACAATGACTGACCTCTTTGTCTCTTCTATAATTTTTGCACTATCACACTTAATCTTCTCAATGATCACATGAATAGCTTATTCGCTTCTTCATACCACCATACATTTCTCTCACCATCTCTCTATATCCGAAATAGGTCTAGATCTGCTCTATTTAAATATTTCATTTAGATTTTCTAGATACTTCCTTGATTTGGCCTCTTCATCTAATTCGTTCATCATAGAACATAGGGATATGTGATCCACATCATAAAACATGTAAAAATATTAGTAACAACCTATATACAAGTATTAAATATCATGTCCATGTTAGCCTAAATGGTTTACCTCAAAGTTTGTGTCATTCCTAAATTGAATGTCAATTCTGTGTTGCTTGACACTTACTGCCTATGATACTCGATACTCATTATATATCTTGTTGATGCTCAATTTTTATTATCCTTGAAACCTTCTCTCTAACTTTCCATCAATAAGCTTGAACTGCTCAGTGAACATTAGACTTGGCTTACATTGAAATTAATCAATGACCAAAGACTTGCTCGGCTCCTATAGAGCTTGGTATATAGATGTTTATATAAGTGTATCTCATGACTCAACCTATATAGAGTATCTCAGTCATAATGATGACTATTTGACTATGCCTAGTAAATGAGTAAGTGTTTGATACTAGTAGATAATAATAATTAGAGATACCAACAATCTCCCCCTTTGACATTAGTGACAAACATTTTTACAATGATAATATGAATATTCCCCCTAAGCCTATGACTTATTTCTAATATAAATACAAAAATTTTACTTAATCTGAATAAACAATGAATAGTAAACAATGTATCAATACATATATGCACATGACTCTAAGTAGTCTTATTGTTTCAGTGTCATACCTTGTTTTCCTTCTAAACTCTGAATGTTGATCTTTGAATCTTGATTCTTTCTAACTCATCTACTCTAGCATTCCCATCTTATTGTACATTCCCCTTTGTGTTTCTTTTTCTCTAATATTATCTCCGTTCAAATATGTAATCATCAATACTGTTCCCCCTTATTTTTGTCGATTATGGTTTCTGCTAGGGTTAAATGGGTGGAATCAAACCATACTTTCCAATAAAATATTTGTGAACTTGGTTGATAATAGAAAGTGCATGATCTCAAGTGGTTCTTATTCAAAAATGTGATTTTGCAACTATAACTTACCTTCCAAATCAATCAAACTTTGAACAACTGAAAGATTATGATCTTCATTGATAAGATCTTGTGTTGATTTGATTTCTCTCTCCATAACCTCCAAATGAGGTATCAACATTGATTGGATGAAGATCAACTTTGATTTCATGCTGCTATCAGTTTCCTAAAGCTTGACCAGTTTTCCTTGAGCATTTGATAACTTATTGTAAATTTGGGATCTAGATTCAACTGACTATGAAATAATATTGCTTGTTTTCTTTATATCACCATGAATCTACTAGATGATTTCCTGAAAATCACTAGTGAATTTTGGTACACCACACAAAATGTTGTGCAAATATTGTACTTCCTATATAAGTTCTTCTATATTATGTACACATTCTTGTAATAGAACTTTCTACTCAATAGTGGTTGTTGAAACTTTGTCCACAACCTTATTCTCTAATTTCCTTGCTGACCAATTCATGAATTTTTCTTTTGATTCTATATCTCTAGCATTTATTTGTTCAACAATATTTACAAGTTGGGAAATTATTGGGGCTTGCCCATCAATTTTTTTAATATCAAATGCCTCAACAAAATTGTCTTTAACAGCATGCAATACCTACTTTTATGATGTTCCCTCCTCAACTCTTCTTGTCTCTTCTTCTTAGCTAAAATTTCTTGCAACAAAATAGTTTGTTCAAGAGTGAGATTTGCCAAATCCAATTGTGACATCTCAATAACTTCATCTAGACTAACTTCAATATCTAGAGAGTTGTCCTTTATTTCTTTCCTTTTGATAGACATGTAGAAGTATTGCTTCTTGATATTGCTTTAGGAGATGGTGAGGGGGTATCACCACTTGGTCTTGTTTATACATCAGTGCTAGAGGCAACAATAGTATAAATTGGAACATTATTATTTACCTCCTTATTCTCCTCAATGTGAGGTTATGACACATTTGGTCCTTTTTTCCCTTTGGTAGAAATGTCTACACTTGTGTCTTTATCAGTTTATTCTACCTCTTGCTCCTCCTTGTCTGCATCTGAGGGATTCTTTGGAGTGTCAGGGGTGTCACATGGATTGGTCACATGTTTCCTTGCAGACTAAACACACCTAACCTCATTTAATCACCGGCATCATCTTGAACAATTATTGTCTCAATATCCTTTGCTTTAGTTGTGAGACCAAAATTTTTTTTTCCACAGTAACTCATTTTCTTGAATTACAAATTTAGTCTTATTTTGTAAGATCATAAAAACTCTAAAATTAGGAATAAATCCATTAATGTATTTCTCCAAAAAAGTTTCTTTTTGTTCTTGTGATAGATTAGGCATAACTTTGGCTAATGTGCCGCATCTAATATTTTTGTCTTCTTTAGCTACCTGTTGCCACCTTCTGCCAAGTCCGTTATACAGATCCATTGGAATCTTCTTCTCTACTTCATTAGGAGCTAATCTATTACTTTCCCTCATATCTATCATGGCCTCCTTGATTTGTGTTATGTCATCATTATCAAGTGTGTCATATTTTACAAATCTAAAACTTGATAAGCCTACAAAGCTTCTTTGGTCAGCACATAACTCATCAATATCTTTATTTCTTCTTGTAGCTGGTCCCTTAATCAGTCTTCTTCTCTTTGGTTTTCTAGCATAGGCTTGATATATTTCCCTCTTTTTTATTGATCTACTAGACTCTATAGTCTTTGTTACTTTTGCTTGCTTTGTAGATTGCTCGGTGCTAGTTGTTGCTCTTGTCCTTGGTTTGGTTGGTGGTGGAGGAGATAGGGGTGTCGCCACAAGATTGTTTGTAGTTCCTTTAGCCTTCTTTCTAGGTGGTGTGACTACAACTAGGGGCTTACCCTTGACTCTTTCTTCTTCCTCCTTTTCCTAAACAACACTGTCTTTTTCTACATCTTCTCCAAGACCTTGTGTAATCTATAGAGGTTCCTTGCCCTTGCCTTGGGTTCCTAGATGTTCCTCTAGGTCTTCAATCATTTTCTTCCTTTTCTTATCCTTAGAAGCTATTTTTTATATCTATAATGATTCTAGCCTTAACTTCATCATACTTTCCCAAAGCATATGCTTTTATATCAATTTCTTCTTTCAATAATGCAACAATGTTTGCATTCATTGTATCACTATCAACCTCATAATCAAATTTTTGTACTCATGCCTTCCTCAACTACACCATCTATAAAAATATTTTATTTGTGTCCACTAAGAAACATACATCATTATAATGTTTCATTACCAATTCTTTTGGTATTCTCATCCCCATCTTCATTCTTTACTTGAATTCTTCAAAATATGTATCCATGTCATTTTCAAAATTCTCTTGTAATTGAGTCATGTATTCATTTATTTTCCTTTTCATTGGTTTTACTTATTCCCAAACAATATTTCTAGTACCAAGAAAATACTTTTGAATATAAAATAAAATACACATGATAAGTGATCTGAACTTACACATTGAGTTATTTTCCTTCCTGATGGATGTTGGGCTTTTAGCTAATTACAATCTATGCAACTCAGAAAGATAATATTCATGATCTTTCATGACTATCTTCCATGCTTGATCCACTTCCATACACAACACATTGTTCAATCTACTAGATTGATAAATTTTGTGAGCAATTATTGTCATTGCAAATTTAACCAATGGTTAGAAATGTTTGTGATGGACAATCCTAATCCATTCCACTCAGCTCATGTATTAGCTTTGAATTTCTCACAACTCAAACTTTTCATGGTATTCTTCTTATCTAGGGTGGGATAACTAGTAACCTTATGAATCATCTTATTGGTTATTTCAATAGGCTCATTGTATAGCCAAAACTTCATGTCATGGATCCTGCTCAGCACAACCCTGATCCATTTGATCTTAAAATTTACTAGGAAATCTAGAGTAGGAGTCAACCCTTTCCTCTCAATAATTTTGAATTTTTCCTTTGAAACTCCTTCATCACATAATTTATCATACACTTCTCAAATTTCATAATCACCCACTTCTTCAATATTACACATGTAGCAACTTCACGCATCATGTATCATGATTATGTTAGGTGGTATTGAAGATAACACACCCATTGAGTCACCTTTCATCGCAATCTTAGGAATAACATGAAATTTTGGTGGAGGAAAGATGTCCTTCCATACCAACTAAATGTTACTAACCTCTACTCCTTAGTCTTTCTTGCAGATGATCAAGCTTCCATATTTCCCTATTTGGGTTTGAAAACTTTTTCTTTCTAGATAACTCGACACCACTCAAATCTTCACTCAATCAACCTTTTATCTCATATCTTCTCTTTAAATTTCCTTAAGATCTCTCTTTCACTCAAATCGCTCAATGCTCTTGAATTCTATATTTAAGGTATGAAATAATGTCTTCAATTTTGTATATATATTTCCTATTTCTCAATTTAGGGTCTCCATTAATGATGTGCTACTCAGGTAGGTGGAAACCAACTATCTCAGTCGATATTATGCCTTCAAACTAGGTCTGCACTATACAACTCAGTCTCTTCATCTACCTTGGCCTATACATTAGTTTAGCTTTTGAAGTACTAGATCCATATTACAATGCTTGGTCAATATAGATAATTTTACTGATGTTCGGCACTATCTGTATGAATGATTCTTTTTGCACTTGTTCTTTAATAAATCTATTCTTCTACATCTTTACTTATGGAAATATAAACTTTAGCACATTTTATGTTAGGAATTGATGTAAGATGTATTATTTAAGTATACAGTTCCATACGTACCTTTCTTGATTAGTTTGAGGTGATGTCATCACCTTCTGCATTGGATTGGGTGATCTCAACTCCATTTGTTCCATTGTTTCCATGTTCTTCCTTTTTCTTCCATGTTTGATTCATCTCCTTCCTTTTTTGATCAATTTCCACCTTGCCTTTACCCTTGGTGTTAATGTGGTTTGTTGGTGGTACTTGAGTTCTATAGTATTTTCTTGAATGTCCAAACTTGTGACATTTAGAACACACATTGTTAGGTGCATGATTCTTCCTTTGATTAGTCCAATAGTGTTTTTTCTATGATTTGCATTCATATGCTCTATGTCCATACTTTTGACAATTATAACAATAGCCTCCAAATCTAGGTTTAGTAGATACATTCTTCATTCTTGATCTATGCTCATGTATTTGATGTCCTTTCTTCTTGTAGTAAAAATAATAACTAGTAAACTTAGGTTTAGGATTTTGCATACCATTTTTGCTGCAGTAGATGTTTCCAAAATGACCAAGTTTTCCACAATGATAACATGTTGGTTTAACCTTTGATTGTGCATTTCTTAGTTCTCCACACTTGGATGATTCACCTTGCCTAGTAGATGAATGTCTTGAACCAATAGAGCTGCTAGATGACCTCATAAGTTATTCAAAGTATTTCATTTCTTCATTAGGCTTATTGAATTCTACAAGTTCTTTCTTAGTTTTTAGCTCACTCTTCACTTAAGTCTTTTTGTGATATTAAATTTATATATCCAAATCCTTTCTATTTAACTTTTGATTTATAAGCATTAGTTTAATCATAATGTCTATTTTAGTGTTTGTGAGCTTTTGTACATTAGATATCCTTTCTTCGAGTTTGTTTTCCATTTGTCTTTTGTCTTCCTCAATTTTCTTCTTTTGCTTGGTTACTTCACATAACCTCACTAATTGAACCTCATGTTCCCTTTTTAGTCGTCTGACTTCTTCATTCAAGATTCTATTCTTTTTTAGTAGGTTCTTAGATGATGAATAATTCTCACTTAAACTTTCTATTTCAAACAGTCCTTTGGTTTCAACTTCTCAATAATGAAACTCTTTTTTTTGAATAGCCAACTCCTTTCTCCTTTTTAGGGATTTCTTTAGTTCCATTTTTCTATCTCAAGTTGTTGCAACATGAGTTGAATGTCAATCACTTGATTCTCAATAACTTTGTCCAATTTTTATCCTACATCTCCAAGATCTTTAACTCCAACTTGTTAAAATTATCCAGGATAACTCATCTCTGATACCACTTGTTGGAAGTCTTAATTGGAAACTAAGATACTGGGAGGGGGAATCATGATCTGTAACACTTAACAATTTTACAATACTAGTGCATTTACCATCTTATATCCAATTGCATACATAACTTATATGATCAAACTCTAATAACATATAGGTCTAATATATCAATTACATGTATGAAAAGTAATCACTTGACACAAAGATTTGGTTATCCAGAAACCCTCCAAGGTGAAGGTAAAAATGGGGTGGAGATGACACCCACAAATCTTCACTACTGCAGTAATAAACTTAACCTGGTAGGGTTATAATGTTTGACTATATCCAATGATCTACCATGTGAGGGGTTTGCCAAGTTAAAAGCTTTTAAGATTGTTGGATCTCACCCTATTAGAGGATTTCACACTTACAAAAAACTAAGGGCTCTGTTAGGAGATTTACAAAGATCTATTAAGACCACTCTATTAAGAGATTTACCCTGAATCAATTTGTTAAAAATGATTTAGTACTTGATCCTCGGTCTGCTCTGATAAGTTGTTTCTAGATCTCCTCCCTTAAATCTGATTTGATCTCTTATGTGATATAACTTTTTTGTCCTTCACTACTTTGCAAGGTTGCTTCTCTTACTCTGTAATAACTAACCTCTTTGCATCTTCTACAATGTTTGCATCATCACATTTAATTTTCTCAGTGATCACACAAATAGCTTATTTTCTCCTTCATATTAAAAATCCTCTAAGGATATTTTTAATGAGTTAGGGAGATAGAATATGGACTATCACACTTAAGAAGACCTAATGCTTAAGGTTGAAAGTTTAGTTCAAGTACTTAAGGATAATCCTAGCTCTTCCAAAATCACAAAAGTAGCTTCCAAACCACCTCCTCTATCACATCCATATAGACATACCAGAGTGGTAGGTGAGAATATATAGTGTAGAGAAAGGAATAAAAAAGGACAAAGAGAAGGAAAATTAATGAATTGTTGTTGTTTTTACCATTATTGTCACTTGATGTAGAAACATCCAGGGGTAAGAGAAATCTTTCATCACTCAAAAATGTTGTCTAGTTTTTTATAAGGATTATTTCAACAAAGGCTTTTTGGAAAGCTTACTAATTTTAGAAATACTTTATTTGAACACATATTATTCCTATTACCTCACTAGATGGATTGTTTGATATATAATCACACTAATATAGTTCTTAGCAATAATAAGTCCAATTTTGAAGATGTTGAATTTTCTATTTTGGTAGAGTGGTACAAAACTTTTATTTCACTTTTGAAGGCCTTAGAGATTCTAGGAGGGGGTCAAACTTTGTACAATAAGATTCACAAAATAATCTATATAGAAAATAGAGAAATTTCTAAAAATTGGTTAGAATACCTAATTAAATACATGGTTCACATGATATCACAAGTGAAAGTTGCACTAATTTCAAAGAGTAATAATTAAATATTTTCAAATAATCCAATGAGTGTCAAAATCTAATTTTGAGGCATATTCTTTACATATTTCAATGTAAGGGGAATAGTATAAAGATAGTTGACCTAAAAAATAGAGGTTAAAATTTCTATAATCTTTTAGTGTAGTTAAAAAATTCTAATATAGAGGGAAGATTAAGGTTAAAAGGGGTAGTTTTGATGTTCCATATAAGGGCATTGATTTTCAGATTATGTTGATCATTAGGTTTTTTGTTGCACCAAAAGATCAACTTATTAATTCCCAATACAACTACTAGAATCATAGAGGACAAAAGAGGTCATTAAACCATTTCATGAATATAGAGAGGGACACTGGCCCACTACCAATAGTCCCCCTCCCAAAATTACTCTTCATCCCTTGCAAGGACTCACACCTCTGACTCACTTCTAGGCTTGAGCATTGAACTATAGTTAAATGGATTCTCAAATATTTGAGAGGAACATCCAGTAAGAGTTTATACTTTGGGGGCTCTATTACTTATTTACAGGGCTATGTTGGCTCATATTTGGTAGGGGATATTGATACCAGGTGGAGTACTACAGGTAATGTACTTACAATTGGTGGAGCAACTGTGAGCTAGGTTTCTAAGTTATAGAAGGTTAATGCTTTATCCACTATAGAGGAAAAGTATGTTGCTACTATAGAGGCAGCTAAGGAGATGATATGGCTTCAGTTATTCTTGGAAGACTTGGGCAACCCTTAGAAGGATAATTATTTGTTTACAGATAGTCAAAGTGCTATTCATCTTGCAAAGAATTTTTCTCTGCATTCAAATACAAAACACATATAGTTGCGGTACCATTTCATTTGATCAGTTTTGGATGATGGATAGTTAAAGCTAGAGAAGATACATACAAATGATAATCTAGCAGATATGTTTACAAAGGTTGTGATAAGGGAGAAACTTCTTTCCTCTTCACCTTCGGCTAGTCTTCTAGACTGAATAGAATAAAAGAACAATAGAGTCGAAGGCAATTTCATATTCTAGTGAGAGCTATAGATTTGGTAGTATGATGATTAGTCTACAAGTGGGAGGTTATTATTATGGAGTCTGATCAGTCCCCAAGTAAGAGATTGTTGTGATGTAGAGCCTAATGAGACTCGGAGGCTTATTTAACACATTTTTCCCCCATATTATTTCTATAGGGTTTTGGGGGTAGTGCATCCAAGATGGGGTCAAGGGGAAATGCCCCTATGGGGTCTTGGGGCAGTGCCCTAGGTGCGCTCCCTATCGCAGTACAGGGTGGGGTCAAGGTGAAATGCCACCATGGGGATTTTTAGGGGTAGTGCCCTCGAAGCCAAATATGAACTTATATTGTAAAAGGAATCAACTATTATTTTTCTATTATTCTAGCTCTAATTTTGTAAGTGGTAAAAGCTTGTATAAAAAGGCTTAGGGTTAGGGATTTTATTATAAATGGTGATGTTGTAGCTTATTGTGGCAGTATTAAGCTTTATGGGACTATAGATTGTAATCAGGTTATAATAACTAGATAATAATAATATTGGACTTGTTGTTGGTGGACATAGCCTAGGGATTGGGTGAACCATGTTAAATCTTGGTGTCTTGTGTTCTCTTTTATGTGATCTACTATTTTCTAGTATTGGTTATATTTGCATGTAACTATTATTTTTGTCTGAGGTTAATCCTAACATGGTATTGATTGAGATACATAGACCAAAAGTTCTCAATATTTGAGACATTCCTATAGGCATATCCCAACTTCAGATGATCTTTAACAAAATTCACTAGATTATATTGGGGCTTGAGCACCTCATAGTCTAACAACTTAATCTTGCTCTCAAATATCTTCACGAAATTTTGAGCATTTAATTTGGAGGCACATGAATACAGACCTGCCACTATATGGAATGAAATCCTAACAATCTTCTTCACATTGGAACATAGGGTGTTCACTTCAAGTATTTATTGACATAGCTCGACTAGAACCACTTGGTCCTTTAGATATCTTGGTAACCTCTTAAGAAATCCATCATAAGCTCCTATTCACAAATAGGAGATACTCAGAAATTGGATGAATGAGCATCCAAATTAGCTTATGGACAAAATTTCCTCTAGTGAGAATCTTCTTTAAGGGCATCCTTGTAATTATTGACATAGCCTCATTCTGAAGGCATCATTGAAAGATACATACTCCTCATAACTTCTTTGCAGCTATAGATTTAGGTAAAATTCATAGACTTTGGTGCACTCAACATAATTTGGGATGCTAGGGAGGTCAAGTCATAAATGATGTGTCTCCAAAGCATAGATCAAATAAGAGGACATGTAGAATTGTTTGAATCCTTTGGTTGAATGCAACCATGAGGCGAGCTCATCATAAATGATATGTGCCTAGTCAATTTACATATATTCAATACAAATCACTTATAGTAGAAAGAAATGTTTCTTGATGAACTCCAAAATCTCCTCTTTCCCTTTCAGTCTGAGGAGGAGTGTGAGGATATCCACAATCTCTCATTTCAAATTTGTGCCAAATAGAGTCTTTGATATATGCTCTTTTTCAAGCGGGCAGTCTAGAACTAGGTCCTTTGCATGTCTTCCCATCTGAGGGTCTTCTTTTCATTTAATATGGATGCAGAAGACCCAAAAACTATATCACAGTACTACTCCTTCATGGGGATTCCAAATGTGGATTGCATTAGTACCTTATTAATTGATATGAGAATGGACTGGTCAAGAAATATAAGCTTCTTTTTTTGGGTTGTATCTCTCTACGCACTCCTTCATTAACTCAAGTGCATGAATTGCCATTGGAAAACCAACTGCTTCTACTAGTCTACTCTCTTTAAGTTTTTGAGTGATTGGGTGAATTGGTTGAGAATTAAGCCTTCTATGAAGATCACCCAAATTGTAGAATTTGAAGGATGTGTTTTTAAACTCTTTTAACTCACTCTCCAAGACAATTAATTTGTCATAACCAATAGATATGATTTCCATTCACTATGATTTCAAAGGATGCAGTTCTTGATAAATAGTCATTTAAATATACTTGAAGAAATCAATTACATGCAATTTTGATGAAATGGCTTTCAGAATTAGAACTTTGGCACCAAATGAATTAAATTAAGTTCAGCCAATGATTATAATGGCATAATTTGCATTTAATTCCATGAGTAATGACTATTTAAACTTTCTATTCATTTTCACATAAAATACTAATTTCTTGAAAGTGCTCTTACTTTACTTAAAGTGAAGTGATATGAATAAAAATCACTTAACAATACCAATGCTTTAGCTTTATGGGAAGTTCCTTACTTCACTTCAAAATTTGGAATGCAGATATACTTAATGATGTTAACATATGTAGGAGAGAGAGAGAGAGAGAGAGAGAGAGAGAGAGAGAGAGAGAGAGAGAGAGAGAGAGAGAGAGAGAGAGAGAGAGAGAGCTTTTCTGCAAACCCATTTTCCTTTTATCTAAAATCGTAGCACGGGGAGTTACCCTCAAACAACTTGCACACTCTATTCTTTCACTTTCCACTTAAAGCTCTTATAGTGCATTTCCTTTATATTAAGATAACCTTTCCATCACTAACTTCTCTGGAAATATCTTCTAAGCATATCTGAAGGATATTCATATTTTAGAGTGACTTAACTTTATATTCTTGAAGCATCTAGAGAAGTGATCTTTTTCATTTCCTTGGGACAAAAACCCCTCTCTCAACAATGTTTTTTGGATTGAAACACACCAAAAAAAATTCAACCTTTCACTTCAATCTGATGGCCCTGATGCTAAAACTTGAGCATACCTTACTAGTTATGAGCCTTTAAATGGTTCTTTCAACATTATGTCCACACTATTTGATCATTAGAACTGAGCTTTGGTTCAATTTCACACAGCCTTAGAAATAGAACAAGATAACTTCATTTCCATAAATATGTAGTAGAAAAACCATAGACCCATGTTCCCTCATAGTAATCGATCTTATCTCCACAAATTTGAATGAGACTTGTCCTAGCTTCAATTCACAACTTTAGAGATATTTGTGCATGCCATTATTATATTCATAGCCTATTAATCACTATCATGACTTCATGCTCTAGATACACACCTAATGTAGTTCTCTCAAGGGAAAAAGAAACTTGAAATATTATAATCCATGTGATATGAAATATTAGGGAAAGATAATAGAGAATGAAATTCATAAAACTTACTTCTCATTGAGAGGACACTGGAACACACCCAAACTTTTCCTAAATCACCTAAACATCGTGTGCACCAAAAAAATAGGAAACCCACTTAGATAATGGGTAATGGTAATGCAAAGGGAAACCTAGAAAAGAAATTAAGCAGAGTGCTTTGGGAAAGATGAGAAGTAAGTGACCTAAAAGAAACTTGGACAAAAATATTGAACACCTACTCAACTCTACCAATGACTTCAAACTTTTAAAGGGGAAGACTAAAACTTGGCAACAACTAGCTTTGACTAGGGACTTAGGTATTGCAAGATGTTTGAGAAGGGACCCAAAATCTCTAGATTCACATATCCAAAATGACAAACTATAGCAGGCAAATAAACTAAGCATGCAACAGAAAGGAAAAATAATCTAGGAAAGCAAGAAAATAAAGAAATGAAAGATGTAAAGAAAACCTACCCAGACTAACATTAACTGTAGGGTTCACCTACTTTTCAATTATGAACTTGATACAACTTTAGATCTTGGCTATTGTAGGAGAATGGTAGAATCTTGCTAGAAGGATACACCAGAATGAAAGAATTGTTCTAGTTTGCTTGCATAATCTTGAAAGTGGCCTTCTAGAGGGTGTTGAACTTGTGATGCATACCTTTTGTTTTGTGCCTTCTATCCTAGGTCACCCTCCATGAGCTTCCTTGGTCTAGCCTTCTTATTGAAGAATTTCTTCACACACTTCTAATGTCATGTGATATGATCAACCATCCTTTCACATTCTTCTTCTAGCTTAGTTAGATACATAATGTGCTTCTCCAATCCATCTTGGAATTTAATATCCTCGATCACTTGTTGAAGTTTACAAATGGATAGCTCAAGTAGAAGAGGAATAATAGCTTCAACTCTATATACTAGCTCAAATGGGGAAATCCCAATTTCCTTCTTAGGTGTAACTTTATCTTTCCAGAGAACATCATACAATTACTTGTACCAATTCTTCTAGTTCTCAAAGACAAATTTCTTCATGATATTGATCAAGTTATTATTACTTGATTCTGTTTGACCATTTCCATGAGGGAAATAATTAGATGAGTAACTAAGATGTATGTTATTACCATAGTAGAATTTTGTAATCTTTGTAGAAGAAAAGTAAGAGGCATTGTCCATGAAAAGCTTCATTGGAACTCTAAACCTTATCAAGATGTTCTCTTTGATGAATTTGTAGAAGACCTGAGATGTAGTCTTCTTAGTTGGCTTGGATTCCACCCATTTTGTGAAGTAGTCCATAGCAATGATGACATACAAATGACCAATAGATGAGGGCAGACTGATTGGTCTAATGAAATTAATTCCCCATTGTTAAAAGGGACCTTCAATTACAACTAGCTTTAGGGGAAGAGTAGCTAATTGAGGCTTGTTGGAGAACATCCTACACTTGTCACACTTGGCCACTCACTTATAAGAATCCTTGAACATACCAGGCCAGTAATAACATTGGCTCAAAATCTTATATGTTGTAATGGTTGATGAAAAATGATCACCATAGGCCTCATTATAGAAGCTACATAGCAACCTTTCTTGTTGTGGTATATCTACGCATCTCAAGAAGGTTCCATCTATTGCCCTCTTGTACACTTGGTCATTATATATGACATTCTTAGCTGATTTGATTTTGAGGTCTCACTTTTTCTTGTATGTCAATCCATCAGAGCAGTCTTTGTAAGCTAGAAAGTAGGAAAAGTTTGAGAACTAGGGATCTTGAAGATTGACCATTAGTGCCCTTGAAGATTCATCTTCTTGCCTCAAGTCCTTCTTTTATCCAATTATATTGTACAATCCATTTCCTCTCACCAATTTGGTCGGCCTAAGGTCAATGTCATACTCTTGAACCTTTTCTATCCATGCACCACTAGTGTTGCAACCCATCTCTTGTTAAGTCAATATTATCTTGATAGCTAAATTAGGTACAAACATAATAGAATGAGAGTGCAATACATAGACTCAAAAAATTTTGAGAGCTCTTAGCACTACATAGGTGTACTTTCCATTTGAGAATATCTTAGCTCATGCTCCTTAAGGGGGGTACTCATGAAAGAAATTAGTGCTTGGATACCTTGTTTATACTCTTGCATGAGTATTGCAAACAACATATGGGATGAGACATAGAAGTACAATATGAACTCCTTGGTGTAATCTAAAAATACCAGCATGGGTGCCTTGGCTATGGAATCCTTAATTTGATCGAAAGCCACTCTTCTAGAGTCATTCCATTTGAAAATATGACTTGCTTCCATCATATCAACAATGCACTTAATGATTTCGAAAAAAATAGGGATGAAACATCTTAGAAAGTTCACCTATCCAAAGAATGATTTGACTCCAAATTTGTTTCGAGACAAATTCAACTGTTGGATGGATCTAACACATTCTAGGTCAATCTGAATGCTTTCTTTGGAGACTATGTGACCTAGTAGTTTACGTTTTGTAACATAGAAGAGTGATTTCTTGGGATTTAAAAAAATCCTATGCTCCCTACATTTTTTCAACAGCTTTTATACTCTTATAGTGTTCTTCAAATTAGTTCTACATGTCATCCTAGGTTTTGATACATCCTAATGGAAGGTGTTGAAACCAGTCAACAACACTATCAACCAAGGTTTACAAAAACATCCTCACTACTACATCTTTATGTTGAGGAGAAATGACACCACATGTAGCAAAGAAAGTCATGACTGCATAATTTTCATTTAGATTGTTGGTTTTGAATATAGTTGTTAAAATTTCTTTCATTCAATTTAATTGAAAATATTGGAGGTGACTTCTTTGCCACCTTAGACTAAATTCAGATGATTGTGGCTACAAGAAGTCAGAGAGAAGAACTTGGTGAATTGTGTTTTTTCCCAAAACATAGCCACTGGCAATTTGCTAATTAAAGTTGGAGCATCCACTTCCTCATCCTAGAGGAAATAGCAATCAAAATTCAAACCAAGTGGTAAGCCTCATTCCTCATTTGATATTATACAATATTGCAAGGATGCTCCTATCGATGTGTCTCCCATTAATTATCTCAAGACTCATCTTGTTGAATTAAAAAAGATAGTAGATTATTGTAAAAGTGATGCTAACAATAGAACGTGGCCTATGTCAACTCTACCATTAGCAAAGACTAGCCTCAGTTGGATAGTGGCCCACTAGCTGATGAAGAGCATGTTTGTCCTATGCTCTTCAAAGATGAAGAAGCATTAGTTTTAGCTATCTCTCCTAGTAAGAAGTTAGACCCATTATATGTGTTCTTATATGTAAATAGCCATAAGCTTAGTAACTACATTATTGATTCTAGAGCCTTTGATAATGTCATGCTTTCTTCAGTTGCTTGTGCCCTTGGCTTGACTCTTAAAACAAAACCTTTGGACATTTCTATTCCATAGAGGAAAAGAAAGTCCCTCTAATAGGTCAAGTGAAAGATGCATAGTTAGCATTGGTTGTGAACCCTATGAAGAGAATGAAGCTAACCATCCTGGTAGCAAGTATTCTGGCTAGCTATGCTATGCTTTTGAATAGAAGCTTCTATAGAGATATGAGATGGGAGATCAAGATGGATTGGTCTAATGCCATAACTTTTGTGGGTAACAAAAAGATCAAGATGGAACTTAAGGCCAAGTTTACAGTTTGAAAGTCTAATGATCCTAAGGCACAAGTTCTATATATCAAGAAATGGAGTTTAGAAATTACGTCATTTTATCTAACTCTAATTATTCAAAAGAACAACTAGATCTTCCTAGCGATCTAAGGGTTTGGATCCTAGAGTTCGATGGAAGTTGTTCAACTATCAGGTCTGGAGTTGGTGTAGTGCTTTTTCCCCCAAATGGAGATGTGACTCAGCTTGCATACAAGTTGCAATTCAAAAATAACAACACAACATAGTATGGAGCTTTTTTGTTAGGCATCATTGCTGCAAAATAGAGAGGAGTCAAGATATTAAGAGCTCAAGGAGACATAGAGCTTATAGTGAAGAAATTTCAAGCTCAATACACTATAAAGAATGCTAGACTCAGAAATTATAGAAATAGGATCTAGGATGAGATTGAGCACCTAGACATTTTCTCAATTCAAGTTGTTCCTAGGGAACAAAATGCAAGGGAGGACTTGTTAGCCATGTCCTCCTCACTTCTAATCCCACATCTAGATTTCATAGATAATCGATATAAGGTCAAAGTCTTGTTTAGGCCAAATGTTCCTAACAATTTTGAGACTTGGCAAGTGTTTAATGATGATAAGAAAATCCAGTCCTTCCTGAAAGGATCTTAACCTTTCAGTGACTAGTATTTTGAAGGGAGTGAAAATACCTACAAGGATTTCTCCCTTGACACCAAGAAGAAGTTGGAGCTTGGAGTTGAACAACTCAAAGGTCAAAAGATCCCTAAACACCTTATTTCCCTTGAGAAACTATTGATAGGCATGATGCATTTATTGAAAAGGAAAGAGGAAGGAAAGGTGGAACTTCCAATATAAACCTAGCATGGTTAATATTGGTAGTAGTTGCTCAAAAGAAGAAAGGAAAAAGGAAAAAAAAATTGTTGACAAAATACCAGGATGTGTTCACTTAGGGATATGAGGACCTAAAGACTTTTAGGAACATTGAGTTCAAGAAGAAAATTCCCCTCAATCTTGAGCCTACTCCCTTTAGGAAAAAGCAGTGTAACTAAAACCCTATAGTCTCAGATGCCATCTTTAGGGAGGTTCACAAGATGCTAGAAGCCAAAATTATATACCCTATACATCATTTGATGTGGATATCTAACATTATCTCAGTCCATAAAAAGTGTAGGGAGATCTAAATTTGCATGGATTTTAGGAATTTGAATCAAGCATCTTTAAAGGACAACTATGCCTTTCCTAATATGGATCATCTACTAAAAATAGTTGCTAGCTTTGAAATGATGTCCATCCTAGATGGATTCTTGGGTTTCAACCAAATTGAGGTAAACCCAGAAGTTTAGTTCAAGACTATGTTCACTGCTCCTTGGGGAATGTTTGCATATAACATAATGCCTTTGGTCTCATTAATGCTGGCACCACCTATTACAAGATAGGGTCATTGTTGCACCAAAATATTGACCATCTAATGCCTAATACAACCACTAGACTTATAGAACATAGGAGGCAGTAAAACCATGTCATGAATCTCAAAGGGGAACATTGGCAGTTAGTCCAACAATCCCCCTCAGCGTTACTAGAGGAGATTCAAACCTGTGACCAAGCTTTGATACCATTTGTTACAAGCTAGGATTGTTGTTGCACTAAAAGATCAACTTGTTAATGCCTAATACAACCACTAGACTTATAGAATATAGAAGGTGATTATGCCATGTCACAAATCTCAAAGAGGAATATTGGTGGTTATTCCAACACCACCTTCCAAAGGGCTACGAATTCATCCTTCACTGATCTAATGGATAAGATCATCGTAATCTACTTGGATGATCTTATAGTCTTCTCCAAGGAAAGAAAGAATCATCTAAGAGACTTGGAGAAGGCATTGAAAAGATGTAGGGAGTTGTACCTTTCAATTTAGGGGTCTTTGATAGATTACTACAATGACGCATTCTATTGTTAACTTCTTTGTTTTCCATAAGCCATTGGGCAATAAAAGAGCCAAGGTATAAAACAAAATATTAAGGAAGACAAACTATTAACCAATAGTTTCAAAGAACACTATTTAGAATCCAGAATTTAGAGTAATTAGTAATGAGTAATAAATTCAAAGTGGACACATCATACCATCATTTTTAGAGTTTCCTCTATATCTCACCATCTGAATCTTCATATTCCTCAACATCAAGTTCAAGTAGTCCTTCATTATGCTCCATATTTTCTCTAGTCTGCATACTTTTGCTTACCTAATCTTCAACTTCAACATAAATGCTACTAATATTACTACTTAATTTATTGATCTCATTGTTTGCAATTTTTTTCAAACCTCTTCTTTGACATTTCTTTCTCCATGGTTTTAGTGCCCTTTTTTAAGGAAAATTATTGACTTCATATTTGGATGCATATAGCCTTACGAAAATTCCCAAATTCTTGTCTAGTTTATTTCTTACCTTTGACTTTACAAACCCCAAAGCATTGCAAACTCTCTCATCCTCTATAGACCCCAATATCTTGGTCAAACATAATTCAACAAGCTTGAAATATTTTGATATTTAATCCCTCAACACTTCACTCTGACCTAGATTTCTTCAAAGCTTGGTTATTGATCCTTCTTCTCTAGGGTTTTGCATAAGATCTCATTGTTCCTTCATTGACTCTACAAAAATGATATGATTTCTCTCTTGAATGAGATTCATCTAAAATTCCATTTATATTTACCCCATTATTTTCTTTGGTTTTTACAAAATTGATTTACCAAAACCACTAACTTATCTTTAAAATCTTTCAAACTTCTAAAAATCCAATAATTAGGAAACACAATATAGATTGATTCAAGTATTTCAATTCAAGCCAATATTTCTCTAATTTATAAGGAAAGCTTATAAGAAATGTTCTTCACAAAATCAATTACAGACTCAATGCTTTTTCTAAACACTTTCTTTGCAACAGTTAATTTTGGGTACGTGGGTCAAGGATTTTTCTTGTGGATACAAGCCTTTCATAGTAGTGCATTGGTATCTCAATACTCTGTATATTGGATCATAACTCCCCCCTTTGTATTAATATTAAAAAATTTATTAGGATTATCCAAATCTATGATTCTCATCCACCGAAAATGAATCTATATTTCTATGGAGGTTATTGAGGGTCACACATATTATTTATACATTGTATTATATTCTATAATATACATTTCTCGATATTTTTCATTTCTTCTAGCATAGAGAGAATGACTGCTAACAGTAAGATTGTCTCTTCATTACTTAATCTTTCAAGTAGCTCACCATATTTTCGTTGGCCACCCTAAACATTTTAATTTGACTCTATTATACCAAGAAATGATGGATATTTAGAAAAAAACTTGATGAGTTGGTCAATCCAAAGAGATTCATCTCATATCATTGTCCTTAAGAAGCTTTCTCCCATTAGTTAGTCCCTCGTCAAACTATTGAAATTCCCTAAATTGATTAGGACTTAGACAAATGTGTTTACAGATCTATTTGATTAAAACTTCAACTTTGTACAGTTGTGAATGGTTGCTGACAATTACAAAAGCTATATTCATTCTATAAGCCATGTAGTGAATTCCAACAATGTAAGCTGCAAGAAAATATTTTAACTTTTTGATAAGAGCATTCTTGTGTTCTTGCATTACTGAAGCTCCATCTCCTCCAACGCACACCAATTTTTGGCAATTGTCATTTCCTCTATACCTCTATATCCAATAAAAGAAGTCTTTACTAGTTCAAACATCTTTTATGTTGTTGAATTATCCTTCATTTTAACAAGAGGTGGTAGATTGGGTTGGAAGACAAAATGGTGTATAGTATATACATTCATGCATACCTAGGAAGTATTGTCTATTATTTCACCTCATCTAAAGATAATGCAATAAAATTTGACTTTTTAATTTTTGCTTTGATATTTTCAATTTCAAACTCAACAAGACAACTTGCCCATTCCCATCTACTTTTTACTGACCAGTGACTACTTGGATAATAATGAGCTTTTAGTAAGTGCAATGAACACTTAATGATGGGTAGTCTTTCATGGAAAACCCTTTTCTCAAAATATAGAAGACAACACATAATTGAAGAGCTTTACCCATTTCTTCAACTTCTATTGCTTTTCCGAGAAGAGATTCAGTTGAGCCTTTTACTTTAGTAGGCTTCATCTATATTTTCTTTTAAAATTATAAGATTTTTGTATTCTTAATACATTGACATTCCTCCTTGGTTTTCCACCTTGTCACTGATTTTTCCACTCCATCTATGAGTTTCTTCTCATAAACTTCACCCATGTGCTTTTCTGTGGTGCCCATTTTTAGCTGCAACCTCATTTCCTTTTATTTATCCTTGTGCATATCATACATTTTCATTTTACTAGAGACTCGCCTTCTATTGAATTACACACATGTTCAATGAATGGATACTTTGAGGCCCATTCCATTTAAAAATTCATGATAGATAGATTACATTTCCCATCTTTTATGGATTTAACATTATTTTTACCATTGTAATTTCTTTTTCCCTTTCCTGGTTTTGCACCATTAGTATCATCATCTTTGAAATTTTCATCTAGGTTGATTATATTACTTTAGTTTCTATGGATATTGACCTAAATAGCTTGGCTACTTTGGGTATTTACCTTAAGATCTTCAAGTTTACTGTGACTATCTCTAACTAGAGATGTCAAGTTTGACAACTTCTTCAATATGTTCTAGTGGCACTAGCAATGGTTGTGGATTTTGTAAACTTACTTTTTCTATTTTAGCTTCCTAATTTTGGCTACTAAAATATGATGACAAGGTTTTGGAAGTGCATTTGGATGGCCTTTCTTGGCTTCCACCACATGTAGGAGTCTTACCATTGTTCATGTTTGACATCTTTGATTCTCCAAAGAAATATAGGCTACCAAAAAAACCAACATGTTGAAAATGTGATAATCGACTATTGCATATATTTATATAAATAGGATTCATTAGTTGTACAACCTAAACTATAAAATATAGATGTCCTAGGCTTCCTTGGTTACTAGATGACTTGGTAACTTCACTAGTCCCAGGTGATAACTAGCCACTAATAGTATAACTTGTACCTATTAAATAAGAATGAACTAAAATTGTAGAGTCCAAATAGATGGGGTTTGAGTTACTCACCTTTGCCTAAATTGCAGACAATTTGAGAAATTGAGACTTTGTTCTCAATTGGAATGGAGATAACCTACTGATCTATGAATGTATTTATACCAATCCTTTTTGGTAAGTTCTAGTAGAATTTTATACCATGTACAAAATATTTGGAGAAGCCCATGTAATAAAAATATGTCTTATGTAATTTCCAAGGCAATTATGGTATGTAAAATATATGGTCATGCATAATAGAGTTGGTGAAATTGAATTATTGTGCGGCTCATGTCTGCATATTTGTGGGGCGAATGTCATCCCTCTCCTAAATTTTTTTTAGAACCATGGGTGAATTGAGACCATCCAAAAAATTCCCTTTGAAAATCATAGGTGAGTGTGTTTAATTTGCCATGTCCAAAAAATATTTTTGATTGGCTATATCATGTGAAAATAATCTATATAGAACATCGAGAAATTTGTAAAAATTGGTTATAATACCTAATTAAGTACATATTTGAGTGTCAAAACCTATTTTGAGGCATATTCTTGACATATTTCAATGTAAGGGGAATAGTATAAAGCTAGTTGACTTTAAAAATGAAGGGTAAAATTTCTATTACCTTTTAGTGTAGTTAATAAATTCTAATATAGAGGAAAAATAATGGTTAAAATGGGTAGTTTTGATGAACCATATAAGGGCCTTGATTTTCAAATTATGTTAATCATTAGGGTTTTTGTTGCACCAAAAGATCAACTTATTAATTCCCAACACAACTACTAGAATCATAAAGGACAGAAGAGGTCATTAAACCATTTCATGAATCTAGTGAGGGACACTAGCCCACTTCCAATAGTCCCCCTCCCAACATTGCTCTTCATCACTTGCAAGGACTCACACCTCTAACCAAGCTTTGATACCACTTCTCATCCACTAGGGTTGTTATTTAATAAAATTATCAACCTATTAATGTCTGATAGAATAATTAGACTTATAGAAGACATGTGAGGCTATTATACCATGACACTACTAAACAACCACACGGTTATGATCACAAGCCACTCCCCCACATCTAGCTCATCTAGGATCAGCCTTTGTTTCCTCATAAATTTACTTCATGTTATGAAATTTTTAAATATGTTTAATTTGTTAAGAATTTATATTGTTTAGACATTTCATTCTTGTATAACTATGTTCATGAGATTAATGACCTTAAGCTCTAAATATAAAATCAATGTGAGATGAATTTATAAACTTATGGATCCCCTTAAAGGTGTAGATCCTTTATTAAAATAACATTATCTATGGGACTTTAGGTGATACCTCTATGCCTACACATGAAATATTTGGCATTATTGAAAATCACTATTCTCATACTTATCACATGATGAGAATGAGTCATTAATAGGAGTGTCTACTAGCCAAATGGAAAATATTGTTGAAATAATTAGGAAGACAATGATTATATTATAGGACAAGAAAATATTTATAGTGACATAATCCATGTTATTGAATAATTGAGGAGAATGGTTAAAAATGATGAACATGATATGGATTTATTGCATGGAGTATCTCATATCATCAATGATAATATCATGTATATGAAAATTTGTGTTCAAGTTATTAATCCGGATGATCCTAATAATAATGTTTTAAATTCCATTCGAATGCCAGAACCATTACCTAATATGCTTACTATATCATCATATATTTCATCCATTTGTTCTTTTTCCCTTACCAATATCATATTTTAGCATATATGGCCTCTTTAATTATTTGTCTTTTCTTCAACATAATTTTGCATGCAACTCCAAATTTTCTCTCTAATTATGGCATATGTTCCCAATTTCCAACAACATTAGAGGGACTAGTTTCAATTTTTTTGCACATACCTAGAACTAGTCTAAGAAAGTCACCCGTTCCCCAATGTTTAGACCCAAAATTGTGCAATATCGTTATCATTTTCTAATGGAGATTCTGAAGCCATATTGATCTATCCTTCAAATTTAAACACCCCAAAGTTGTTGGGAGAGGTATAATATACATATATTCTCCCTCATTTTGATATTAATTAATTCTACTGGAAAAAATTGAAACAACATTCATGTTAGAGTAATAAGGTGTTTTCTTATAAATTAAATCATTTTGGTTTAATCATTAAGTCACTTATTATCTCTAGTTTACTTAAGCTAAACATTAGGAATATAATAATTGATTCTTGTATTAATTATTATAATGCAACTTAGGTTAGTTACCTTTTAGGGTTTTGATCTCCTTTGTAAGAATGTATCTCTCTTTACAATTAAAGCTGATTCAATATACTTTTGATTCAATTATAATGCTACCTCTTTCATGGATATATGAATTCAAGCATCTGTTTCTTTTCTTCTCTCTTTCTATGATATATGTTTGCATGCAAGTGATTCTTTGGAGTTGTGAGTTGAGCTTTCCTCAACTTCAACATGGTATTAGAGCTTTACACTTTCATACCCTATTCTCTTCAGAAGAGGTTTGCTTCTAAGGGTTTTTTATTAGATCTAGGGGGATGTTCTTTTGGTGCACTTTGAGCTCTAATGAACCTCACCATTGGATTTGTAGCACCAAAAATCCCTATTTCCATATTAAAAAAGTCCAATTTGGATGACATTGCAATCTAAGGGAAAAAAACTACCCCTAGATCAAGCACACTTCTCAAGGTGTTGAATTATTTTGTATGAAAAAAAAATCATAAAAGAAAAAGTGATTTATTAAAAAAAGCACATGCCCATGGTTTATAAAAAGTTTGAAAAAATAAATCAGAAAGCACATTTTCTTTAAAAAAAAGAGTATGCAATTTTTGTCATTTAAAACACTGACATAAGCAAGGTACACCTACACAGTGCTAACATCATCAAAGTTCTAACACAAGAAGGTACAAATGCATATGAAGATTTAACATTATCTTATTTGGAGCCTCCAAACCATCATGTGTTTGATTTATTTTATCATAAAACATTGATGGTTTTTTAGCTGTATCTTGGTCATATGGAAGCACTTTTGACAAATCATATATTTATGGAAATATCTTTTTAAGCCCATCATGATGGTGTAGGTTTAATTTTCTATATTTTATTTTTCATTTTCTATTTTCATATGAAAAGCTAAAGGTTCTATTTTTCACTATGAGAGACATATCTTGAGGATTAGGACTCCATTTTTCAAGAACTTTATATTGTTAGAAAGCTTGTTTTGTGCTCTTTCCAACGATTATGGTTTTTATTCCTGCATCTCCAAATACATTTTATTTAAATATTTGCATTTTTTCAATTTGGGGAATATCTTAGTTGTTTTAGGGGATCATTTTCCTTGCTTCAAATGACTCATCTTGGGCTATACTTTCTATTGTATCAATCTTATGTCTCTTCTGGCCTTTGTGGACATGATCTTTTATAACATGTTTATGCAAACACACTAAGATAAAGTGTCATATTCTATCTATGTTCTTGATTCATTTTTTTTCCTTGTTTTTCCTTTTCATTCAACTAGTGTCATTTGAGAGAACTCATACATATTATTATATTCTAGGGATCTACTATATCTTGTGCCTTATTGTATATGCACTACTTTGATTAAGTGCCACGGGGGTTGATATTTTCCTTTTTTTTTTCCATCTATCTTTGTTAGTGAGTATTCCTCAAATAACATTAGCCTCATGATGTGTTTGAGATTGATCACCTCACAACACTATTATGTATTCTTTTGTGCATCTTGATTGTGGTTCCTTTACATGCAATTCTTATTGCCCCACTTTTTCAATTGCCTATCATCTCACCCTTTTTTGTATTAAGGGAGACTCTCTTGTTAGTTTGAATCCTTCCTTGGTTCAATGGAGTGAGGTATGTATTCAATATTTGTTCCCATGTACTAGGAAGATGCAATGGTTGGATACCTATGCATTTTGGTGAGATGGATCATTAACCATATTGACACTTTTCTTTTCATTCCTACTTTATTTATGCAACCTTCCATGATGTTCAATTGATTAGCTCTTCAAGCTTTGGTATTTTATGCCATCTATATCTTCGAGTTCATTTGTTTTCCTTTGTTTTCCTCTTGATTTGAGTAGTGATTTATGAGGGCACTCATATAGATTATAGTATTCTCTATCTAGTTAGGTTACATTTTAGTGGAGGTTCTTTAGATCAACAGTTACTTTTTAAAAAACCTTTGCAACTTCTTTGTGCTTTAGTTGTGTTCTTCATGATCATCCTTTCATTGCTATCTTCTCAAAAATTCTCTAGTTTGGAGGCTTTTGCAATCCTTCACTAGTCTTTCAACATGATTTCCATCTCTTCTTGGAGTATGGTTTTTCCCATCTAGTTTTCTCTATTTCTCCTCTTTACAAGTATTTGTTATGATTGGGTACATCATGCGGCCTTGTTTCCCTAACCCAAATTTACTTTCAATACTAGTTTCTAGGTTTTAAACTACTCCAAAAGTTTATCTTAAGGGCAAGTGTTATAGTAATGAGGCATTTTCTTATCTATTAAATTATTTTTATTTAATCTTTAAGTCACTTATTATCACTAGTTTAGTTAAGCTAAACATTAGGTGTATAATAATTAATTCTTTTATTAATTATTATAATACAGCCTAGGTAGTTACCATTTAGGGTTTTGATCTTCTTTATAAGGATGAATCTCTCTTTGTAATTCAATATGATTCAATATGATTTTGATTCAACTGAAATGTTTCATCTTTCATGTATCTGGAATTCAAGCCTCTATAGCTTTTCTTCTCTCTTTTGGTGACAGTTGTTTGCATGCAAGTGATTCTTGGGAGCTATTGATTGAGTTTTCCCCAACTTCAACACTTCATGCAAGCATGCCTATATGATTTTCTTTTAGATTTTTTGGGAGCCATGCTATTGCTTTGACACTTGATATTATATTCAATGAATATTGTATCAGGAAGGTATAAGAAATTCAAATTTTTAGATCTAGTCATTGCAATTATATATTATTCTAATTTCAAAGATGATTACTACAAAAATGTCTAACTTAAGTAAAACCATTTCTACATAATATTGTCCTTCTTTTCTATGTGCAAGTAGAAGTGGTAGAAATGTAAAAGGAGATACATATGAACCATGATAACATATATAGTCTACAATCAATCAAAGAAGAAACTTCAAAGAGTAAAGTGAGAAATTTCCCCTAGTAGATGTAGTAAGGAAACTAGGTCACCCCAATCCATGTGTTGTAGCTTGAAATTTAAACTATAGGCTAGTTATAGTAATCTTTGATAGATATTTTCCTAGAATGTGTCTTCTAGTTCTTAGTCACCCTATACATGTATAGAAGACAACTCTTTCATGCTATTTGGAAATTGATCTTATATTTATCAATCATAATCATAGAGTCATCTTCCCAAAGAATGAAGGATAATTGAATCCACTCATTGCTTGAGATTTCTTAAGTGTATAGGATCATATTTCTTCAAATGCAAGTGGAAATAGGCCTAAGACTCATAGCTTTTCCATAAAATCTTATGAACCATATTTCCCCACCATAGAGTTTGGTGAGCCTAAATTCTTACATCTTAATTTTATTTTGGATGTCAATATTTGATTCATATACATTTCATCAACCTATTCATTACTATGTTTCATCCATGTTTAGAGATCTCATTTCTTGTATTTTATTTTGTGATGTGTTTGTTTCAAAATTATAAAAATACAAAAATATTTATTTTTATGTACTTTTATGTATGTTTAGATTATTTTCTTTATGATTTTTTTATTGGATTATCTTCTTTCATTGCAGGTTTCCCTTTTGAGGAAAGACCAAGATAACATTCGAAAGAGAATGACAAGACAATAGTATGAAGATGCAAGAATAATAGTGTTAATAATAAACATGGACATTGCATTCCTTATATATATATATATATATATATATATATATATATATGTATGTATGTATGTATGTATGTATGTATGTATGTATGTATGTATGTATGTATGTATGTATGTATGTATAACAAGCCTAAATATACAAGAAATGGAATAAGAGACAATGATAAGGAGAAGATAAGCTATCACCTATGCAAGGTGTAGTCACAAATCCACCAAAGTTTGACCATCCTTTATTATGCAATATATCATGTTTCATGATGAGGATGATAATCAAATATGTGCACTAAAGGTGGATCTCACACATAAAGTGGAATTGGATAAAAAATATAACCACCTAATACTGAATTTTCCTACACAATGTAATTAATTAAGGTGAAAAATCCTAGATGTCTCAATGAAAAAATAAGATTTGATGCATTATCCTAAGTAAGATTACTTGTAAAGAGTACAATTATATAGTTAATATTTAATTACACCAACTTTTAGACTAGATACAAGTCAAATTTATTTTTACAAGACTTTTCTTCCTTCAATGATCCACTTAGTACTTATGACTTTTGTATTCTTATTTTTATTGTACTCATTATGACATGCCAGAGAACTTTATCAATAATAATTGCTAAAAGTGTATATAGATTTAAGATAAATTATAGTCTCCTTTATGAACCTCCCAATGATTCCTCTCCCAAATCTTCTCACTTTTATGAGGACATGTAGTGATGTAGGGAGATATTTTAAGAACTTCTACCATTGATCTTCATATTTGTGATCAATAATTAAAGATAATGGTGTTCATTAACTATCTTAATATGTATTTCCCCCACAAGGAAATTTTGGTGTAAAAATAAGCTCTAAATATTTATTTTAGCAATCTCTCTCTTAAGGAAGATGCCTTAAAGAATAATGTCGATCATTATCCTAAAATATGTCTTCCTTATGATGTTTTTTCAGTTCACATGGAAAATATTATGGCTATTTCTCCTAGTTCTACCACATCTTCTATTCATTTCAATGACATTTCCTTTAGAGTTCAAGCCATAATGAGTTATGTGTGTTCCTCTTCTAAAGATCATCATTATCATAAGAATTCTCTAGAAAAAGAGAGTGATATAACCCCTCTTAATGCCACTCTACCTTTGCCACACCTACATGAAACATATACTATACATAAATCATTGATGAATCAAATATGTACCTTCCCAAACCTAACTTCTGACAATGAGTAAAACATAAATACTCACTTAAATGATCTCCCTAATAGAGATGCAAAATCCAAGAGTAGGAATAGATTCTCTACTCACAAAGAGACTTTTTTCCAAGAAAAACAAGACATAAATATTAATATTAGTACACATGATGGGTGTGCAAACTACTTTGTTTTTGTACATTCTTTATACACTTTTACCTTATCTTGAGCCTATCGTAACCCCTGTTATGCCATTAATTATTAAGGAATATAATGCATTTGATAAAGTCTTAAGGTTTGAAATTTTTCTTGAAAGAGTGGATGGTTAATGCATAAAATTGATATATTTTTGTTCATTCTGCTACAGGAACTAGAGATGCAAAATTATGGAGTTGGTTGTCTAAGTTGAAAGACTAGTTTTGAAAGCTGTGATTTTGTATATTAGGGAAGTAGTTCTAAATGGCTAAAAAGAGTAGTTTTTGGCCATATGTTATTTCAATCAATTTTTTTTGTAAACAGTTATATGCCTAGCATCCAAAACAAACCATATTCTACCTTTAGGGAATGGGCCATCAGTCATTCCAGCTAGTTGTTGATTTGGTTAAAACATATTAAGTCTATATAAGTGAATGTTAATCATAAGATAGAGATAGATGATATATGAAAAAGACTTTCTTTATATTATTGGGAAATCTATGACATTGAGAATGTGAAGCTTCTATAGTAGTTGGTTTTAGATATCTCTCTCACCCTATGAACTAGAGGAGGGCCCCCTCTTAGGAAACCTAGTGAGATCACTTTAGTTTATATTATAAGTATTCAACATTGATTGATTTCATGCATCTTTCTGTAGATTAAATTGAATGTGTGAATTTACATATTTCTCAATTATTAGAGTTCATCACATGTATGATTGTTAATCTATATAATGCCTATACCTATTAATCAAAGATTTAATTGCTTGATGAAGTAGTTGGTTGAAGCATTCATATCTGTTTCACCTATCATATATCATTGTTTTTCTACTACTTAAATCTTCATTCATTTACTAAACCACTTACTATTCTGATCATCATATTTCATGTCGCACTAATCATACTCCCTACTACTCTTATCATACTTCCTACCACACTTAATATTAAAACTAGTCTATCACAAATAACTTCTTGCCACCACTAAAACCTCCTTTCGCAATCCAAGTAAAATCAGATCAACCTTTTAATTAGGCAAAACTTTGTAATAGAATTAATAAAGACATTGTTATTAATTAGAGGAGTGTTAATAGTATTTTTGATTAATTATTTAAAAGTGTGTTAATAACATTCATAGTATTTATAGAGACATTGTATTCAATTGTTTAAAGTGTGAACTTTAGATTAGAGTCCATTTACAAAAAGTAATCTTAGATGTGTGATAATTCAAACAATTCAATTTATTAGCAAGTAGTAATTGCATTCATAAATCTCTTGATTTATTATCTTCACCTTGTGTGCAAATAGCCATGATATCTCTCATGAGTTTACGAATCCTGGATTGACACTTTTAGGGTATTGTTGAATAGATCATATACCATCAAATTGAACCTCAGTTTTACCCAACATTTTTGGTGCCATTGTTGGGGAGAGGTATTAAAGGTGTGAAACTATAATAAGTCAAGATAGGAATAGTGAGCCCTTGAGAAATCTTGAGCAATTGTCAACCTTGCTTAGGATAGTACCTTTGGTTTCCACTGTAGTAAATCATTTAGGTGCATGAATAGGCCTAGAGATAGTCAAGGTAGATTTGTTAAGAAGGAATCCATAGGTAGTTCAAAAATTTAAAAACCACAAAAAGAGAAAAATCCATCAACTATAGAAATCAAACCAAGCAGTGAAGTTAAAATCCAGCCATCTTCTCAATTCACCTCTCCTACTATACCCTTTGAAATTGTTGAGTAGTTTGCAAAGTCATACAAAATTAGGTGTAGTAAGCCTCCAGAGCCTTAGGAACAATCCTTTAAAACATATTTTACACCTTGGGCAACCAAAGTTTTGGAAGAAGTCATGGCTGGCAATGTTGAGAACAACAATGTAGGAGGAAATAATGCTGGAAATAATAGGAATGAAATTGTTCAACACAATACGACCTTTGATTTCCCTATTCAGCCTCCTATGGATGATGCCCCTATGAAAAACATCCCTCACTCTACACTTCTCATATTTATATTGTCAACCTTTGAAGATTTTGATATGTTCCTATTTAAATTTGATGTCCTTTGTAATAGCTATGATTATCAAAGTGATGCACAAAAATTAAAGCTATTTCCAGCTACTTTGAAGGATGTTGGATTATGATGGTTTATGAGTCTTAGGGACGTTAGAACATGGAACCAAATGAAAGATGCTTTTCTATCCAAATATCAGGAGTACTGTAAGAGTCAAGAAGTATGGGATGAAATCTTTCGCATGACTCAATGAGAAGAAGAGTCGGTTGAAGATTTCATGGAACATTTTTCCTTTAGTTTACAATGCTCACGGTGTCCTGATTTAACTTCAGAAACCATCAAGATGATTTTCTTAAGAGGGATTCATGATGAAACCATGGATGCCTTAAATTTGATTGGAAAAGGTGATATTTCTAAAATATCCTTTGAAGATATTTGCAATATGTACAAGAACTATTCATGGTCTCATCGATCTATTTGCAAGAATTCAAGTAAGTTTTCCACTATGGGTAATACATCAGGTATTTCTAAACATGAAATTGGTAATTTACTTGAAGATCTTAAAACTAACTTATTAAATCATATGGGTAAACAAATTGACATGATGTATTCTTGCAGGAAACACGAGGAAGCTAAAAAGGCCTTGGCAGTATATTGTCCAATGTGTCGTAAGAAGCATGGACCAAAAGATTGCCCTTATAATCGAACTTATGTAGCATCACTTGAGGAAGCTAGTAAGACTTCAATGCTATGACCCCTTCCTGAAGGGATGATTCCTATGGAGTATACCAAAGAACCAGTTTATTATATGGCTCCACAACATCAATTTTTACCTAGAGGGTTCTCTAATGAATATTTTTCTAGACCACCCTAGAAATTCCCTAACCAAGGATCATGGTATGGAGGTTATCAACAACCTCAAACTTATCCATAATGGCCCCAAATTTTTAAACCTAGTATGCAACCATGGCATCAAACATGGAGGCCGCAACCTTTGTATCTACCTCCACAGTCATCATATCTACCTTTACAACCTTATATGCAACCCTATCTTCCATAATAGTCTTTTCCTCCACCACCAATAATAAGCCCCTATCAGCAACCTCAACAATTTCTTCCTCCCATACCTTCATCTTCTTCGAATCCATCTTCAAATCCACCACAACCACCTAAACCCACATCCATGTCAACTCAACCAAGTCCAAATCCCAATAATAAACCTCCTCAACCAATCTATCATAGTGAAGTGACTAATTTTCCCACCTATCTTATTAACTCAATTAAGTTGGATGGTGTACACCTTAGATCTGGGAAAGCTCTTAAAGGACCTACTATCACAGAGGTCCCAGATGAATTTGAAGAGGAGCCAGAAAAAGAACTACCCTTTCTCGATTGATTCATTCATAAGCCAGAGCCTAAAGAGTCAACACATTATGAGTTTGATATTTTAAATGAATTATGCAATGTTAACATCAAAATTCCCCTTTTGCAGGCTCTTAAGGATGTGCTAGCATACAATAAGATGATATAGGAATTATGTACCCGATGACAAAAAAAGAAGGATCCAAAAATTGTTCAAGTTATTAGACAACTTACAAAATTAATGTTGGGAAATATCAACATTCCAAAATACATAGATCCTGGCAGTCCTGTCATCCAAGTAAGTATCGGTACAATTGTTATTCCTAATACACTTGTGGATTTAGGTGCTACTATAAATGTAATGATAAATGAAACAAAAATAAAATTATCCTCGGAGGGACTTAGACCTACTCCTACAATGCTTCAAATGGCTAATCGACCCTTAGTCAGACCAGAAGGGGTTATAGAAGATGTCATTCTTTCCATTGATAGTTGGGAGTATCCAATCGATTTCATGATCCTTAAACCCAAAGCTAAGTTGGGGGGATACCCTCTCATCCTTGGAAGACCGTGGCTAGCAACAACCAATGCCCACATTAATTGTTGATTAGGTAACATGATTATTTCTAATGGTGAGAAAACAAAAGAGTTGACCTTATATCCTCTTGCTCAACCATTATTAGACACTGAGGATCCAACTTGGGTCGGTAGTGATTTAGATGATTATGTTGCATTCTTTACCATTGAGCAAATACAGTATTCTAAAGATCTCACTGATGAGGCCATCCTAGTGAACTTTCATAAGAATAGGTTTGAGTCTAATGATATCCTAGAAACTATGGTTTTTCCCTCTCATGCAACTGTTGACTGTCCTTTTGGGAATTTTCTTTTAGTTGGAAATTCTAGATCTATTCAACATTTCCTCACATTACATCAGCTCTTTCCACATCAGTGTTTGTATAGCCCATTATTGTCTTTGGAAAAACTAGAAACATCATCCAAACCTATGGAAATCCTACTTGAGCATACCCTCAATATTAATCCATAGTTAACACCAACTCAGGTCAAGGATCTCATAAGTATGCTTAATAGATATAAATATAAATTTGCATGGGAGTATCAAGACATGCAAGGTATTCATCTGGATACTTGTACCCATCACATTTACATTAAAGAAGAAAGTCACCTAGTTTGACAACCACAATGCTGACTAAATCCTGCCTTGTGTGATATTATTAAAGAGGAACTCCAAAAACTTTTGAATGTTGGTTTCATTTATCCAATTTTAGATATTAGGTGGGTATCTCCTTTGGTTTTCATTCCAAAGAAAAATGGTAAGTGGCGTATTTGTGTTGATTATCGAGCTTTAAATAAGGCTACTAAGAAAGATCATTTTCCATTACCCTTTATTAATCAAATCTTGGATACTTTTGCAAGGAAGTGATTCTTTTCCTTCTTAGATGGATTTAGTGGGTACAACTAGATCTACATTGCTACAAAAGATCAGGACAAAACTCCCTTTACTTGCCTATGGGGAACCTTTGCATACAATGTTCTTCCTTTTGGGTTATGTAATGCCCCTGCAACATTTGAATGGGTAGTATTAAGTATTCTTGCTGATCTAGTTAATGATTGTGTAGAATTTTATATGGATGATTTTACTATTCATGGAAATACCTTTGATGAAGTTAAAGATAACTTAGAGAAAGTTCTCAAGTGATGCATTGACACTAATTTGTCTTTAAGCCATGACAAATGTCATATGTTGATGACAGAGGGAATTGTATTAGGTCATTTAATCTCATCAAAAGGTATAGAGGTTGATCCCAAAAAGATCCAAATAATTCAAGACCTCCCCACACCTTTGACACAAAAAGATGTTCAGAGTTTCCTTGGTCATGCTGGATATTACAAGAGATTTATCCAAAACTTTAGTAAGATTGCCTCTCCTCTGTTTGCCTTGTTAGCTAAAGATGTTGTTTTCACTTGGACTCTCGAATGTCGAGAGGCCTTTGAAACCATTAAGACCAAGTTGGTAACTACCCCTGTTCTAAGGGGTCCTAATTGGGAATTACGATTCCATATCCACACTGATGCTTTTGACTTCTCAATGGGAGCAGTACTTGGACAAAAGGAGGACAACCTCTTCTATTCAATCTACTACATTAGCAAGAACTTCACTGGTGTTGAGGTAAATTATACGATAACTGAAAAAGAATTTTTAGCTTTTGTTTATGCCATTAATAAATTTTGGCACTACATTACTGGTTATAAGGTGTTTGTTCATACTGATCATTCAACAATTTGATTTTTGATGAATAAACCTATAGAAACCAGTAGATTTATTGGATGGTTGCTTTTATTGCAAGAATTTGATGTCACTATACTTGATAAGCCTGGTTGAGAAAATGTGGTTTCAAATTTCTTTTCACGGATACCACAATCAGATAATGAAGTTGTTCCTATTGATGATTCATTCCCTAATGAACACCTTTTTGTAATCTCTGCCAAAAATCTATGGTATGCCAATATTGCCAACTATTTGATCACATGCAAATTTCCATCACATTTCTCTCCTCATGAGCATCGTAAGTTAGTGGACTCAGTGGATAGTATACTTGGATCAATGGTCTTCTATTCTGTACTGGCATTGATAACATCATGCGTTGCTACATTCTTGAGGATGATGTCTTTGATATTCTTTGTGCCTGTTATACTAAACCTTATGGAGGACACTTTTCTGTTCAATAGATTGCTCAAAAGATTTTGACTGTAGGTTATTACTGGCCTACGCTCCATAAGGATTGCAAATGTTATGTTCAACATTATGACTAGTGCCAGTGCATGAGTCGTCCTACATGATCAGATGAGATGCCACTTCACCCTCAACTTTTTATTAAACCTTTTGAAAAATGGGGTCTTGATTTTATTAGACCTATCAACCCACCTTCCATAAACAAAGAATATATTCTTGTTTGTAAAGATTATGTCACAAAATGGGTTCATGTGATCACACTTAAGCATGCTCGAGATAACAAAGTTGTTAAATTCTTATATTCTGAGATCAAAGATCACTACTAATCAAGGACCTCAGTTCACTTCAAACCTCATTTCTACATTAATCAAAGAATATGAGATTCACCACAGAAAATCATCACCTTATCATCCTCAAGAAAATGGACAAGTCGAGGTAACTAATCAAAAATTGGGGAATATTCTTACCAAAACTGTTGCACTTCATAAGCATGATTGGGCCACATGACTTCTTGAAGCTGGGCCTATTGTACTATGTGGAAGACCACCATTGGTCTGACTCCTTATGAATTGGTTTATGGTAAGAAGGTTGTACTTCCTATTGAGTTTGAGATTAAGACTCTTCAAACTACCCTTCAACTCGGATTGAGTCTCTCTGATGCTCAAAAGGAATGCCTAACACAACTCCACTCCCTTGATGAGTTATGTCAAGAAGCACTTCTTCATACTGAACTTGTTCAAAATCAACAAGCACTATGGCATGACAAACACATTCATCGACATTCTTTCCAGCCTAGTGATTGGGCACTTCTCTATGACTCCCGCTTCTAGGATTTTAAAGGTAAACTTCATACAAGATGGCTTGGATCTTATGAAATTGAACATGTATATTAGTAGTTCAACTCTGCACTATGGATTTTGAATGTCGCAAGCTCCTCGTTAATGGTCATTAATTGAAGCTATATAGACACCTCTCTCGAAGGAAGCTTTCTTTTCAAAGATTGCCAAGGAATTCACCATGGTTCCCTTTGGTCTCCTTGAACATTGATAGTATATATATATCATATTATATATAAATTAAATTAAATTTAAAAAGAGAGAGAGAGAGAGAGAGAGAGAGAGAGAGAGAGAGAGAGAGAGAGAGAGAGAGAGAGAGAGAGAGAGAGAGAGAGAGAGAAGATCCAACAATGAAAACCAAGTCTCTGGCATTGTTGGCCAACTACTTGTTGAAAACTAGGTAATCCAGCGACTTGTGGTTGTTAGACTTCCTAGACGTGAAAACTGGTTCTTCAACACTTCCAAGCAACACTTGATTGAAAACTGATTTCTCGGCAGTCTAGTGTTGTAAATAACTTATAAATTTAAAAATAAAAATAGAGCTTAGAATACAGACTTCCAACAATTCACTTTGATGGTTGTGCGATAGGAGGTCTCTTTGTTACTATTGCCATTCTCTTGGTGTCCCTTCCTCCTGACCCTCCTATTGCTTGAAGTATTTTTCGATGAACTACACTACCACGTGTCTCTCCACTTTGGTGACCGTTTATTTATAAATCTAATTTTGGTAGATTCTATTTACTTCACACGTGCTTTCTATCTCTTTCCTTGTGGTTGGTGATTCCTCCTTTCCTTGATGAGATGATCTCCTTGGATTTGTTGATGATTGAAAATCTTCCTTTCTCGCCATTGCCACATCAAGAAGTATTTTCTTACCATTTTCTTTATTTGATGTATTTTATTCCATTGATGATTACTTGGCATGATTGGGATGGATCAACTACTTAAGTTGGGGGGGTCTTGTACTAGGTCATCATTTCCACATCAATCCTTTTGGGTTATTATTGCCATAACATTATTTACATGTTTCTTTTCCATTATTGTGGGTTCTATGTCAGGTCACTAATCACATGAGTTATTTCTATCCTAAACTTTAATTATGCTTACCTCACTATTATTACCAAATTTGATGGTATCGTCCTCTCTGTTGCTAAAATCACTTCGTATTTCCTGTCATTTTCCATATTTCCTATCATTTTCGCCATTGCCTTTTGTTTATTTTCTACTGTGTTAAAATGGGGGGAAAACATCTTCGCTTTGAACCCAAATCTATGGACAAGTTATATGCTGATGAGGAGGCTTTGAAAATCTTTATTCATATTGGATGGACAAATTTCTTTAAATGCTTGTGTGGGTTTGATGCAACCATAGCCACAAAATTTGCTTCAAGATTTCAAGGAACTCATGTTATTGTTTGGGGACTATAGTTTCTTGTGAATTTGCAGACAATTGCAAGGGTCATCAGTTTACCTCACATTGGTGACCATTTCTTTCCTAATCCATCGTCAAGGGTTATAGATTTAAAGCCCCACAACAAGCAATTTCTTCAATGAGGAGAATCAGTTGAGAATGTCTAGGGACAAGGGGTAATGTAAAAATCACTTCTGGAACCATTGGATGTTGTTGCAAAGTTTTTAATTCATTATATCACCTACAAAGGATGCTACATGTATTTGCCCATCATTTCTGCCTAATGTTACATTTTCCATATGGTGTCCTTGTTAATCTTCCATACTAACTATTTTGCTCCCTGAAGCGGTCCTATGACTAGTATAATCGAGGTCATGTTGATTCCTTGGCTCACCGTGGATTAATTAAGCTTATTATTGACCATAATCTTCGTCAAGTTTGATCAATTTTAGAATGGGATGCATTTGTAAACAAGACCCATATAAAAAACCCTCAACCTCCTACCATTGATAACACCCCTGAAACCAACCCTTGTAAGAAGCAGCATTTGAAACCCTTAAGCTTGCTAAAGGAAAAAGCCTCAAATCCCAAAAGAAAAGCAAGAAATGAAACCCCAAAACCAAGTCCTCATCCTATGGTTACCTAGTAGAAGCAACATACCCCTGATAGGCTGAGGGAATTAGCTAACATAGTAGGATCTATCTATGACATGGAAATCTTAGCTACAAAGGAACCTTAGGTAAAGAATTCCCAACTCTTAAGGAGGTTGAGAAATTAGTAGCGTAGAAATAAAAAACAAAAACAACAAAAAGAAGTTGTTACTATTGAGCATCCCATTTCAGAGGAAGAAGAGACAACTAAACAAGGAGATGAGGAAAGAGTGGAAGACTGTGGGAATCCTACTCAATTGGGTGAAGGAATAGATAAAGAGATTGAGGAAGAAACTAACATGCATATTCAGGTTAATGAAGAAGAGGGCATTATAGAGAATCTTGAAATTGAAAATTCACAGGAGGATGGTCCTCGAACAATTGAAAATATATGCTTTGTTCCTCATGAAGAAAATACTCAACAAGACAAGGATGAAATGGAGGATCTTCCAACCACTGATATTGATGTGGTTCTTTACCAAGAAATACAAAATGAGCATCCTCTTTATGAGTCTCCCCTTGCAATGGCCAATGTCAGTAATGATAAAGCCCCTATTGCCCTTCCAGTTCAGGATGACCCAATTGCTATAGGAATAAGTGGAATTCATGGAGTTCCTGACACAAAGTAGGGTATGCCACTCTTTTCTAATGCACGATAATAGTAAATTGTCACTCAACTCCAACAATCCAATCAACATTTACAGATGCAAAGTCAAAGCTCTTATTTCTTAGAAGAAGGAGATCACTGATAAATCTAGAGTTGAAGAGAATACTAAGATATTAAATGTCAAGCCTATTGGATCTAGCCAGTCACCTCATTTGCATGAGGACATGCAAAACCTTTAAGCTGGTGGGAATGATGGGTGTGGAAACTACTTTATTTTTGTACATTCTTTATTTACTTTTACCTTATCTTAAGCCTATCTTAACCCCTATTATGCCATTAATTATTAAGGAATATAATGCATTTGATAAAATATTAAGGTTTGAAATATTTCTTGAAAGAGTGGATGGTTAATGCATAAAATTGATATATTTTGGTTCATTCTGCTATAGCAACTAGGGATGCGAAAGTATGGAGTTGGCTGTCTAAGTTGAAAGAACAATTTTGAAAGCTGTAATTTTGTATATTAGGAAAGTAGTTCTAAACGGTTAAACAGAGTAGTTTTTGGCCATATGTTATTTTAGTCAATTTTTTTTGTAAATAATTATATGGCTAGAGGCCAAAGCAAATCATCTTCTACCTTTAGGGAATTGGCCATCAGTCATTCCAGCTAGTTGTTGATTCGGTCAAAACATATTAAGTCTATATAAATGAATGTTAATCATAAGACATCGACAAATTATATATGAAAAAGGCTCTCTTTATATTATTGGGAAATCTATGACATTGAGAATGTGAAGATTCTGTAGCAATTGGTTTTAGACATCTCTCTCACCCTGTGAACCAGAGGAGGGCCCCCTCTTGGGAAACTTGGTGAGATCACTTTAGTTTATTTTATAAGTATTCAACTTTGATTGATTTCATGCATCTTTCTATAGATTAAATTGAATGTGTGAATTTACATATTTCTCAATTATCGAAGTTCATCGCATGTATGATTGTTCATCTATATAATGCCTATTACTGTTAATCAAAGATTTAATTGCTTGATGAACTAGTTGGCTGAAGCATTCGTATCTATTTCATCTATCATATATCATTGGTTCGCTACTACTTAAATCTCCATTCATTTACTGAACCACTTCCTATTCTGATCATTATATTTCCTATCCCACTAATCATACTCCCTACTACTCTTATCACACTTCCTACCAAACTCAACACTAAAACCAATCTATTACAAATAACTCCTTGCTGCCACTAAAACCTCCTATCACAATCCAAGTAAAATTAGACCAACCTTTTAATCGGGAAAATTTTTGTAATAGAATTTATAAAGTCATTTTAATTAATTAGAGAAGTGTTAATAGTATTTGTGATTAATTATTTAAAGGTGTGTTAATAACATTCATAGTATTTATAAAGACATTGTGTTCAATTGTTTAAAGTGTGAACTTTAGATTAGAGTCCATTTACAAAAAGTAATCTTAGATGTGTGATAATTTGAACAATTCAATTTATTAGCAAGTAGTAATTGCACTCATAAATCTCTTGATTTATTATCTTCACCCCTTGTGCAAATAGCGGTGATATCTCTCATGAGTTTATGAATCCTAGATTGACACTTTTAGGGTATTGTTGAATAGATCATATACCATCAAATTGAACCTTAGTTTTACCCAACAACACACATCACTCTAGTGTTAATATTATATGCTCATTCTTATTGTTGATGTCAAATTTCTATTATTAATGAGGTAGTAAAGTGTTGATTGTATTTGATGGATGATTTTGATATTTAAGAAAGAGTATTTGATAGTTAATTGATATTTAGTATTTTGTGTTCATTAAACAATGTTTGATATTTTGAGAGTCGTAGTAAGTCAAACTAAGAAATATCTAAAAGCTGGAAGTTTGAGAAATCAAAATGTGTAGAAAATAGTATTTGAAGACCTTGTTGGAAAATGTAGTTCTTTCATTTGCATAAGTGATTCTAGCATTCTAGTTATAATGAGTTTTAATTTTGAATATTGCACTACCATGTTTGTTGTAGGAGCACCATTGTGGTCAAAATGCTCAAATTAAGGTTTAAATTATTTTTTTGCTTTATTTCATTTTAAAAAGGTCATTGTGGACCATTAATGTACATTTTGAGTCATCTATGAAATTCTAGAGTCATTTCAATAAAAAATGTAAAATTTTCTCAATTGTTGTTGAAAATCATCTTGGGGTTAGTTGATATTTGTAAACTAGTTGTAATCGTATAAACTGATTGCAATCTAATTGGATAGATATTTCAAGGTCCCTCCTATCCATAGACACACCAATTGATTATTTGTTGGATAATACACCAAAATTAGAAAAGTAAAAAAACATGGGCCCGAATCATAGATCACTACCCTTGTTTACATTTTTACTACAGTTTATTAGGTGAATGCCAAATTACTTGCATAGAAACTTTTCAACATTTATTAAATTGTATGTGTGTGTGTGTGTGTGAGAGAGAGAGAGAGTGGGGGAGCGCGTGCAGGGGGGGGGGGTGGGGTGTGGGGGGGTCACACATTACCCTAAATTCAAAATTCTAAAGTCTATGTCAATATTTTCAATTGTTACTAAATACCCCAAATCCTAAACCATATATCAATGGTATTTCCAATACACTCAACCTTATAATAGTACCCTTAACCTTAGGCTATACACACTACACCCTAAACTAAATACTAACACCCTCAACCCTATAATCCTATACCCTATGCCTTGTATCTTATACTCTTAACTATAAGCCAATACCCTAAACCCTATTGTAATGACCTTCATCTTATAATCCTCTACCCACATGCTCTATATCTTAGGAAACAATTTTTTTTTCATTAATCATTATATAATTTACACTTTAGTTGGCTATTAATTAGCCAATAGATATATACCCACTTTCATATGTCAATACCCTAATCCCTAAACTCTATAATATCATAAAACCTACCCTAATTATATGACTTCTATTAACTATATATTTGAACTCTTAACCTTTTTTTCTACAAATTCATCAAATAAGATTTTTTTTTTATTGATTATTAAATTAGAAACCAATGTTCCTTGAATTTATTTTTAATATTTTACATTGTGCATGAGTGTGTTATAATAAGATTCTATTTGAGCATATGTGTATAATTTTCAATCAAATTTTAAACAATAAAATTCTTTTCAAAATTTAATTATATAATCTACTCCAATTCTATATAAATTAATTAATTATTAGTAAATGTATCTAGTTATTTCTTTAAAATCATTTTAACAACAACTCAATAATGATGGAGATGTATTATTAAATTGATGGTGTTGATATTCTACCTACCAATATAAAAGTATGAACATATTCTCAGCTATTGTACTAGTTTTTGTTGGGTCACCACAATTTTTTTTTTAAAAATCAGTGTTGTGTTCTCTTTGTTTTCATTCATGATCTATTCCCTATTTTAAAATTATTGTTGAGGTTGGTAGCATGGTTTCATCTGACATTGCTAAAGCAAACAAAACTGACCAAAATGCTTGGTGCAGTTTAGAACTGGATGTCATAGGGACAAATCTTTGTGCAAAGCATAAACAATTCTTCATTATGACTATGGTCCTTTAGAGGTTGTAAAAAAAAATTGATACTCTAATCTTTTGTTTCAAATAAAATAATCTAACTACATTTATTTCCATTAGAATACGTGTTTACATTTTAGTATTTTATACAATTCAACAAAGTATAGAGTATATGTGATCTTTTAGGGCCTATTTGGCTGCGGGCATAGGAATGGAGAATAGGCATGTAATATTGGGAATAGGAATGGCTATTCCACTAACAACTATTTTTTGGAATGGGTATAAGCTCATTTTAGAGGCAAAATGGGAATATGTATTCTTATTCCCTATTCCAAGTGATGAACCAAACAAAAAATAAAAATCATATTCCAATTTTATTATTCCTATTCCATCAACCAAATAGGCCCTTAAATATGAGCGTTGAAGATGGAATTGTATTATGAATGAATTGTCAACAAAGAATTTCTACACTGCAATGTGTGAACTAAGCGAACTTTATATTATTATTTTTCCCAAGTTTTAGTAATAGGCTATACATGGGTAAACATGGATCCATACAATAGACCTAGCACTAGCTACAAAAATTATAGCTGAAAAAAACATAGTTTTCAAGCCTAGATAGGGGGAGATGACAAAAAAATTAATTATTTTTGTGATCTTCACTCTCCCATCCCACCATTTTTTGTTTTCTCCATTGAATATTTTTTTTGTAGAGTCTACATGGTGTTGATTTTTTTATTTCAAGGAATGTCATAAAGGTGGCATAATCTGGTCTCTAATTGGAAAGATATGACTAATTCCCCATTAGGTGGGGATAGGGAATATTGATCTTTTGTTTCTTTTCTTTAAAAAGAAGGGACTCCAATGAGCTTTAAAGTGTGTTCTATGTCAATTTCATGAGTAAATGTTTCTCATATTTTACTTTAATGTCTTTTTTTTGACTTTAAGTTTTTAGATATAGTGATAGCGGATAGCTTAAACATCACATACTAAGGCTTAATTCTTATATTAAAAGTGTTAAATAGTTAAGTTTGACTTACTTCTCTCAAGTTTAACATTTTTCATAGTGTGTGATATTTAAGGTGACTAAGTGATAGAGGTGATGGAATCATCCTTTCATTCGTACACTTCTTTATCTAACTTTTGCGTTCACTTAGATTGGTCTCCTACTAATACTTTAGGTGGTCTAAGTTATTGGTTTTGTTTTTATTTTTTAGATTTGATAAGAGATGAATTGTCTTCTTTTTTTGGGGAAATAAGAACCTTTTCGAATATTCTATTCATTATATTTAAAAAAAATCTAAAAGACACTTGCTACCAATTCTTCTTTTGATTATTATTTTATGAATTGATCTCATTGTTGTTTAGCATTTGATGTTGGTAGCTTACCTTTTGAATCTATTTCTATGTCTTAGAATTGGTCTTTGTACATCTTATCCTAATACTATTTTTAATGTTAGCATTGATGGTTTCTTTAGGGGCAATCCATGTTTAGTTTAGCTTGGAAGTATTGATCATGATAGTTATATAGATATTATTAAAGATTTTGAGAAAATAATAATAGATGGGGGAATTCTGAGCAAGTCCAAAGAGCATGTTAAAATAAATATCTTTTACATACTAACCTATTATAAGTGGTAGGAAGATAATTATATGGAATGATCACTATGGCATCTTTAAATTCATGTGTGATGACCCTAAATTTAAGGATTTCTATCATTTTAAAAATCTACTTATTTTCTTATTTTATATAGAGTATTTAATGAATTAGGAACATTCATTCATTCACTAGGAATAGAAAAGTTAGCCAAAATTTTAACATGATTTTATATGTGTCTTCCTTTGTTCAAGATAATCATAACTTAAGAACTTGTTTTGTTTAAAAAGGGTAAAACTTAATTCAAAACAAAGAAAAGGGTACAAACCAAAAGGCATCAAACCAACCCAAGAACTCTAACTAAACAACAAAAGACGTTCCATAGTAAATTCAAATGAGAAAGAAAATACATAATTATATCTCTATTGTTAAGTTTTTGAAAAAATATCCAAGTACTGTGGGGACAAAAAACACTAGCCATCAACATCCCAACTATCCATGTTTTTTGAAGCCCATTTCACTAGACAATTATTTTCTCTATTAATTCATCTATAGAGAATATGAGAAAATATGTATGATCCAAACAACAAGATAAATTAAAGATATTAGCTATCACCAAGGCTATAATGTAATTAGCTCTGTCCAAATGTTACACATTCAACATATTAACCACAATCTGAGAGTAATATTTAGAATTTTCTTCCAACCAAGAGAACACCCTCTTTTAATAGCATGAAGAAGAACTATAACCTGCATTAGGCTATTAGAGTGTTGTCACTTATAAATAGAGAAAAATTACACAACACATCTATCTCCACCTCTACCAAAACCATAGATTCTTGTATGTCCTAGATTAATCCCAAAATAACCATTAGTGTTAAATGTTGGAGTTGATGAAATCCAACTCCGAAGATGCCCAAAATCACCTGCATGTGAAAACCTATCAAAGGGAAGCCAAGGAGAGAAGAGTGTGGAGCAAGGGAAAAACCCTAAACAGACATGAGAGAGAAAATATGCAAACACAAGGAAAAATGTATTACAATAGAATGAGATGTTGTTGTGATGATACAATGAGGGATCCCGCTTATAAAGAGCTCAAGGAATCTTCCTGAACAAACTAGAATATGCTAGGAGATAAGTGTGACAACTAAGCATACATCCACATAAGGTGGGAAGTCCTCGAACAATGTGAGAAGATAAGTATGACTTAGGAGAGAACAAACTCCTGTCTTGTCAACAACTTATAACAAACTCCTAGACTACAACTAATAAATAAATGCATTTACCTAAGTAAGCTTAAGTAATAGAATAAATAATTAGTCAATTAATTATTTACTTTAACAGAACCTCCATTAGGCTATTAGAGTGTTGTCACTTATAAATAGAGATAAATTACACAACACATCTATCTCCACCTCTACCAAAACCATAGATTCTTGTATGTCCTAGATTAATCCCAAAAGAACCATTAGTGTTAAATTTTAAAGTTCCCCCATAAGAGGGAGCCACCTCCCTTCTTTATGGATTTTCTATTTGGCCTACATAATCTTGTTCAAATAGAGGGACCCACCCCACTACAAAATATATTTAGTTTTCTTTATCACTACCAAATTACTTGAGGACCCATAGGTACAAATATATCACATTTAAAAGTAATAATCTTGTAGCCTACTTAGAATCTTTCTCAAGAAAAGGATACCCAATTAAAAAATCTTATATTACTTTCTAACCATAAGTTCTATATAATGAATTTCAAACCAAGAATGCAAGAAACCTATAGAAAAGAGGTCTTAGTTGGAGGATGCTCTAAACTTTCCCAAAACTCTACTAAAGTGATGACATGAGCACAAGCATAACTCCACGTTTGCTACCACATTTATAATATCCCTAGAGTAAGGAAACTAAAAGAGATGAAAAATAAATTCTTCACTAATTTTATAGAGGATACATTTAAAAGAACCATGAAGGCTAACTCTCTTTCAAAAATTCTTCTAGGCAAGGCACTCACTTTAGGAAACTAGCCAAATAAAAAAATTATTTTAGGCCGAGATAAATTACTACTCCCTGTCATTAAGGTGGGAGACTATAGATTTTGTGTGTCTTTTTTCATTTCATCTTTTCTAGAAAACTATGTCATAAACTTCTTACCTATGGTTTTGATCATTCCTTAATTTTTCATTCTATTTTTTTCATTTTTAATTCCCTGGATCTAATTTCACTAGTAGTCTTTTTATAATCAATTACCAAAATTGGTTAAAATTACATGCCATATCCAAGTGACTTTAATAATATCAAACATGCATCCTCATGTAGCTAGACAAGTGGGATATAAGTTAACCTTGTCAGATGTAGGTGGCATGTAATTGAGACGATGTGATGAGACATAGAGTTTATGCAATCAACTGTGAAGATTTGATGAGAAGATTAAGATAATTTTATTCGCACAAATTTAATGAGAAAATGTAACTTTAAAATATTTTATTTTTTCATGACCTTTTATAAGATTTTGTTTATAGATATGAAAATGGAAACATTGGATTCTAATTGTTGAACTATTTGATCAATCCATAGTGGTCAATTTTTTTATTTCATAGATTCATTTTATTATGAAAAATTTTCAAATTTTTTGGGTTGAAATATTTTTATTTTGAAGAAATGGAAATGCTAATATTTCCATAAATTTGAGTGTTGAGGGAATGGTACTTGGCTTTTCTTTTTATTTCTACAAATTTTCATTACCTAGGTTGCTCAAGTTGTCTTGAAATTTTTAGTTTTAACATTATAACACATAAATATATTGTTGGAAATATTATAATTGCATATATGGTATGTGTTTATGTTTTTTAATCTTAATTTATCATATCCTTTCTTTTGGGCAAAGCATAATCCATTCTTATAGTAGTACTTGAAGAAGCTACATGTAGTTTTCAATACTTGTTTTTGTAGCCAAAACCTTGCTTGCAAAATGAGATGTTTTGGTTTTGATTGTAGTTCTCAGTCAAGATCCAATTTCCTAAAGTTTTTCACTCATGTGCCTCTTGAACCGATTTTGTCCATCCACTCTAAAAGGTTGGGCTTTCTTGGCACCTTTCATAAATATTTTGATTTTCTCTATGATTGTCGAAGTCATGCTCTTACATATATAAATAGAACCATAGTTTGAGGGTATGTTCATCATCTTTCATAAGTGCAAATTAAAATCTAAATTTATAATTTTAAAGTAAAACATAAAAAAATTTCAATAGTCCTATGATTTAAAAAAAAAAAACTTCCCCTAGAAAGAATATAAGAACATTACTTTAATCTTCCCATAACTCCTCCACTATAATAAGAGAGTAAAATTTATTTTTGTTCTACTTGCTGGGTATGTGCAGGATCATGGTGTGCCAAAAAGTGGTGATGTGAAAAAAGTGGAGTTTTAAAACATCTAAAAGTGTTTCAAAATCTACTTTGACTTTTTTCCACCCATCCTGATACCAAGGCTAAAAAGTTTGGGCCAAGCCTTTTTGGGTATCTAATTGGTTATTGGGTACCTGATATCATATTGGGTAGTTGAAACCTACGATAAAGATTTTTAAAAAAAAGCCCATGAGCAATTTTTGCATTGCATTTTTGGGTTTGGTTGTTTGTGCTCCATTTTGGTTATCAAATTTCAGAATGGGTATCAGATACAGGTAATTTTTTTTGTAAATGTTTATGATTTTAATGAACATTAATATTAAATATTTATTTGAAATAAGATTTATTAAAAATTAGGTTTTAAAAAAAAAAAATTGTTGAAATTTAGGTTTTATTAATAGAAATTAAATGTTTTGCAAATTAATAAGTATGGCTGAGCCAAATGATGATACTGAGCCAAGAAATAATGTTCCTCTAACCCTCCACCAAATGATCTAGTACCCCCTCAAAACCATCACCCAAATGATCTCCTACCCCCTCAAAACCCTTCTTGAATTAAATATTTGATATTTAAAAATCTCACTGAACTGAGGCTTTTGCAAACTATATTTAACAATATACTTGCATTGGCTCCCATGTTATCCACATTAAACACCATAGTGGATAATATTGAAACACTTACCAATGAACAAAATGTTTCTCTTCACTAGCATGAGAAAATGAATGCCATGTTTGATGATGGGTTGGACTATGATGAGGTTGCAACCCTAAATATAACTAAAGATGATATAGTTATCATTTTTGTAGATCTAAAAACTAGTAAACTAGTAGAATGCACACAGCCCAAATCATCAATTAAATGGTACACAAATGAGGCTATGTGTGCAACCTTTTGGGATCATTAGTGGATGGTTTTTGATAACCCTTTGCACAAAAATTTAGAGGTGTCATTCTATTTGATTAAAAAATTGTATGTCAAATTTGTATTGCACCTCAAAGTGAACTATTGGAGCATGAGGAAGAACATGGGTGTAGGAGGAGGAGCTCCTCATAATAGACCCTTTTCCCAGTGGAAGAAAGATGGCACTTTTATCCCCACTACTGATGTCTCTCCCTGTCCTCCAATGCAACATCCTAATATCATTGCAGAGAGTGGCTCTCAGATGATTAGAGTCATCCATAGGTTGAGTAGCCTATTGATATCCCAGGCTAGGTCAATTTTGCCTCGCTGTGTTGATGATGCTGGCACAAGTTCATTATCGATGAGCTCATCACATGTTTGTGTGTCCCATACTTGCATAATGTGCAAGAATATTTGTCTGGGTCCCATAGGTGATCTTTATGAGTATCAGTTTGTATTTGAGGAGGAGGATACACTAGATGCATGCACAAAGGCTACACACCCTGACATGAGAGAGGAGGGGCATGTAGAGGCATGAAATTCCTCTATTTCGGTATGTGTATACATTATTTTGTTATGAAATATGCAATTTAAAGTTAATCTTTATAATAGAGTAATTTTAATCCATACTAACTTATACATGTATGTGATCTTCATTCATTTTTAGTTCATGACTAAGGAGGAGCTTAGATAGGTTGATAATGTCACACTCTCGACTATTTCATTTGGCCTTGAGACATCTATGATACATTATGTTGTGCTCTCATTATTTTTCTATTTGATATTGGAGCATATATGGTTTCTAATCTTTCTTTTCTCTTGTAGGTATCACTTGTCAATGGGGGGTAGAGTGCGGTGATTGAGGCACAACCCATTAACAAGTGACAGGTAATTAGGTGCTTTTAAAGTGATTGAATATAGGTGCATTTTTGTAAAATGTTTGTGGTAATGAAATTTAATTACATTCTTGATTGTACAAGGCATGGCTATTAGTGATGAGTCCAAGTAAATTTGGCATCACAAACCCTTTGGTGTTTTCATTCGCAGTGAGAGCCCCATCATATGTATAAGTATCCTTTATTTATTTATTTTCATAAAAAAGATCAAAATTGATTTCCCTGATATTAAAAACTAGTCTTTTTTATCTCATAGGAAACACCTAGTTCATAGGAGGCTGAGCATTAGAGTTTTGTATCTTTTCTCATGCAACCATTATATCTAGAGGAGGAGTCGACAAAGGTAAGTTTTAGTTTGAATTCTTGATTATATGTTATAAATTTAGTATGCTATGAATTATAATGTTATAGTTTAAGTTGTAGATTCATCTAACAAACATACATGAACATATATAGGCCACAATCAATGAGGTTCAAGCATTGCCGAGGACATATGAGAGGACTCTTGACCAACATAGGAGGTCAACAAGAGAGGTATTTATGATGAAATTTTAATACTATAAATATTCATTAAAAAAAGGATTACTATGCATTTGAGTAATTTAATGTTAGATACATAGAATCATATAAATTTAGTAGTCTAACTTTGGGTTTTCCTTTTTTGTTTATGTAGGAGGCATCTGATCTACCTAGTGCAGTGAAGAGGTTGCATTTTGATCATCCACTAGTAGTCTAGGATAGTATATAGTTTTCATAGGATGTGTCATGAGACATTTTGAGATGGCATGTGCCACATTTTATATAGAAACATTGATATTATACACTTTTTGATGGCATGATCAACCACATTTTGTATATGGATCTATGCATTTTGAAATATATATATATATATATATATATATATATTTGTGTAATTTTTCTATGGATATATAAACTTTTATATGTGTGTGTGTGTGTGTGTGTGTGTGTGTGTGTGTGTAATTTTTCTATCGATACATTTATTTTGTTGTATATATATTTTCATTTATGTGCACAATGATATACATATTGATTTAGTATAGTATTGTTCAATTTATCATGGATCATTTGTATTATTAATATTTATGGAATATCATTCATTTTGATCATTTTTGTTATATTTGATTCAAATGCAATAATTTTTGAAGAACATTTTAACAACATTTATTATCAAATTTTCGTGCAATATTTAATTTGAAATGATATCTACAATCCCTTAAGATGTAACTAGGGTTCACCCACCTAGACACACTTAGAGCACCTTGGAGACTCTTTGGTACAAGGTGGCTGCGAATGATGGAAACTCTTCATGGATAGAAAAAGGGTACCACTAAGTTTCACCTCCCCATCCAAAGCTAATGATGCTGACAATTCAATGCTTCACCTCTATGAGCATCACCTAGATCCAATGAGTTCTAAGTGTTCCATTTATTCTCATGAGAGATGGATTCATGTTGAATCACTACTCATGAAATATGGGTCAATGAGTTTGACTCAAAATCACATAGTTAAATCTTGATAGCAATATCACGATTCAATGCCAAGATCAATGGTTTCCAAGTTATATAGTGTTGCACTTATGAACTAAGGCACATTGTAAGTTTTGGCATTGAGCAAGATCATTGTACTAAATCCAAATGGAATGTGATCTCTCAAAAATGAGATAGCTTATTATAGGCCTTGGTATGGTCATCCTATAGCATTTGACATTTCACTGATACCCCCACGAGCTTCAAGTTATGATACTCAGAAGATTGACCTCAAAATGCACTTAGAGAACCTTGGAAACTCTTTGGTATGGGGTGGCTAGGAACATTGGAGGCTCTCCATGGCTAGAAAAAGGGTGTCACTATGGTTCACCCATCCATATGGAGCTAATGGTGCTGATGATTTGATGCCAAGATCAATGATTTCAAAGTTACATAGCGATGCACCTATGAATTGAGGCACACTATGAGTTTTGGCATCGAGCAAGATCATTGTGCCAAATCCAAATGGAATGTGATCTCTTGGATATGAGATAGGTTATTGTAGACCTCAGGATGACCGTCTTGTAGCATTCAACATTTTACCAATATCCCCATAGGCTCTAAGCTATGACCCTTGGATGATTGACCTCAAAACACACTTAAAGCACCTTGGAGGCTCTCCATGGCTAGAACAAGGGTTTCACTAAGTTTCACTACCCATCTAGAGCTAACGACACTGATAATTTGATGCCAAGATCAGCAATTTTAAAGTTACGCAATGATGCACCTATGAACTAAGGCACACTGTGAGTTTTGGCACCAAGCAAGATCGTTGTTCTAAATCCAAATACAATGTGATCTCTCATAATGAGATAGGTTATTATATGCCTTAGCATGACCATCCTATAGCATTTGATGTTTCACTGGTATCCTCCACAAGTTTTGAGTTATGACCCTCAGAAGATCAACCATGAAACACACTTAGAGCACCTTGAAGAATCTTCGGTATGGGGTGGTAGTGAATGATGGAGGCTCTCTACAGCTGGAACAAGGGTGTCACTAGGTTTATTATTAAGTAAAAACATTATTTTTTACCTCCCTCAAGTTTTTGGCATTGGGCATAGTGCAAGTTTGGTGTTAGTATGTATTAAAATCATCATTTTTTAGGTCCCTCCACATAAATTACATCAAGTAAAAACATCTTTGTTTCTTACATTAAATCAACAAGTTTACATTTACAATATCTTAAGTGTTTCATCATTATTACATCAATACACAACTATCAAAAATTGTATTGTCAAAAATATAATAGTTTTTTCTTCATTCTGCTCCTTATTTAGTTTTTATCTTCATGCATGGATACTCTTCATGATGTACCTACATTCGAATATCATAAAAAATATTAGTAAATAATATTATTAAACAAGATAATCATCAGTTCACCAAATCATTATGAATAAAAGAACATACAATGTATTTTTACCTAGTTGAGTGTTCTTGTAGGGTCCTCTCTCTGTTTTAGGGTCTCTAATAGGGTTTCATGATCAACATTAGTAATAGTAAAGAGTTCTTTTACTTTTGGTCTTCCTTGATTCTTCAAAAAATTCACATTTTTTGCTATAATAAGATGTGAATATATGAGGATTGTTTCATACTGTTGATAGTCTTTGAATAAAGGAATTCCATTCCTTCTAAGAAAGTATGTCTACAACCATGTTCTAGCAACAAAAACTAAACCAATAGGATATGTGAATCCATCATCATCTATGATTGATTGTGCAAGATTTAGTTTTACCTCTTAAACAATTTGCTAACCAATAATCAAATTTCTCATCATTCCCCTATGGTGCAACCAATGCAAAGATATGTCCTATCTAAAGAAGATTTGATAGATGTTTATGATCAAGTGAACTTTCCATGTCATCATTTTTGGTAGAGGATATGATAAATAATAGAGTAAGATAATGTGGATCCCATGTGTCCACTGACTCACTTGACTCACAATGATCCCAATCACACTAAAAATAACTAGGACAAAAGCAAGCTAGCTGTTGTGTCCAAATGGTTCATGTACTAGAATCAAACCTCCAAAATGAATGCATTTTTGATGAGTCTCTAATAATAGCACAATCTGATCTATCACCTACGGACCCTTCCTCAACCACCCAAAAGAACTTACATACTACTAAATCAAGAGTCCCCCTTTGATAATGCTAAACTACACCAATCAATAATGCTATGAGTATCAAGAAGCTCTGCTCTTGAAATCTTCAATTGCCCCTTAACTAGAGCTCTCTTCGCACATGCCTCTACTCCATCATGTTCCCCTTTCCCATGGATGGACTCAAGAAAACTCCAAATATGAGGCACCCCCTCTTTATGTGCATCCTACACAACCAATAAAATATGTGAGCATTCTTGAATTGAATTGTGCAATTATTTGACCAAATGATATGTCTATCCATAGCAATGTCATGCTTCTGTAAGAAATCAAAATAATTCTTGAAACAATGTTGCACAAACTCGTGAGAGTGAGATCTATAATCATTAATGTAAAAATGGTACTCTCCAATAATATTCCAATTATCTTCTAGACTATCAGGAGCATGTCTATATGTTATGTGGACAAAAATATCAATCTAAATGGAGTTGTAATATTGAGATTGTGTCTCATTTTGGGGTTGCAACATGTAGTTCTTTGCAAAGTCAACAACTAATATAATAGTGCTAGTGGGAAAAGTCTCCTTACAAATTCAAAATTGTTGATTCAACCACTGAGGCCTATGACTATGCCTTGCATACTTGTAGAAAAGATTTGTCTTGAAATCTAAAAAAAAAGTAGCCACACTAATTTATTTTGCAACCAATTCACATCTAGAGCCCTCACCCCCACTCTTCAATGTATATTTCACCATTTCATATACCATTTTTTAAACTGTTGCTCTCCCAAGATCTTTTTTGCACCCCCCATGGAAACATGTGTCAAACTTGGATAAGCCATCACATTCTAAAAACTTCTCATTTAAGAAAATATTTCTATAAAAGAAACAACCATCAACTATATGACATAAAAATTGATCTAGCAAGTCTCTTGATGATTTTGGAATCCCACTAGCACCATAATCCTCCAAAATTTATTTACTAGGTAAAGTAGAAAGGATGGAGCCTAACAGTTCATGGTGCACAGAAAATTCCACATGATATTTGCAATAACATGCATTTCAAATTTTAAGTGGCACACAATAAAATGACTTCAAAGATTCAAAAGCCTATTGTGATATATGCAATCTTGGATGACTCTCTATAAATTCTTTGAACAACAGAGTTTGACTTACCTCCAAATATGTTTATGATGTGGTGTGTGGTCTCTGATGCCAATTCTCAACTCCAACAAGTCTTTAGCATTGGGTGATACTCTTGAGCTAGAGTGCCAAAACTGTGTAATTTCTTTCTTCACATCATCAAATACTTCACATTATTGGATAGCTTCTTATCAAAATGTGGAAGTCTCCCACCAAAAGCTCATGATTCATTTTGAAGAGAATCATCAATTATCCCTCGTCCACTAAGTGCTCTTCTCAAAGTAGTATGATTTAAGTTCAAGTCAATACAAGTTTGTCTCATATATCTATCCCTTCTCAAATGATGACTTACCAAAGGTTGTAATAACCCTTTGAGAAAATCTCTTATCCTTCTCCCTACTATTTTTCCCAATGCTATTGAGAGCACTGAAAAGAATCTTCACAATAATGGCATTTCTTTCCAATTTTTTATTGACACGAATCTTTAATTTGGAAAGCATAGGTATCATCTTTTGCATTTTTAATAATTGCATAAAAAGCTGACATTGCTCCAACACTGTCTTGTTGCTGAAAAACATCTTATATAGCCTTGAAGCCCATAACAGAATGGTTCTTTGTGATTTTTTCTTCCAAATTGATAACAATCATTTCATCAATTTCAATTATCCATTTTGGTGTTCTAGGACCTACATGTTGATTGTAATTAGGAGATATGTAACATTCCTATGCATTTTCATTTTCAACATGGTCAATTATAACATTTACATTATGAACTGGTAAATTTTCATTCTCCAAATTTTCAATCTCAGCATTATCATTATCAACTGGTACATTTTAATTCCCCAATTGTACATATTCATTATCTAACTCTATGATTTCACCTTCAATCAATACATCATCAACTTGATTCACATTTAACATACCTTGTCTCTTCCTTTGATGATTTACCTTGTCCCTTTCCATATATGCTACAATTTCTTCATTTGATACCTTTTGTATTTAGCCTTTCGATGACTACTACTCCCCATTCAGATAATAATATCAAACATCTAATCATTCATTATAGCAACTTTTTCGATCATACAGGCCCCAAGAAATAAATTTCTCCAAACCCATGAAAATGGCCCCAAAAAAAGGTGATTTTTAGGTCTACAATGATAGAATATTTTGGAAAAATTATGGCAATATTTCATGTACTCGATCCCATATCGGGTATTTAAAATTATCGAGTATCCTATTCAAGATTGGGTACTCGAAATGGTTGCTCAAATTTTGGAGGAAAGACAAAATTTGGAAAGTGTGGACAATGTGAACAAAATTGTATATTATTATATATTAGTATTTTATTAAATATAATATAGTAATATGATAATAATTATTAAATATAATATATTAATATATATATATATATATAGTTATTATTATTATTATATTTAACAGTCATATATTATGATTATTATTATATAGTTATGAGGTCATAGGCTAGGGTAATCCATCTATAATTGAAAAAGTTACCATTACAAATATAGAGCAACGAATGATTTGGTTTAGAGAAAAAATATTATTTATTAAGCCCATAAGGGTTATGTACGATGAGATGTCTACCAAAGTTATCAAATTTTCCAATGCTTCTCTTATGCAACAAAATAACAACAACTACAAATAATGGTAAAGTTTTATTATGGGTTGAATGGATCAGAAGGGGTCATAGGATAACCTATGACCCCTTTTGACACATTTCATGACAATATGTCCCTCAAGGTCCAAGGACTCTAAGGGACCTATTTGCGTTGTTCAAATGGGTTGAAAGGGGTCATAGGATAACCTATCACCCTTTCAACCAATTTAATGACAACATATGTCCCCAGGGGTCCTAGGACCCATAGGGATCTATTTTCATTGTTCAAATGGGTTGTAAGGGTCATAAGATAATCTATGACCAGGGATTTTTTTAGTGGCGATTAGTTGCCAAATGGTGAATATGTCCCGATCAGGCTATAGAAATTGGCAAAAAAAAAACACCATATACTAGTTGACCGGTTTGCCCAGATTTTATAAAATACTCATATAGTGGTCGAAACGTTCACCACTATTATTATGTAATTTTAGTTTGGTAGTCGAGTTCTTCACCCATATTTCTCTTTAATGTTTACTCTTATTCGCCACGAAATTAATTGAGTGTCTCTTTTGACGATCATCATTTTCCAAATTCCCATTTTCCTATGTGAAATTTTTATTTGTCCTAGGACCCAATTTGCCATGCATCACACACAATGGGGTCCCAAATTCTTGCCATATTCGCCCACTCGATTACTTGAAATTATGCGGGCTTCACCAAATATTAGTTCTTATCATATGTACCGATCGGCCCATTCACCAAAATGAAAATGGTTTATTTGTAGTTGTCTATTTAAGAAATGAGTTTCATTATTGAAACATGCTGAAAGGAGCCTTCTTCATAGTATTGCAATTAGTAGAGAACCGGAACGATTACGACTACGAGTCCATAGTATTTTATTATAGCCTTAATTTGATGGAGATGTCATAGTCAAATTTAAATAGGAAGAGGAGTAGGACTAATGAAGGTGGAGATGTCCAAGAGAGGCCAACGAAATGCAAAAATATATCTTCATACTTTGGCAGGGGTAGATGCAGCAGTGTTGGTCAAAGTAAGGAAGGTACATCATCAAAGGAGCTTGTACAATCTCAATCTACACAGGAGTCCATTCAACCAATTGGGGAGCCTAATAAATCTGGTGACAGAGTTACAAAACCTAATATCTCTAATGAAGATGACCTTGAAGAAGAATATCTAGTAAATAACCAGCACCAAGACAAATCAATCAACTTCAGTGATGATGATGGTGCAATTAACAATAACAGTGACACTAAAGGGAGAGGAAAATTGAAAGAAAAAACTGATCGTCAGTGGGAGATGGCCAGGAGATTTAAATTTGATTGGGTAGCAAAATATCCATTCATTGAGCCCGTGGATAATCCAATTGTAGGTGAGCCACTAGTAGAATGCAGATGTGCAAATTGTAGTTGGAAGTATAAAAAGGAAAAGCGGTTGCAGCTTAAACTAGACACTATAGAGAAACATGTTGGTAAGATTTACGAAACCTCAACTATAGATGGTAAGGAAATAAAAGTGGTAAGATATAAAACAAAGGAGCAATGTCAACATAAAAGGAATGCTGAAGAATATTATATGTTTCAAAAATTTCAGACGAAGCCTGGTGAAGTTCAAGGTTCTATTAATGCTATTTTTGCAAAAGCAAGTGAAGTAGAACGTGGAAAAGCTGTTCAATTAAGTAATATTTTCTATATTTTGAGCAAAGGGCATCCAATGATAGGCTATCCAAAAATGAGTGGTTTTTTACACTTTCTGAAAGTTCCTAACTATCCTGTCAGTCATTGGTCGATAAATAGTGGATGGGAATGGGCAAGTTGTATTGCACAGGTTGAAATAGAGGATTTACAAAGAAAAATAAAAGAGTCAAGCTTTATTTCATTGTCCTTAGATGAAGTTACGGCAATAGATAATATGTCATGGGTATGCATTCATGTTTATACTGTATAGAATAATGTCCGCCAACCACATCTACTATCTATTTCTAAATTGAGAGACAATGTGACAGTAAAAACTTTATTTTAGTTAGTAAAGAGCAATTTAATTGAATATGGAGCTATGGATGAATTGACAATAGCGAAGAAGTTGGTCTATGTTGGAGTGGATGGAGCTTCAGTAATGCAAGGTTAAAGGAATGGTCTTTGCACAAAGATGCAGGCTTCTTGTTCACCATATGTTGTTGCCATTCACTGTATGGCCCATAGGATGAATCTTTCTTTTAGAGTTGTGAAGAAGTTTCCTTCAGTAAACAAGGCTGAAGATTTAGTAAGAGAGTTGTATGCATATTTTTGTCGAAGTCCCAAGCATTTTAGGGAATTTCAACACTTTGCTGATGGAATTACTGATGGAAACAAGCTTCTAAAAGATGTTGATACTAGATGGATCTCTTTGGATGGACCAACACATCAAGTATTTTTCGAATATCAATCTTTGATTGGACTGATGTACGAAAATTGGGACAATGCAGAAAATCAGAGATGTGGCGACCTGCTTCAGAGGTTAAGCAATATAGAGACACTTTTAACTTTGGCATCTCTTCTTCCCATGCTAGAAGAAATGAGGTTAATTATGAAAAAAGCCCAGCAAAGAGCCATGTATATTGTAGAATATGCTCAGTTGCATAAAATGTCATGCTGAGCCCTCGATAGTCTCTATCGTACTGACCTAAATTTATCCGATGATAGATTTAATCATTGGTGGAAACTAATAGATTTGGATGATCCTGATAATTATTTAAAGATCATCGAAAATGGAGATTTATGTGTTTGTGTAAGGGGATTTCAGATACCAATGTACTACAATGCCCCAAAGAAGCGAGCTACAAGAGTTACAAGGGAAGAGTTTACCAAGATTGTCGAGTCTATAGCATCTACTATAGGGGACATAGCCTTTAGAGTTTCCTCTAAAATAATATCATGATTCCCATATGATCAACTGCTTGAGGCCATGGCAATTGTGTTTCCTCAATATTGGTCCTTCAACAATAAGGAAGATTATCATAGAAGGTTGTTTATTTTGATAAAGGAATTTTGCAAATCTATAGAATTCAATGGAGTGACTATCAATGGAATATTAGATGAGGGTCTTCTTAGACAACAATCAGGCACCTTTGCAAGTACCATGAAGCATCAATATCAATTAATGCATAACCCACATGAAGAGGGCTTGGCAACAAAGCTTTGGACAGAACTAAAATAGAGCACATTGTTGCATGAAGAAATTTTAAAGTACTTCAAGCTTGCTGATCTATTTCAAACCATGATATTGGGTTTAGTGGAGGATGAGAGAGTTTTCAATGCTTTGGGCTTCCTAAAATCAAAGCTAAGAAACAAACTAGACAAGAATTTGGAATCATGCTTGAGGGTATACACATCTAGGTATAATGTCAATACTTTTCCTTTTCAAAAAGCAATGGAAATTTGGAAGAAAAGATGCAAAAGAAGAAGGGTGGGACTGTGCAACACCATTAACCAATCTCCTATAGTGACTCCAAGTGGGACAAGTACAGTTGGCAGTGGCACTGGCCATGGGATTAGGAATCTGAGTCATAGAAGCGGAGGTCAGAGTGAACTTGAAGTTGAAGAAGAAACAAACAAAAATGAAGAGAACAATGAAGCAACTGGACTACTAGAACTGGATGATGATGACGACATAGATATGAATTGGAAAATTTAGGAAATTTTTGCTAAATTAGTAGTGGCAACCAATAGGTGTTTTTTGAACTTATTAAGTACTATATGATATCCTATCATTCAATGTTCATTTTAGAAAAGAAAGAAATTAGAATGTATTATGTTTCATCATTAAAATTTGAGAACAAAGAGTATTATTACTATAGAGTGTAGTTTATATCATGTCATCAATGATCTTTCATATTTGAATTTGAAATTCTTGAATGAAATTTTGTTTTCTATTTTATTCATTTATTCAACATACATTGAATTGGAAAACATGAAAATTAGATAGAATCATAGATTCAATTCCACAATTAATAATTATTAATGGTTTTCATTTGCAATATTCAACTAATATGGTACAATTCTTGTAAGCCAATGACCCTTAATTCCCTTTTATAGAAAAAAGGGAGCAACAACAGCTTTAGGTCAATTTGCCTAATGTGAAGTCTCAAAATCTAAATTAGTAAGACATCTACAAGTCTAAAACATCTCTACAACTTTAGTTGTACATTTCTACATTTGACAGGCCGGTTTAGTAAATTAGCAATTTTAGCATAGGTAATAGCATCTGCAAGACTCCAACATTGATCCTGTTCAAAAAACAAAGTTCAAACTTGTTACTTTAAACTCAATTCTAGAGTCTAGACTATAGTATGTAGGATAATATGAAAGATATTCATATATAGTAAAGATATAGAGATGATTGAAATTGAAAGTACTTTCACATACAGACTATAAGTTTCTGTAGTATGCTCCATTCTTCTTCGATTGGAAGGGCAAAATTTTTGATGTTATGGTAAATGACCTACATTCTCATCAGCATTCCATACTTGGAAGAGCGAGTTTCAAGAAATGTTCATTCCACTAGTGCATGCAAATTTGTGAATGTTTTGATGCACTTTGCAATGCATTCATGAGTTCTATCCTAAGGAAGGTTGCCTAAATCAAAGGTCATTTGGTCCTCCAACTTTTGTTTGTAAACTTCTCTTTCAATGAAACCCATTGTTGAGAAATTAGGTCCAGGACTCGGTAAACCAAGAGATATCAATTTTGTTGTTTTATTGTTCATCTTGGCAAGCTTTGGCCCAAATAAAGCAAGAACTTCTTCTGTTTCTGTTAGTTTTTGACATTTATGAAATACAGAGGTCACCTTTATTATTGAACCAATGTGGTCTTGAATTCCCTTGCTTGTCAAATGCCTGTCAGTAGTGTTGTTGATTTCTTCCATAATCTGCTTTGCAGCTTTCTGTCTCTAACCAAAACTTTTGTTCTCCTCAAGTTTCTCTTTCAGCTTCCCAAAAACATCTATAAGAGCTTCATAGAGTTCAAACCAATCACACAACCTATCAGCAAAAGTCTTTATGTGCCCCTAGAAGTAATTTTTTATTTGCTTTACTGTATTATTTACATGGTCATTCAAGCTATTTTCATATTTTTTAATAGTATCATTTGCCTTCTTTAGGTCTTCTTTCATTTATGAGTATTGGTGTTCACTATGTTTTCTTATTTGCTCTACTTTATTTTCCCACCCTTTTTCTTTCTCTTCCCACTCTTTTTTTTTTACTCTCTCATTTTCCAATTCTTTATTTAACTTATTGTTTACATTTGCAGCATTCTCCAAGTTTCTATATAACTTTGTTGAAGATTCTTTTTCATCCTGGAGTTTTTTTCCCATTTTTTCCAAATTTTCCCTTAGAGTTTTCAGTTCTACGTCCATTTGTTCTTGCTATTCAATTGCTTCTTTAGAGCTAGAGGATGAATTTTTTATCCTTTTCTCTAATTCTTTGCATCTATTTACTGTTGCTTTCTCACTTGCCTTTACATTTTCTAGGTCTGCCTTTAACTTATCTATTGTGCCCTGAAGCTTTCCTTTCTCTCTCTCCAACTTCATCACTGAACTGTAGACCACTTGGTTGGTCATTTTGGACAGATTTATCTTGTCCACATTTTTAATTTTGGATAAATCCATTTGGAGGGTGCTAACTTGAAATTCAGATGGATCTAACTGACTCTCTGGTGGATTGTTATCTCTAGCTGGGGGCATAACAACCATGAATCCCATCATATCTTTATCTGGGTCATATGTGGGAAAATAGCCTGTTGGTTGCAGGTTCCACATCACAAGCTGCAGCAATTGCTTCTATCTTCATTGTCTTACTATTTTGTCTATTCTTGTTTTTTGATTTTTCATAGTTAGTTGCAAATTCATTGTAACGAAAATCAAGATTTTGTGAGACAATTGAATGTTTGAATGGTGAAATAGTAGTAGCACTTTCTCTGATGTATGAGCTTCCACCAATACCATGAGGATAACCAACACCTAGACCCATTAGTGGGGTTTGTGGACTATTTTGAGGGTTTTGTCCTGAAGGATGGGCAATTTTTGGACTCACAATCACCATTGGTGTTGTTGTACTAGTAGTACTACTAATACTTATCATAGCCTTCTGCTTCTTTACACTTTCTTGATCTCTGGGACCAATTTTTTTTGCATCTATATACAATGTCCTTTTCGGACCACTAGTTGTAGTTGTACCCATGATATCTACAGCTGTGGGAGTGACAGTTGATTCGGATTGAATCTGAGTGCTTGGAAGTGGAACTGTAAATGAAGCAGGAAAAAATTTAATTAACTGAGATGAATCCAATGTGGATGGAATTGACTGAGTTGATGATTGATCTCCATGCCCAAGGCCTGGTTTCTAACCATGTTTTGGTGCTACAGCTGGTGGTTGAGGTGGTAACCAAACCCCTTCTCCACTGGGACCCAGACCACCAAAACCTTGGTAGCCCATTTTTTCTACAATTTATGCCCCTTTGCTATATAGAAGTTTGGTGGATGCATCAACTCCTCTCTGAATTTGTGTACTGGATGAGGGATTCAAAGAATCTTGGTCATCGTAATCATCATTAGTATCACATTGATGTGCTTCAGTTGGATGCTCCTTATTCCACAATTCATCAAATATTCTATCCTCTTCAGCCTCATCATGATCTAAAGAGGTCTTTGGCTCACCGAGATTCTTCCTCATTTCCCAAAATTGATAAATTTTGCTTCAACTCCATCTAGCATCTATACAATCATTCATTAGCTCTTTTGGAATAGGTTTTATAGATGGTTTATCAGCTTTCTTGTAGAAATTGGACGATGTCATGCCCTGCACTTTTCCTTTCTATTTGTGCAATGCCATTATTTGTGATGACAATTCTTGTATTGACATATTATTTTCAGCAGCATATTTCTCCATCTGTTTTTTGACCTCCTCCAAGAGTCCATGTTTTTAAAATTTTCAATCAAAGGCATACTTTCATGTTGATATTTTCTTGCAGAAGTCCTAATGCCCTTAAGCCTTGCTCCAATTATGTTCAGTGGATCATACTACCAGTGACTGTCAACATCAAATCAAAAAATTGAAAAAAAGGCTTCTGCCACTTTGAATCCTCTTCTCTCAAATGCGAACCCTCCAAAGGAGAATGGCAAGGAGGGAAATATCATTTTCTTTTGCTGACCATGAAAGAGTACATCTATGCTCTCTATTTGTTGTACATATTCCAATGCAAATACCCTCTTTGTTACATGTATTGGAAGTTTGTAGGGTTCTACCCATGAACCGTAAAACTTTAATACAGTGTACTCTTCCATTAAGTACCAGTCAGCCAATTGTAGTTCACTTTCGAGTTGAATGCAATTTCTACAAGTAACAGGCAATCTAGGCATTGGAGTGCCTATAATTTTATGGTACATTGGTGCCAAAAAGAAGTCTACAAAATTGTTGTAGTTCCTTCTGTTATCAATCATCCTTATATGAGGTGTCCACTCATATATTGGATTTTGGCCTTCAGTCTGATTGCAAAGCTTGTTTGCCTCAAATAATGCATGATGCTTTGCTAGGAGAAGATAGCACAAGTAGGTTGTGAATCTAAATGTCTTCTCTGAACCTCTTTGAATCATTAGTAATTGATCTTGCATGCAACGAACAATGTGCTCAATAAAATGATATCTTACTTGTTCTTTTTAAAAATGAATATGATAAAGCATTTCAAGAATGTTGGCATCCACTTATTTGTTACTATCCAATCCCAAACAAAATGCTAGCAAGGAAATACTGTCCTATGCCCATGGCACAAAAAATTCAAAATCATAAGGAGGCATGTGATTTGGACTCAGCCTACAACCACTTGTTATTCCTCTGATATAAGAATCTCTCTGTTCTGCATCTAATTTTTCATAATCATCTGCCAGCTTTCCCAGGTCAATATGTACATTTGAATGTTGTTGTTGAAACCCTAGGTTCAATAGACTAGCAAATTCACTCTCAGTTATGGACAAAATTTCCTCCTGAGTAATTTTATTCACAATTGATTTTCTATTTTCATCATAATTTTTGGCACAGAGCATAACAATTTTTGGGCAAGGGAGTACTTGAGGTAATGCCATGTGTGCTGACCTAGCTAGCCACGGTGCAATTTTATTTGCAGTTGCACTTACACTAGGGTTAAATGAACAAAATTTTGAAGCCTTATTTGGATCATTCCACTTGTTTTCAAGTGCAAATCTTATCTCCATTATACCCTTATTTCCATGAATAACAGGATCATGTATATCATGGAATAAATCACTGAAACATGATGTTTTAAGCATATTGTGGAATTCTATTATTTTGCCCATGTTATTCTTGGTATTTGTTTTGCCCATCGTGTTAAATATTTAAACACAGCTACAAGCCTACAGGGGTGATTCAAAATTAAAACCTTATAGACTAAATTTTTTTATATACTATAAACAATAAAGTTGTAAAATTTAAAATGCGGGATGTAATTTTTTAGGATTTTAGTAGTTACACTTACCCGTTCACGTTCACGTTGCCCTTAGTTTCGATTTTTGCAGAGAGTTGAGAGTTTAGAGACTATAGTTTGTTGCTTTCCTCAGACCACAATCCTCAACCCAAAAATTAAGAATCCGTAACTTTGTAAATTGTAATTTGTAACCCCTTTCTAATTTCTAAATTTGCAGACAACGTATAACTGTAAAATTAAAGAAACTTAACGTGCCAAAATTGTACAATCTGTACTCTATAGTCTATAGTCGATACACTTGTCACATAGTACACTTTCAATATAAATGTGAGTGGAATTGTGGACCACTAGTGTTACCTAACCTGTCATAATGTATTAATGTCATTCATAATGTCACTGTTAACTACAAGTGGAATGTGATCATGTCAATATGTTAACTGAGCAGTGACACGTGTCATGTTTCTGGGATGTGTTTGAAATGACAGGGTTTCTTTTTCCTTTTCATCCTGAAACTCAACTTCGTTCGTTGATCTAATAACATCCAATAGCACTGGTGAATGGTGTGGTTGCCCCATGGGTTGTGGGTCCCACTCCCATTAACTATGGTAGTCAGGTATCAGGATGACTCACATCATGAGTTAGACATGTCAGTGTCATGTCATCACCAAATTGAAACTACATTGTTATTTGTTGGTCGACCGAGGAGTTTAGTGACACGTGTCATGTTTTCGAGACGCATTTGAAATGACAGGGTTTCTTTTTTCTTTCATCCCGAAACTCAACTTCGGTCGTTGATCTATAAACATCCAATGGCACCGGTGAATGGTGTGGTGGTCCCGTGGGTCATGGGTCCCACTCCCATTAACTAAGGTAGTCAGGTATCAAGATGAATCACATCATGAGTCAGATGTTTCAGTGTCACGTCATCACCAAATTGAAACTACATTGTTATTTGTTGGTCGATTGAGGAGTTTAGTGACACGTGTCATGTTTTCGGGATGCATTTGAACTGACAGGGTTTCTTTTTCCTTTCATCCTGAAACTCAACTTTGGTCATTGATCTATAAACATCCAATGGCACTGGTGAATGGTGTGGTGGCCCTGTGGGTCGTGGGTCCCACTCCCATTAAATTATGAGTATAGTTAGTATATTATTGTACTTGTCGATAGGCTAGTACTATTGCATTTAGTTTGCACAATAAGTGAATTAGTTTAGAATCAACCAACCAATGAAAATGAACTATTTTTCTTTTTATCAAATATTTCTAAAGTTTTTATATAAATTTATTATTCTCATATATTATCTAACTATTTATCTGAATGATAATTGGTTCTTTTTATTTAGTGTTATAAGACCTCTTTTCTCGGAGGCTACCTCCATGTTCATTTATTTTCGGCTAGATTCTCGCATAATTTTTGACATAAATTTTCTTTTACATAGATTTCAATATCACAATTTGTAAATTGAATAAGAAATAATTATATTATTAAAAAAATTAATAATTCAAGAAAAAGAGTTTATTGGGTTAATCCTAAGCTAGGTGATTCTGATAACATTTTGATATGCAATAATCTATAAATTATACAATTTTAAATCTAGAGAAGGATTGGTTAGAACCTTCTTCACTAACTTGGTTATTAAAAATTAAAATTAAATAATTTAGTAAACTATTTTAGATGTATATTTGTATAATTATATATATTCTAATAAAATATTTAAATTATTTTGTACCTAATTAGAATTTATTTTAATTGAAGTTAAAATTAGTAAATTTTTGTATTTATTTTAACCAATATTTGATATGCAAATTAATAAACCTTTTGCAAACATTGGTATATCAATGAAATTTTTAGATTATAGAACTAATATGGAACTAGGTGATTCCATTAGTTTACTAATAATATTTATATTCACATAGGCTTTTATAAACAATTCAATAGAAAATTAAAAAATGCAAAATATTGCAATGTTGCATAAGTAAGCATAAGAAGTTAAAACAATGAAATACAATTTTATATGGAACTGAAACTTGAGAAATTTCACTGATATTTTTTGAAATTTAAAAAATCGAGGGAAAACCCTAGACTCTAGAAGTACTGTACTATTCGTTGTAGAAACCACCAGAATTGACCATGGTTGCAAATTCTTGTAGAAAATTCAACCCAATTCTTGCGCATTTCCTATGGTGCTGCAACTGCCCAGCAGTCAAGCCCAGTAAAAATGGTTGTAGGACTACATTCTGGCCAGGTTCCAGAAGCTTGTGGACTTCACCTGCCCAAGGGATCCCCACTCCTGAAATTGCATGAGCGACAATTTCAATGTCATCGCCCAAATATACTACTTTAAAAATCTTCCTCAGGAGCAGCAGAATTTTGGCCCTTGCTTCTCCGAGGTCAAGCAGGGAGGCTAGAAATTGTGACATAATGTCACTGTTGACACGATACCGATTCTCATTCTTCAAAAACTCATGCCCCAGAACCATTTTGATAGCAGCAATAACAAACTTCACACCAAAGCATGGAACAACCTTATTGCAAATTGACAAGAGGTTTTCCTCAGGAACGCGACCTAGAAAGGCCTTCTGCTCCTCTTCCAAAATGCATCTCAGGTGAATAGGGTTGTCCATCTTTACTATAAAGTTCAAACTAACACCAAACAATTAACAAACTAGACCTATCATCTACCAAAAATGAGATGAGCAATGATGAAAGAATTAGCTCAAATGCCTATAAATAAGCTTGGTGGGTAGGGTGCCAGGGATTATTTGTTTGTTTCTGTCCGACTGCCAATTCAATTACATTAAATTAGCAAATATTCTCAAATCTTGAACATAATTGCAAGTACATGCCAAAAAGGCCAATTGTAATTAAACACTAATACCGTCCATTGTCCTGTAATGCGTGTGAAGCCACTTAATCGATGGAAAAGGCCAATTGTAACTAAGAATAATAGTAATAGTACTACTACTAGTGGACTGTGGCATGTCTTGTAATGCGTGCAAAGCTGCTTCGCCGATGGAAAAGGCCAATTGTAAATTATAATTAATAGTGACAAGACATCAATATACTATCTCCTGCAACTTAAGTGATAGACATTGGACAGAAACATGTCACCATTCCAAACACTTGAACAAGGTTGAGGCTTCACATATTAGTGAGAGAATGTCGCTATCACTGACATGACATTTAATTCTTTTTGGGTGCACTGTACTCCGCATACAACTTACCTTGATACGTGTCAACATTCCGATGACTACCTCGACAATTCTTCTTCCTTCAAGAAACGTTGGCCGAAATTAAACCTTAGCCATTGATCTTGGATCATCAGACGGTCTGAGTTCTCAAATAATACATTTAACATAATTACAATGGTAGTGGCCAATAATTTATGTAAGTTGGTATGTCAGGTTAGGCTACTTATTTCCCATCTTTTGAAAATAGCCATACCAACTATAACTTTCTGAAAACCATTTGCCATAACAAATAAATTAATTCAATTATTTGGAAAATAATTTTGCCACCTTTTTATAAAAAAGGTATCGGTTATTAAAATATTCGCCAACCAATATCCATATTTCAAAACATAATTCGCCATCAATATTAATAATTTTATTAAAAACAAAAATTATAATTGCCATAATTTTATAAAAATTGTCTAAACTATTAAAAAAATTGCCACCAAATATCCATCCATTGATGCATAATTCGCCAACACTATTAATTTTTTTTCACCCAAATGACATGTGATTCGCCACAATTTTATAAATTTTGGGAGGGGGTCTATGACCCTTTTCGATGCATTTCATAACAACATATGTCCCTTGGGGTACTAGGACCCCTAGGGATGATGCATTTCATGACAACATATGTTTCTAGGGGTCCTAGGACCCCTAGTGACCTATTTACTTTGTTCGAATGGGTCAAAAGAGGTCATAGGATAACCTATGACCCATTTTGTCACATTTCATGACAACATGTGTCCCTTGGGGTCTTAGGACCCTTAGGGACCTATTTTTTTGTTTGAATGTGTCAAAAGAGGTAATAGGATAACCTCTAACCCCTTCCAACACATTCTATGATAACATATGTCCCTTGGAGTCCCTATTTTCTTTGTTTGAATGGGTTGAAAGGGGTCATATGATGGCTTATAACCTCTTTTGATTCATTTGTGACAACATATGTTCTTAGGGGTCCTAGGACCCCTAGGGACCTATTTGATTTGTTCAAATGGTTGAAAGGTTATCCTATGACAATTTTTGATGCATTTCATGACAACATATCTCCCTTGGGGTCCTAAGACCCCTAGATACCTATTTTCTTTGTTCGAATGGGTCAAAAGGGGCCATAAGATAACCTATGACTCCTTTCCATGCAATTCATGACAACATATGTCCCTAGGGGTCCTACCTATTTTTTTTGTTCAAATAGATCAAAAGGGGTCATAGGATAACACCTATGACCCCTTTCGATGCATTTCATAACAACATATGTTCCTTGTGGTCCTAGGATCCCTAGGGACCTATTTTCTTTATTGAAATGGGTTGAAAGGGTTCATAGTATAACCTATGATATCTTTCAATGGATTTCATGAGAACATTTGTCCCTTGGGGTCCTAGGACCCCTAGGGACCTATTTGCTTCGTTTGAATGGGTCAAAAGGGGTCATAGGTTATCCTATGACCCCTTTTAATGAATTTCATGACAACATTTGTACTTTGGGGTCCTAAGACACCTAAGGACCTATTTTCTTTGTTCAAATGGGTCGAAAGGGTTCATAGGATAACCTATGACCCCTTATGACACATTTTGTGATAACATATGTCCCTAGGGGTACTAAGACGCCTATGGACCTATTTGATTTATTGAAAAGGGTTGAAAGGGGTCATAGGATAACCTATGACCCCTTTCAATGAATTTCATGACAACATATGTCCCCTAGAGGCCCTAGGGCCCATAGGGACCTATTTGATTTGTTTGAATGAGTCGAAATCCTATGACCCTTTTCGATGCATTTCATGACAACATTTGTCCTTAGGGGTCCTCAGATCCCTAGGGACCTATTTGGTTTGTTCAAATGGGTCAAAAGGAGTCATAGGATAACCTATGACCCCTTTCGAAGCATTTGATGACAACATTGTCCCTAGCGGCCCTAAGGACCCTAGTGACCTATTTGCTTTGTTCGAATGGGTCGAAAGGGGTCATAGAATAATCTATGACCCCTTTTGACATATTTCATGATAACATAATGTAGACACTTAAAATTGTCCCAAACACTATATTAATTTATCTAATATTTCCTTTGACATTATAATTGTTAATTAATTAATTAATTATATTTGTCTTATTCTTTTACTTATTTAATTAAATTTATTTAATTAAATAAGTTCACTTCTATAATGTATTGAAATTTAATTTAAATAAATCCCCTCTAATGTGTTAAATTTATTTAATACATAGTGATTCATAAAATCCCCTTTTAAATAAATCTCAATTTATTTAATTCCCTACACTTTATTAAATTCTATAATACTGTGATTAAGTTAAATCCTATTTAATTTAATCCTAATCCCACCTAAAACTTAGTCTACACCCATCACACTCATCCTTTTGAGCCCACCCATTAATTAATCCCACTTAATTAATCCTAAACACCTTTTAAATACACCTTTCACCCCTAAGTGTTTTATGTGTGAGCAAATCAAGATCCAATAAAGCTTATATTTTATTATTTTATCCAAAATGTCTTACACTCTTACACACTTATCCCCCTTTTGTTTCTCCAAGGTTGCTCACACATGTGTAAGTAAACCTTGAGCCATCTCTTTCACCAAAAAGGCTTATGTTGAACTTTGCATGGCTTGTCCCCTTAATCCATGTGTCTCCCTTGTGGCACCTATGTGGATGCCACATAGATGTCACCTCTCCAAGGCCTATCTAAAATTTATCAATAGAGCCCTTGTCTCAAGCATTTCACATCTCCCTCATTTCCATTGTTATCATTCTAGTTTGTGCTTAGAATTTTATAGTTATTTTAGTTATTTTTAGTACTAACCCTTTGGTAGATGTTAGATTTATTGCACTTATGCTTACATTTTCATGATAATGTTACACTCTTAGTCTTATTTCTTTCATCCATTTCCATTATCCATTGAGTGCTCTCAAGAATGGTTGCTTCCATAGCCATCTCTTGAAGCATTATCCATCCATCCTAGCTTAGATTCATATTTCACATTGCATTCTCATCTATCATTTTGGGATTCATTCAATAGTTGTATTTTGGAGAGCACATCCACATCCCTCTAACTTTAGCACACTAATAAGGCCTCTTATGGGTACCCTTGTTGAGCTGCTTTGAAGTTGCATAAGGACTCTAACATGTCGGTTGCATAGTTTTTAAAACTCAAGTAGAATTAGTATTTTTTCAATCTTATTTGAATTTTTAAATGCACATGCTACTAATGTTTTCTTATTTACACGTGATCCCAACAGATTAAGTTTTCATGTATCCAATTTGGCATGCTCGGTGGGACCTATGTCCCTCTAAACATTCAAATTTTAATCTAAAAATCATCATTTTTTAAATTTTAAATATGGATTTTGATTTATGTTCACATGCAATGTTGTCTGTGCTAACGAGATGTCATCTCCATTTTGGCATGCTTTGTGGGACCTATGTCCCTCTAAACATTCAAATTTTAATCTAAAAATCATCATTTTTTTTTGAAATATGGATTTTGATTTATGTTCACATGCAATGTTGTCTGTGCTAATGAAATTTCATCTTCATTGTTTAGTGTCTTTGCCATGTAAAGTGTCATCACTGCCATGTATACTAGTGTTTCTGCCTCTAAATTGGCATCTCCACCTCTAAACTGTCATCTCCACATCTAAACTATCGTCTCCACATCTAAACTATCATCTATGTTGTAGATCGACATTTGCATTTCTAGATAACCTTCTATTTTGGTGTTTGCAATTTACCCATGACTTCTAGTTTTGTTGTCTATAATTTTTTTGACACTACAAGTTTTGTTGTCTGCGATTTATCGAGAATTCCTAGTTTTATTATCTACAATTTTTTTGACAACTGCAAGTTCTTTTGTTTATGTGGTTTGGAATCTCTACTTTTCTACTGTCATCTGCGATCAACTAGAGTAAGTATAAGGTATCCAATATTTCATCTCTTGTCATCTATGAAGTTCTATCATCTATGCTTGCATTTCATTGTCTACTTTTTAATTATTTTTTAAAATGACTTTTAGTGGTTTTGTAGGATATGGGTCATTCTAAGCTGATTTACATATATAAAAAATTACAAAAAAAGTTAAAATAAATTTTCCCATAGTAAAGCCTCCATTTTGGATTTTTTTGTGAGACTACTCAAGTTGTTTATTGCAATATTTGCAGATTGGAGCATTTTAGAAACAACTAATGATGTTTCTTGTAGTTTTCCTTACTATTGTATTGCTCTTGGGAATTAACTTGAATGCTTAATCATTTGTCTTTGAATTAATGTTACAATTAATTTGATAAATCCAAAACACTCTTGAATGACCAAACTTAAAACAAGAAAATCCAATCTTGAATGTACAACCAATTGAACAAAACCTTTCATGTGGATGAATGTTGTTAAAACACAATCTTGAATGCCTTAAGGAAATTCATTTTTTTTTTGGAATGAATGCTTAGAAGTAAAATACACTCTTGAATGCATAAAGGTCAAAGATAAATGCTATAATACATATTTTAATTTGGGTTTAAAATGAATCTCATCAAATCTTGAATGCTTAAGGTTCAAAGAACATTACAATGAACATTTGGGTTTGGTGCTTAAAACAAACACTCAATTTTGAATGCCTAAAGAAACTTTCTATATTCCTTATCAAATTTATTATGTTGATGAAGCTTGATTTACTTATGTTGGTGAACCCTCAATTTATTATGTTGATGATGTTGTCAAGTTGGAAAGAATACTATCTGATATAAATATGATTGTCTTCAAAAATAGATTACAAAACCTAAAGCTCCATTGGGAAAGAACAAGTGTATTTTAAATCCAAGACCACTTACATATTCACTCCTCTTGCACCTTCAGGGGATCTTGAGTGCACAAGAAATAAGTGGCATTGTTTTACATTTTTTTGGGAGGCCTACTTGGGGATTTCATCACCCCTTGGGACAGCCTCAAATCTAGCTTTTTGGTGGAGTATAAATATTGGGAGGTGAATCAAAAGACACCTCTCTTGGAAGTAAAATCTTGTCACTCTTGGCTAAGCCCCAAAGAACTTTATACCTTTGGGAAGTGAAGGTGGAGATTTGGGTTACTATCTCCTCCCTACTATGTGAAATTTTTTTCTTTCATCTACACATTTGGGCCTCATGTACCTTGTGTATATTGAGGACACCCCTAGTTGGGCTTGTATATCCTAGTTAAAACCTTATAGGATTATTGGTGTGTTCAATGTGCTAAGTGTTCAAAAACCTCCCCATTTGAAGGGAACACACCATCCAATATTTTCTCTTATATATATTTCATTGTATGCTTTGCATGTAATGTTTTAGAAAAATCCAAAACCATCATAAAAGTTCAAAATCCCAAAATATTTCAAAAACAAAAATATCAAAAAGAATCTCTTGTTTTCGACATCACTTCATGTATCCATCAAATTCATCACCATCATGCATCTCTTATCTTAATCATTCAAATAATTCATCAAAATCTTAATCAATCTCAACCATCCCAATCATTACCTCATTTTCTTAATCATTCAATGAAATTCCTAATTGTCATCCTAGTCATGATTTGTAATCTACATCAAGATCCAATTCCTCATTCAATGATTCATCCTCATGATTATTAATCCAATTTCTTGTTGAATTATTTCCTTTCTAATCAATTTTTAATTCAATCCATTTACATCTTCATCCAAAATCAATCAATCTTTCTTCATCTATTTAAACATTCTTATAATTCCATTTTCATAAAATCTTCTACCTTGGACTTAGGAGCACCATCATAAAACTTGGACCTTAATCCTAGCTATCTTGATTGACTCAAAACAATATCATCAATCATCTTTCTCCTTCATCAAGATTAAATCCAATCTTTAGGTAGAAATATCTTTCCAAAGTGTGATATTAGACCTTCATCCTTAACAAACATTATAATAGTTACACTCTCTCACTTGGGATCATTTGTCCATCCCTGAGTATTGAGTCATCTATCTTGTATCCTATTCTAGCTTGGGATCATTTTTCCATCTCTAAGTGGAAAAAGATATCATCATTTAAATCCAACATCCAATTGTTTGCAATATCATAAGGTCTTTATATACATCAAGGTTATCTCAAACCTTCATCAAATATCAAATCAAATCAAATCAATATCAAGTCAAATCAAACACAAAGTCCAAAATTGCTCCTAGTCCCAAAGTCATATTTCATCCATCATCAAATCTTTCATCACTCTTCATCTAAGTTCCATGGATACGAATTGGCTTAATCCAATGGTTGAAGATCTTCAAAGGAAATTTGGAGTTATACCTCCCACTTAAACTACATATGAAATCAATCCTCAAAATTTTATATCTAATTCTAATCCATCTTACTTTCCTTATTCTTCTACATTTGACAAGGGAAATCCACCTCATTATCCTTCAACCACATACAATTCTATTCATAGCCCACATAATTCCTCAAATAGAAATATCATTGCCAAAGAAATTGAGGAACTCAAGAATTATATCTTGAGCCTAGTAAATCAAAAGCAAAAATCTACCATCCAAGACATATGTCCTCTTCTCCCATGTTTCAAATACCATAATCCTCATGTCCCATCCAACTTGAATCCTCCATGTAATTCCCCATACTTGATCTTAATGTCCAAAAACATCATCCCAATCCCCTACCCGTACCTTCACCTTCACACAATCCTAATCCTCCAAAATCAACATCACCCTCACCTTGTAATAGTTTTATCTCATTAGAAACCTTTTCTAAGTACAAAACCAAAAATAAAGTGATCCAATCACCCAATGTCATACACACAATTCCATCTCAACACCTTCCTCCAAAGCATGCCATTATGGATTCCTTTTCTCCTCTAGATCTGAGCATTTTTCCATCCCATTATTCCCTTATCCCTCAAGATCCATTTATCATCTCATGATCCACTTCCTAATCAAGATTAAGATATTCAATGTACTAGATACATTACTAATTCCATTTCATTACAAGAGTTAGCATCCATAGATTCTCCACCTCATGAAGATGTTCCTTCTACAAAATCCACTAGGTCTTCCCCCTGTCAAAATCAAAATATTCCATCTCATAATTCCATTCCATCCACTCCCTTATATGATCCTATCCCACTAGATGATCCAATCATTCCTTCTGTTCCACCCACAATGCTCTTATAAGTCAATATCAAAGTACATCTTCATTTGCATTTCATGATACCAATCCATCTCAAGTTCCTATTATCCCTCATAATCCACCTTGTTATTCTAATCCTCCACATGATCCTATCACACATATCCAATCCACTCATGAGACCCATATACATGGACTCACATCTTTTATTGAAAATAATAAGTATCCATTGAAGAAATAATGTCTCAAGATGTTGGTACACCTTCCACTCCTTCCAAACCTAGAATTCCTCCATCCAAACCTAAATGTTCCCATCATCCATATTCCAAGTCCATTTTGGGCCCTTATATCCATAATCCATTTCATTCCTCATTTCCATCCATTTTGGGTCCTTATGTTCCAAAACCAAACTATTCATCCCTTCCATCCATTTTGGGTCCTTACATACATCCATCTACCATATCCAATTCTTCCACTTCATCCCCTCCTACTCCTAGTAAAGATCAACAAAGGCTCACATCCTTGAATTCCTTCTAATGTTCACCCTCCATAATTTTATCCATAATATCTCCATACCTTTTATCCTCATGCACCCATACCATGGCCAACAAGAGAAAATTGGATGCCAATGATAAAGTGAATAAAGCCAAAAATCTGAAAAAAATCTATGAATCAACATGTCCCCTCTAAAATACATGCTCAAGGAAAAAATATAAGGCCACAAAGGATGAAAGCAAAAAATTCAAAAATCATGTGGATTCCAAAGCTACTTCATGTAGTAGTTATTCTCAAAGAAAAGTTCAAACTGGCATCCATTTTTGCTAATCCAAAGGCTTCCTTCTTCCAAAAATCCTATAAGCTTCCATTTTCCAAATCCATTTTGTGTCCTTATATACCCAAATCCACCATCCTAAATTCATCATCTCCTTCATCCATTTGTAGTCCTTATATCGCACAATTCAAACTTTCATATCCATATCCTCCAAAATTTCCTCCTCTCCATCACCCTTCAAGGTGTGTGCTAATGAAAATCTTTCCAACTCCTTCATCCACTCATCCATAAGCCTTCCAATCTAGCATCTATTAACCATGTCTTCCTCCCAACCATTCTAACCCCTTAATCCAAACTTTTTCATATGTCACTATTTCCTCCATTTCCCAACCCATTTTGTCCTTCATTTCCCTATCTTACCAACATCTATGAGAAAATAGTCAAAATTCCTTGAAAATAACAAAGAAAGAGAAATAAATATCAAGGGATATCATCCATGTATCTTGATTCTTGAGTCCTCCCTTTGTACCTAGTATTTTCCAAACTCACTTATCCTTCCACTTGCACTCTATACTGGGGGCAAGCTCCATCCATACTACATTTTCATACATATCTTCCATATTTTCATATATTTTCAATCATCTTTTTCCATCTTTGATCTTGACTATCATATCCCTTTCATCCATTCATTCTCATTTTTTATATCCATCCATTATCCTACATACGCCCACCATCCTTTCACATCTTTGATCTTGACATCCTATCGATATCTTTTATCACATAGTCCTTATCATGTTCATTTCCTCCATCCTCCATCCATACTCCCACAAAATTCCATCCTCCTTTCATATGTCCTTGGTCTTGGTTATTATTAGTTGGCATTCTGAATCCCAATTTTAAACTTGAAAATCTCATCCTCCTAATGATCTTTTGAAATCTACTCTAGTATATGTTGAAAATGTTGTGTAATGTAGGTTCTAGATGAAGTCTCATGACCATAAATTCCATGATCAAGTACACAAGTTCAAATGGTTCAAGCAGTTCAAATGGTTTGACAAGTATGAAGGCTAAATTTTCATTTCATACAGGCTCTTTGGTTTGATGTGACATGGTAGGTGGATTCAGGGGAATGTTTACAGATTGTGCAAGACTGTGTATAATAATCCAAAAGTGTAGAAATATAGTTTCCAAGTTTATGTTGATTTTTATATTCACAATTCAAATTGCATAAGATCCCCTAGCTCAGATTCAAGGCATTTTCCATTTACATGTTTCATTGGCTAAGAGAGGTGACAGCTTGTGACTCCAAAAATTTAAAGTTTAGTATTAATTTAAAATTCAAGTGCCTCAGTTTCATGTCTATTTTTTAGAGGATGTGATGAAATTAATAAGGTTATGGTCAATGATAAAAATCAAATGCACACTTCAAATTCCTCCCCGCACTAGACTTCATTGGTTCAAATATTAATGAAAGAAGATGCCTACTCAAGCTTATTAAGACACAATAAATAATTGTGGAAAATGCCTACTGGAAGAGGCATAGAGGTATATAGTTAGAATTGGGTTATCTATGCCTTCTCAATCTGTCTTATATCTTCATACCAATTCATTGGAAAAGATGAATAAATCAAAATAGAGCATGCAAATCATTCAAAGTGGAGAATTGTTGGCTCAAAAACATGGGTTGGTATTTACTAGATCATTATTTGGGGTATTGTGACACCATTCCATGTGAGAGAAATGGGATTAAAAATGGATAAAAAGCTGGATGGTAGATATTGTAACTTATGCAATAGATGAAGTACATGGGTCTTTGGCAAATAGCTCACACCTTGGCAAGAAAAATGAGCATCTTTAGATTGATTCATCACAACCTTTATCCTATTCAAGGGATTGAAGCATGAAAGAAAGGCTAAAACTTGGAGTTTTTGAAGCAACATGTAGAGTGTTTGACATAGTATTTTACCATGATAAACATATTGAATTCACATGGCAAGGAATGATGGACAACAATATTTTAACAAAGACATGTGAGGTGGGAACATCTATTACCCAATCACACAACATTGATCCACAACCTGTGATGTGAATGTACCAGAGGGTAGTTGAAGGAGACAAGTGCGTGAAAGCATAGACAATGCATAGGAACTATTTGATAGAATGCATCAAGACATGAAGGACATGGGTTTGATGAGATGGATTAGAATGGAAGTCATGAGGATTATCTTGAATGATTGAAAATAGGTCAAACATGTTTTGAGTAGCCCTAAATATTAATGATGACATTTTTCCTTAATCATGTATTGAAAATGATTCATCCAAGAGGCAATAGAGTCAGGCAAAGATTGTAGGTTAAGGAATTCTGAGCTACATGTAGTTATGATTATACAATCATCAATCAAACATGACATATGGAGATATAGGCAAAAAATGCATAAATATTAACAAGAAGCCCTACTAGTTCATATCTCAACACTCTTGATGAATAAAGAATGGACGCAGATGCTGTTGGTATCAATGGTAACTCAATGCATAGAAGTATGTCAGTGACCTTTCCAGTCTTGAGCCATGGCATGCAGACAAGAAAATAATGAAGATTGAACAACAATTGGTTAGAGTTACCCACATTCAAATTGTAATACAAAAAATGAAGTTGTAGACTAACTATTTGACCAATTGTCGATGCCATGATGGATCGAGGCTAAACAAAAATCACCTATGGAGATTAGAATGCTTGGGCCCTATCATTTTCCAAATTTCTTCATATGCATTCATAATAAGTTGTAGATTCTAATGGATATCAATAAATGGTGAAGATATAGTGTATCCATGAGGGAAGCACTCGTTCATCAGCAATATCTCTATGAGATATGTGTCTACCCATTCATATAAGACATAGAGTATCACACTCAATTGCTAAGAGTTGTATACACCATTAGAGCCTAATTGTTTTCCCATGATGAATAACTCAGTCAAGAGGTGATAAATCAAGTTTCAAGATCTCATTCGAGCTATAATTGAAGGAAAGATATGCATTTTTAAGGCATAAAAAATGGAGATTGATTTTCAAGAGCCTCGATATTCTTTGATAGGTTTGGACAAGTTATGACAACATAAGGGTCACCTATTCGAGTATGCACAAAGATTGAACCTAAGGTGTCAGGTAGAGAGGAAAATCAAAATTTTAAAAGATTAGTGGTCAAAGCTATCAGAACAAAAGATAATTATTTAGATGGCAAAGAGAAAAGATTAAATATTTTAAAGATTTAGTTACAAAAACTAAATAGATTATAACCTGGTGTCATTCATTGATTGAGAAAGGTCTTCTAACTGAAAAAAGAGGGAATGTTCCAAAAATAAATTATCAATAATTGAAAAAGATCAACAAAAAGAGGATTGAGGATAAAAAGAGACAAAAAGATTGAAAGGGGTTTCTAGTTTTTAGATCCTTTCTTTTCTGAGACTTTGTGTTGGAGAAGAGAGAGCCCATTTTCTAGTTTTTTTGATTTGTTGTGTCCTAGAGTTCCACTTTTTTTGAAGGAAGCAAATGGTGTGTTGCACATGAGAGAAATGTAGAATGTATAGGAAGGGGCTAGCTTTTGATGGAGATTATACTATGAACTCTTAGCTAGTTTCATTTTTTATGCAAGTATTTTGGTTTTCCAACATTATACAGGAACAAGATTATTTGGATGAGAAAGATTCTATAAATATATTTAAAGACTATGTGCTTTGGATTGTTCCATGTTGGTTTAGAACTAAACTGACATTGAATAGTGGGACTTCTTTCTAATGTTGGTTTCTTTTATTGTACATAATTTACATGATATATTTATTTCATAGTTCTTTTGAATGATGATCAATAGGAAAGCTGTGGATTTCCTTTGTTTACCATGCATTTGATTTTCTTTGATGTGGTATATTTTATTAGCCCTGTATCAAAGAATAGTAAGGGGAGCCTTTGCTTTCTAGTTAAAAGCATCTTTTAAATTCATTCATTGTATATTTAATCATGGAGCTATACCCTACAAAATTCAAAGGATTCTTGCACAATTCCATTGCAATGCGATCCAACAATTGGTCTTATTTTGTCTTCAATTCTAGGCATCTTTGAGTCATTTTGTAAGCATTTTATGTGAAGACAAATCTATTTACCAATAGTTATCTCATCCATTTCATGTACCATAATTCATCCATACTCTTCATCTCATTATCCCTATTTCATACCATCCCTCCCATATCTCTTATTCATTCCACTTTTAGGCCTATGCTCATGATTAATACTAGAGGCATAACAACACAATGTTCATACATGCTTCGGAAATACACATGCCTTCCCTTCCTCCATACAATAGCCTTCACACAATCTTTCCATTTCCACACATCCTTTCCCACCACATTTCCTTTCATTTTCCTATCCTTGGTATGGGGCATTTTAACTCCTTTGAAACATAGTCCTTGGCTCCCAATTGTCCTATACTAGATCCTTTGGTCCCCCATATTATTCCTCCATTCAGATATCTCCAACCTTCTCATCCATTTACCATTTCTTGGATCTCCCTTGTCAATGGTCCCAATCTAGTCCTTTTCATCAATTCAATCAATTCATTTCTCCTATAATCTAATCATATTCCATTATTCTAATCCTTTCATACAGATCAATTTCCATCATCAATTCCTTCATTTTCATCTATTTGCATATACCTTGATCAAATTTATAGTCCTCTACTAAGAAAAATTTCCTCTAGAGTACATTTATCACTTGCTCTCTCACATTCCCCTTTCATTCCAATTTAATTCATCCATCATCTTATCATATCTTATCCAAATTCTTCTATTCAACATATGATCTTGTGACACTGAGCTTCACACCATCAAACTAAGCTTATCAAAATGGTGATTGCAAATGAACTTACACAAATTTAGACTGAGACTAAATGATTTGAGAACATTATTCCTTTCACACAATAACCAACAAAAAATCACAAATAGTTCAATACAATTCAATCAAACAATCAATTTTTGCCTCACAAGATGCATCCTTCCTACATAAGCTTAAAAAATTCACCATCAAAATAAAGTTCATGGAAACAACTGAGCACTAAATGACTACTTGGTCATAAGGTCTTTTGTTGATTTTATCTTTGTGCATTAGTGATAGTCTTCCCAAGTGTTCCTTGATCTTCAATATCTTGGTATCATTTGAATGACTTAACCTAATTACATGGGTCATTTTGTGATATGATCTATTTCCATGGTTCGTTAGCACATCTCTGTCAGTTTTTGAGTTATGGTTATGCATTGCTTACTGGTGACAAATGGGTTAGTACACTTTCCACTAAGATCCCTAAAAGGAATTTGGGTGTGCCTAGACATCTCCTATGTGCTTATGTCATTTGTTCCATCATGACTATGAAACTTGCATCTATGTTCCTAAAGTCTCTATTTTGTTGAGAGTCTAGTCCACACAAGGGAACCTTGTCATCTATGCTAGTATAGCATTTGATGCATAACCTCTCTTGTAATATCAAACTAAAGTGTGCTCTCCCATATGAACACAACTGAATCCCATGAATTCATGTAGTTAGGATGCATTTAGATTAATCATTACCCACTTCAGTCTACTTCATTCCACTCTTACCAACAAGTCATGCAAGGCCTTCATTTAAGCCTTTTTATTTCCCTTTTCCTTCCCATGTCTATTTTCGAGAAAAATGGGGCAAAATATGTTCATGTTTTCCCCTATTTCCTCTAGGGCGCACCCTCCTCCCTTGTCGTCACTACAACACAACTCCTAGGACTCCTGCCCTCTTTGGGGTAACTTATATTTTATTTTCTTTGATATAATGTCATCTCGACATCACATCAAAGAGGGGAAAAATGTAGACACTTAAAATTGTCACAAATGCTATATTAATTTATTTAATATTTTTTTTGAAATTATAATTTATAATTTATTAATTAATTATATTTTTCAGATTATTATACTTATTTAATTAAATTTATTTAATTAAATAGGTTCACTTCTATAATGTATTTAAATTTAATTAAATTGCATCCCCTCTAATGTGTTAAATTTATTTAATACATAGTGCTCCATAAAATCCCCTTTTAAATAAATCTCAATTTATCCTTCCACTTTATTAAATTCTATAATCCTCTGATTAAGTTAAATCCTATTTAATTTAATCTTAATCCCACCTAAAACCTTGTCTACAACCATCACTCTCATCCTTCTACGCCTACCCATTAATTAATCCCACTTAATTAATCCTAAACACCTTCTAAACACACCTTTTACCCCCTAAGTGTTTGCTCACACATGTATGAGAAACTCAAGATCCAATAAAGCTTACATTTTGTTATTTTATCGAAAAAGTCTTACACTCTTACACACTTGTCCTCCTTTCCTTTCTTCAAGGTTTCTCACACATGTGTGAGCAAACTTTGAGCCATCTCTTTCACCAAAAAGGCTTATGTCGACCTTTACATGGCTTGTCCCCTTAATCCATGTGTCTCCCTTGTGGAACCTATGTGGATGCCACATAGATGCCACCTCCCCAAGGCCTCTCTAAAATCTACAAATAGAGCCCTTGTCTCAAGAATTTCACATCTCTCTTATTTTCATTGTTATCATGCTAGTTTGTGCTTAGAGTTTTCTAGTTATTTTAGATATTTTTAGTACTAATCCTTTGGTAGATGTTATATTTCTTGCACTTATGCTTGCATTTTTCATGATAGTATTGCACTCTTAGTCTTATTTCTTGCATCCATTTCTATTATCTGTTGAGTGCTCTCAAGAATGGTTGCTTCCATAGCCATCTCTTGAAGCATTATTCACTCATCTTAGTTTAGATTAATATTTCACATTGCATTCTCATCTATCATTTTGGGATTCATTCAATAGTTGTGTTTGAGAGAGCACATCCACATCCCTCAAACTTGAGCACACTAACAAGGCCTCTTATGGGTGCCCTTATTGAGTTTCTTTGAGGTTGCATGAGGATTATAGTTTTTTGGTTACATAGTTTTAAAACTCAAGTCTAATATTAGTTGTATTTTGATTTTATTTGAATCTTTGATGTGCACATGTACAACTAATATTTTTTTGTTTATGTGTGCTCTCGATAGGTTAGATTTTCACACATACACATGTCCCTTGGGGTCCTAGGACCCCTATGGACCTATTTTCTTTATTAGAATGTGTCAAAAGAGGTTATAGGATAACTTATGATCCCTTTCAATGTATTTCATGATGGACCTATTTGCTTTGTTGGAATGGGTCAAAATGGGTCATATGATAACCTCTGACCCCTTTCGAGACCTATTTGGTTTGTTTGAATGGGTTAAAAGGGGTCATAGGATAACCTATGACCCCTTTCAACACATTTCATGACAACATATGTCCTTAGGGGTCCTAGAACCCCTAGGGACCTATTTGATTCATTGGAATGGGTCAAAAAGAGTCATAGGATAAGCTATGACCCCTTTTGACACATTTCATGACAATATATGTACTTAAGGGTCTTAGGACCCCTAGGGACCAATTTTCTTTGTTCGAATCGAAAAAAGGGGCCATAGGATAACCTATAACCCTTTTTGACGCATTACATGACAACATATGTCCCTAGGGGTTCTAGGACCCCTAGGGACCTATTTGGTTTGTTCTAATGGGTTGAAAGGGGTCATAGGATAATCGATGACCCCTTTCAACATATTTCATGACAACATATGTCCCTAGGGGTCTTAGGACCCCTCAAGACCTATTTGGTTTGTTAGAATGGGTCAAAAGGGGTCGTAGGATAACCTATGACCCCTTTTGATGCATTCGACTATAATATATTTAATAATAATAATACATTACTATAAATTGTACACTAATAATATATGACTAAATAGTTTGATATAATAAAAATATATTACTAGATTATATTTAATAATCATAATAATAATCATATATTACTAAATTATATATAATAATAATAAGATAATATTACTATATATAATAATAGTCAATAATAATGATTATTGATTGCCCACACTTTCCAAAGTTTGATTTCCCTCAAAAATTTGGGCAATCAATTTTTGAAAAAAAAAATTGGCTGCGAATTTTTGGGTACCCGATTTTAAATTGGGTACTTGATTAGGCTTGGTATTTACCAAACCTCTTTGGTCAACTCAGAAAATGTGTTTGAGACAGGTTTCACTAACATTCAGACTCAAGTAGCCATCTAACAATATTTGTTTCATCGAAATTCAATGAAATGGAAAGATGATTTTTTGATAACACTCTCAAGATCTCATCAATATAATTGCTGTCAAATTCTGAGTTTGATAAGAATTTATTAGTTAATTTTTAATGAAGATGTTTGTAAATTGTTGATTGATATACTAATTGAAAAATAGCTATAACTTTCAAATAATATAATATTTTTGAAATCCAAAAGTTGCATCACATTCTATGCTTTGCCTAGTATAAAAATAAATAAATAAAAATTTGTAAAGTTTTCAATTGGTTAAGGTGGGAAAATACAAGAGTTTTTAATTATAGAAATGTTATAGTGGAAATTCATATTTAGTAATTTATTTGGAATAAAAATACCCAAAAATATGTGTCACATCCGAGCATGAGTCTACTTTTTATATCTATAATTATATTAAAAAATATTATCATTTGATTTTGATTAAGGTGGTCAGATATACACCTACTTTTTATTTTCGCCTTGAAATTTTTGTAGTACTACATTAAAATCCAAAATTTTGACAAATCAAATAATTTTTTCTTGAGATAAGGCCTAGTAGTTTAGAGTTTACATTCAATTTCCTATAGATTATTTTCTTACAACGTTTTGATATCAAGCTTATAACTGCTTTAAAATTATGTGTCAAGTTAACATAACCCTGATTTGTTGGTTTTTCACTACCACTTAAGTCCATAGTTTGGTTGACCATGATCTTGCACATACCCTACTGTCTTCTTATTTTTCGCTCATTGTTGCATTCACCACTATAATTTTATTTTAACCCATTAATTTGTATGAGATTGTACTAGCCAAAATATTATACTTGCATTAAGAGCTTGTGATATGTGTAGTCTTCATCTATTGCAACAAGTTATTATTATTTTATTTAAATACATTCTAATTATTTTGTTTTGTATGCCAATATTTATATGTTTTGTAGCCTGTTACTTAAGATTCATACAGTAAACCTTGTAACAATTTTTTTGAGAAATTCACAATCTTTGTTCCTATTTTTATACATATATTAATGGTTCAAAAAGGCACTATAATGTCTTTATTTGCAATATGGTGTCTATTTATTCTAAATTTTGAACTCAAAGATGTGTTCAGAATATGTCAAACTTACTTTCCCAAAAAATTATGGAACTTCTTTCTCTTGGATAACTTTCAAATATAGAATAGAGGAGAAAGTTAAAGTCAAATTTTATTATTGTGAGTAGCTTGTTAAAGTCTCTTAAAGTATAGGGGTGGCTTTTGTGGGTCTAGTAATTTCAATTTCATAGCTGATCATGAGAAACACTACTAGCTTTCAATCTCATTAAAATTCTAGAAGATTCAAAGAAAACTTCCATTTAAAATTGTTTGTAAAATTGAAGTTTGATTTTCACAAATATGTCTCCAAGCTACACAAAATTGATATAGGATGGGTTCTTAGAAACTTGAGAACTCTAAGTATTTTATCATCTTAGTTTCTTTGATATAGAATTAGAAAAACCAAATTTGTAATTTCAATGTCAACATTATTATACTAAAATTGTTTTAAGCTCCAAGATTCATTATGAAAGAAACTTCTACAACATCAAAGGCTTTAAGAAGCTTGGATGCCTTAGTTTAACTTTTTTTAAAATCAATTATTTAAGACCAAGTTACTTCTAAAGATAATTATCATATAAGGAAAATAATATTTTGTTTAACCTAAGGTTATGAAAAGAATATAATCAAGTAAAGCATAGCTAAACTTGGATTACATAATGATGGATAGTTGAAATTAATAAAAATGATATCTTGAAACAACCATTGCAAGAAAGTTTGTGATTACGACAAATGAGTGTACACAAATTCATTTTTTGTCTTTGGATTTTCTCCTTTGTTATGCAAAGTATTTCTCTGTGACTCACTACATTTCTTATGTTTTCTCTACTATTGATATTCATTTGAGGCTCCTTGGTATTTAAAGTACATTCCAATTCATTTTATAAAGCTTGATATTTGGTTTTTGAAAAATCTTGCACTAGCATATAATAGTTGTGAAAGTGATCCCAACTTATTTTGCACAAACTTTTCTTTTGCTATATAAATTTACTTTTGACTACTTCATTTTTTATGCACTCTTTGTTTTCCATTCAACCACCATTTTCCTTTCATATTTAATTAAAAATATATACATGTTTGTTTGATTTTTCATGCAACAATACAACTACAGTTCAAAAAATGCCTTTGAAGTATTCATGTATAGAATTCACATTATGTACTTCCTTGTATCAATACAACTCTAAATTTTATATTTTCAATTACCTTCATATAAATATTTAGTTTTTTTAGTGATGTGAAATGTAAGACTACAAAATAGATTTTGACCACTTGGTGCATCCTACGAAAGTTTAAATGTCTTTCTGGAAGTGAACAGAACAAAGATATAAAGTTTTTAGATCATCATAGAGTCTCACATTTTTTAGAACAAATTAATGCACAATTTTATTTTTATTGTCTCTATACAATGTTTGTACTATTTTGTTGTCCATAATATTAATGTGTATGTGGATACAATTTACAAACTTTAAATAGATTCCATCTTGAGCATCTGAATACCTCTTTGTTTACACTTTTATTTAACTTACTATGAATGGAATTCAATGATATTTTATTTGTATTATGTTGGCTTTTAGTTGCTTAAAATAATCAACTCTCTTTCATGTAAGTTTGTACATAAATCTATAAATGCCAACATTGCAAATTTCTCACCAAGTGTTCAATAGATCTTCCTTGCAAGAAAGAGGGGGTTTTGCTCTTGCATACTGTGTCTTATGAAATTGCCTTCACTAGTTGTTGAAATAAAAAAAAAGTTGTGATGATTTGGCAAATATAGGGAAATTAACACTTTAGCAACAACTTAAGTGCTAAGAAACCTTAGAATGTGATGGTTTTCAATTACTTCATGATTTAATTTTTTATTTTTATTTTCCTTTGCCTATGGTTGATAGTGTTCTAATTATATTGTTAGTATCATTCTTCATAGAAGACTTTAATTTAAAAAATTTAAAATAGTTTCTAGTTTGTGGGAAATGCTTATGTTAATAACACTTTATTTTCCTCATATTTTCTTTCAATTCCTTTTGGATGCTTAATTTTCCTTGGTGGATTTTGTTTTCTTCTTTTATGCAAGGTAATAATTTACCTAAATTCTGAATTGGCCTATAAAAGATTATATTGCTAATTATATGCTTCTTCCTAATTAGCATTTATGGTTGATTGCTTCTTTAAATTAACTATTATTACTAATGAGTTATTTCCTATAGTAAATCCCATTTTTTCATGAAAATACTTTAATGATACTTTTTGGTTCTCACGTTGATCTTGCCTAGCTTCAAAAACATTTTCTATATTTAAACATATACTATAAGCTTTTACATGAATACTTTTTATTGCATTAAAAAATTTACAAATAAAATGTTGTTCTTAATGTAACCTTTTGAAATTCAAATTCTTCATTTCTCTTATCTTATTATTTTTACATATCAGTTTTAAAATCAATTGCATTATTCTTGTCTACTCATCAACCCTCCCACAAGGCAAGTGTTGGAAATATAAGAGGAGTAACTAAGAGAGGAGGGGTGAATCGATTACTACAAAAATAAATCCCAAATCCCTTAGATGTTAATATAAATCAAAACTCTGATTAAAGTGTATTCTACTGTAACTCGCAAACACATATGCACTCAATTTACACTAGAAAATACTGTAACTCAACAATAACTAAAATAATAGCTGTAACTTGGCAAATGAAAAACTTAAGACATTTTCTATAATTAGCCTTAAGATTAACTTAGTTGCATACACATAACATAAATGGCATGACCACAAATGACACCAAGATTTAACATGGAAACCCAATTTGGGAAAAACCACCAATTGCAACTAGTTACTAATTTTCACTCTTTTGAAGTGAGTCTTGTTAGGAGCCAACTCTATTAAAGGTTTAAAAACATGCTGTTAGGTGTGACCCTATTAGGGGATTTAATCACCCTATTAGGAGTGGCCTTGTTAGAGGTCCTTAGACACTTCAATCTAGAAATGCCACCTTGTTAGAGGACTTACAAATAGTTGTTAAGTCAACTCGGTTAAGAGATGTAGATCACTGCTACAATGGTTAGAAAGTAACAATGAAATGACCTGATTTCTGATGCAACTAAATTCTTGATTACAAATCTCAATTATGGATTGAATACTTTATCCTTGCTAATCAAATGTATCTTTGCAACTCAACAAGGATATTATTCTTATCCTTCTACTTTTCTTCCTCTAAGCATTATCAAATCTTTTATTATGTTCTATACATTCAATCCTCAACTTCACCTTATATTTATATCTTACACATTGTCAAGTCAAACTGAATACAAATTAGAATACTTAATATTCATCTCCTTAGTCAGCTAGAACCAATAATTAAATCAATTAAACTCAATATACCAAAATAAAAAAATCCTTCATTATCCAACCATGCTCGGTAGACACTAACTTGGAAATAATTTTCTTGTGTTAACCAAATGAACTCTGTTAACACTACATATTTAAAAAGTTCCTATGGTAACCAAGTGAGTTTGGTTAACATTGGTTCCGTCCAATATTTTCTTCATTAATGAAGTGAGCTCGGCTAACACTTGGCTTCTACAAACTTTCCTTTAATGACCGAGTGAACTCGATTGACACTGTCTTTTGAACTAGGCAAACTCTGAAATGCTCAAAAAACATATGAAATTGTCTTCATCACCCAAGTGAGCTCAGCATACACTGACTAGCAATGATATGAAATTTTGTGTAACATCAAAGAAAATACACAATTTTTCAATTGTTTTCAATAGGAGGGACTCAAGCTCAATCAATGCTATTATTTTAAAATATGATTCCATCAAGGTACGCTATCTATGACCATGCAATTGACTATCCAAATTGATGCAAAAAGATGAAACAAATTGCATTCCCTTTGGATCTAGACCACAAGACAAAACAACATTTGTTTAAGAGAATTAAAGAGTCTACCAACTAAAATAATAGTTATCTATTGAAAATTTTCTTTTGCACCACCTAATAGAAAATCAATGGATCCTTCCAAAAAAAAACCTTCAATTAACCCTTTTTCTTAGCAATCTTAATATGTCCAACTAATCCAAAAAAAAAATCTACAAAGAGGTTTAACATGAGAAAATCGAGACATGATCAAGTGGTGGGCATCTCAAGAATCATGTCAAAAAAGGTAATCAAATATCCTATTATAGATCCAAAAAATATGTTAATGAATTTTTCCCCTCTTTTCAAAGTTTCCTAAATCCTGTAGTTGTCCCTCATCAAATCTTGTCAAGGCACATTCACACTATCAACTTCCCTAATGTACTAATGACTAATGATCTATCCCAATCTTGGTACGAACAATTATGCTATCTACACCATAACTTGGATAATAACACCAATCCAATCAAACCTTTTGGTTGGAGCTCAATGTCACCCTCTATTTTTGGCTAGCACATAGATTCCCATCCAACTAGTTCTCACTTTGAAGATAGAAAATTACAAGATCAAACAAATTGAAAAAAGATATATTCAAACATTTTTGCAATGCTGGAAGGCTAAAATTACAAAAAAATGCCTATAAATAGGAATATCTCACACCACCAACTTCAAAAGAATCAAACATGTGTAGTAGGTGAATTTCATCTACAACTATTGTGGTTAACTATTTCCAAAAAGAAACTAAAATATTCTAAAAAAACCCTCTACATTAAGAAATCACACCAATGGAAATCTCATATGTGTGTATAGATGTCTGTTTCTATGTGTATGTATACATATGTATGTACACATATATATACATATGCATAAATACATATATATACATATATTGTCATACCTACATGTATGTCCAATCCCATCTAACCCTCTCAATATCTCTCTCACTACATCCATCAAATCCCCTAATCTCTCTCTCTCTCTCTCTCTCTCTCTCTCTCTCTCACACACACACACACACACACACACACACACACACACACACACACACACACACACACACACACACACACACACACACACACACACATGCACACATGCGTGCACACGCACACACGCGCTCGCGCGCACACGCACACACACACACACACACACACACACACACACACACACACACACACACACACACACACACACACACACACACACACACACACACACACACACACACGTACACATGCACACACGCACACGCGCGCGTGCACACATACACACACACACACATACAGTTGTAGGAGCATCAAAATGTTCTCATTTTCTATATAAAGGTTCAATATAGAGTTATAACTCTACCATAAAAATCTTAAAACTCCAGCTTAATTATGAGAGAAGTTACTGTGGATTTTTGATGGAAATATTTGTAGAAAAATCTCCAATCTCACCATTGGAGGCCTTAGAGTGCCTAGATGAGGTTCAAAAACTTGATAAAAAGATGTTGGCATTTTCAAAAAGTGGTTATAATAGCCAATTGAAGCAATGATTAGTGAGTTACGGCCTTTCAAAGTTGGGCTACCTAAAATATCTAAAATAATTGTCAAAGATGTATTTGGCTGACTCCATATGTATTCTTAGGGTCTATTGGCCCTAGGTATTAAGTTTCAATGTCTAGAACCTTCCTGGGTGGCATGAAATTTCCTATTTAAGAAAGGCCTAAACATTGTCTAGGACAACTCTAGGTGGTAGTTCGTAGCTTAGTCTTGCAAATTACTGTAATGAAGGTACCCATGTGGGTTAGCATTTTGTACTTGTGAATTTTGTAATTTTGTAGTTGCAGTGCAAATAAGAAGTCCATATTTTGTTCTCACATTTTCTATTGTTTCTTTGTTTCTATTATCATTTTATGGTTTCAAGGAGAGCACCCTTCATCAAGTGGTATTAGAGCTATAGTTCTTAAGTGTGTGGAAAAGTCACTAACTATGAGGCAATTCACACCAAGACCATGGTTTGGGTTGAATGTGTAGACAAATCACTGATTGTGAGGCAATTTGCACTAGGGTTTTAGTGAAAGTGCAAAAAATGCCTCCATGAAGAAAGCGTGGTGGAAGAGTTGTAAGTGTTACACTTGAGGGTTTTCTAGCCCTCCAAAGACAAATGCAAGCATTGGAAGAAAAAATGTGTAGAGCAATAAATCTCCCTGTAAGAGATGAAAGAAATGATGGGGATGAAGTAGAAGGAAAATGCCAAAGCAAAGGCAATTCTAGAGCTAGAGGAAGAGAGGCTATTTAGGGCCATCTCCAAGATTGAAAAAAGACCTAAGTTTGAGGTTCCCGAATTTTTAAGAAATATCAACCTAGAGGAGTTGATCAATTGGATCAATGAATTGAAGAAGTGCTTTAAATATGAAGATATTGAGGATCTTGATAGGGTCAAGTTTGTGAAAGTGAAACTGAAGGGACATGTGAAGATCTAGTATCAGTAGGCTCAGTTGGAGTGTAATCGAAAGGGAAAGGACAAAACCACTAGATGCGAACAAATGATAGCTAAACTGAAGTGAAAATTCATTCCAACATTGATCTATTGAAGAAAATACAAGGGTTGAAGCAAGTGGGAAAATATGTTCAAGAGTATGCCAAAGAGTTCTACCGAGTTCTCATTAGAACTGACCATGTAGAAGTTGATAAGGAGAAAGTGACTCATTATCTTTATGGGTTAAGGCCAAGAATTTAGGATGAGCTAACTCTAGTTTGAATGAACAAAATTGAGGAGGCATACCAATTTTCCCTAAGAGTTGAGGAGAAACTGAGCAAGCAGTTTGATAATAAGAATAGTGGAAGAGGTTGTGATGGAAGATCTAATAGATGATCTTATGGAGACCATAATAATGATTAGAAGAAAAAGGATGAGGCTAGAAGTAGTAGTTAGAACCAAAGGGGAAATAATTCCAATCATTTCTATGATTAGAACAATAGAGATCAAAGAGCAAGAGGCAAAGGACAAGGATCTGGAAGAGGAGGCTTCTATGGGAAATTTTTTCACCATGGAAAAGAAGGCCATAGAGAATTTGAATGTTCCCAGTGTCAAGTAAGGATAGATTGAAGAACAAAAGGCCAATCCAGAGTTGCACATGTTGATGAAGATAATAGATCCTCACATTCTGAAGATGTTGAAAGAGGAGAAGTCCTAGTTAACAAAAGAGTCCTATTGAGTGGTCAGAATGAATCTATTCAATGAAGGAGTTTGTTTCACACAAGGTGCAGATGTGAAGATAAGTGTTGTGATGTGATCATTGATTGTGGAAGTGATAAAAATCTCGAGTCAGAAATGATGGCCACCATATTGAAGTTAAAGGAAAGAAACACCTATGTCCATACCATATTTCTTGGGTGCAAGATGACTACAAGGTCATGGTCAATGAATAGTGATCCATGAAGTTCAAGATTGGAAACTACTAGGATAAGGTACTATGTGATATCATGCTTATGGACATATGTCATATGTTGTTGGGTAGGTTGTCGTTGTTTGACAAGCATGCTATACACAATGGGCGAGAAAATACCTACACTCTAACCAAGGATGGAGTGAAACATAAGTTGAAGTCATTAAAGGAGAAAGAAGAAAAGGTATGTAGTGCTACTAGAATATGTTTTGTCAATAGAAAAGATTTTCTCAAAGGTATGAAGCATGAGCATATGTGTTTTGTCATAACTCTAGAAGATAGTAAAGAAGAAGTAGAGGAGGTACCTGAAGAAGTTGCAAATATGTTGGAAGATTTTTTTGATATTGTATCAGATAATGTACCTAATGGATTGCCCCCAATGAGGAAGATTGGTCTCCAGATGGATTTGGTTACAAGAGCCAATTTTCCAAACAACGAAGTGCATGGAATGACACTAGTAGAAAGTGAAGAGTTGAATATACAAGTTCATGAGTTGTAGAAGAGGTTGATTTGAAAGATTCTGAGTCCATGTGTTGTACCAGTCATATTAGCACTGATAAAGAATGGCAAATGGAGGTTGTGTACAAATTCTCATGCTATCAATAAGATCACAATCAAGTATAGATTTTCATTGCCAAGGATGGATGATATTATGGACTATTTGAGTAGAGATGAGTATTTCACAAAGATGTATCTCGAGAGTGGGTACCATCAAATTATCATCAGAGAAGGTGATGAGTGGAAGACTAGTGTCAAGAAAAAAGAAGGACTACATGAGTGGTTAGTCTTGCCTTTTGGGCTAACCAATGCACCAAGAACTTTTATAAGGCTCATGAATGAGGTATTGAAGGAGTTTCTAGGTAAGTTTGTTATTATTTACCTAGATGATACTTTGATCTTTAATAAGACATTGGATGAGCATTTGATCCATATTTGGAAGGTGTTTGATAAGTTGAGGGAAGAAAAGTTATTGATAAACCTAAAGAATAGTAGTTTTGTAAAGGAGTTGGTGTACCTAGGATTTGTAGTCTTAGTAGAAGGTCTGAAAATTGACCCAGAGAAAGTGAAGGCTATCCTCGAATGGCCTACTCCAAGGAGTGTGACAAAGGTAAGATATTTTCATGGATTCACTAGTTTTTATAGAAAGTTCATAAGACATTTTAGCAGTATTTGTGAACCCCTAAATGAAATAGTGAGAGGGGATAGGAAAGAATTTAAGTGGAGTATAGGGGCAAATAAGAGTTTTAATCTGTTGAAATAGAAACTTACCAAGCAACCTATTTTAGCACTTCCTAATTTTATCAAGATGTTTCAAGTAGACTGTGATGCTAGTGGTATTGCAATAGGAGTTGTTATGAGCCAAGAAGGTAGACCTATTTCTTACTTTAGTGAGAAATTTAATGATGCCAAAAGAAAATATTTTGTTTATGATAAGGAATTTTATGCTATAGTTCAAGTATTGAAGAAGTGGAGACACTATCTTCTTCCTAAGGAGTTTTTTTTTGTATATTGATCATCAAGCTTTGTAATATTTAAATAGTCAAAGAAAATTAAACCAAAGGCATTTGAAGTGGGTTGAGTTTTCGCAGAGTTATACATTTTTTTTGAAACATAGGAGTGGGAAGTCTAACAAAGTTATAGATGCTCTTAGTAGAAGACAACTTTTACTGACAGAAACATAGATAGAGGTGGTTGGGTTCAAGGAACTCAATACTTTATATCCAAATGATCCTAAATTTGGTGAAGCATGGAAGGCTTGTACAAAACCTATTACACTTGATAGGACAAAGTGGTTGGATTTCATGATCTAGGATAGTATATTGTTCAAAGGAAGCTAGTTGTGCATTCCTAGAAGTTAAATGAGGAGAATATCATCAAGGATAAGAATAGTGGAGGATTGGTTGGAAATTTTGGAAAAGATAAAACCATTGCTTTGGTTGTTGAGAATTATTACTAGCCATAATTGTAGCAAGATGTGAAGAAGTTTGTACGGGAGCTGGTGTTTCTGAAAAGTGGTTATAATAGCCAATTGGAGCAACAATTCATGAGTTATGGCGTTTCAAAGTTGGGCTACCAAAAATGTCTAAAATAATTGTCAAAGATGTATCTGGCCAACTCTATATGTATTGTTAGGGTCTGTCAGCCTTAGGTATTAAGTTTCAATGTCTAGAACCTTCCCAGGTGGCATAAAATTGCCTATTTAAGAAAGGCTCAAACATTGTCTAAGATAACTTTGTGTGGTAGTTTGTAGCTTAGTCTTGCAGATTACTATAATGAAGGAACCCATGTAGGTTAGCATTTTATACTTGTGAATTCTATAATTCTGCATTTGTGACACAAATAAGAAGTCCATATTTTTTTCTCCCATTTTCTATTGTTTCTTTGGTTCTATTATGAGTTGTGGTTTTAAGGGGAGCACCCTTCATCACTCTCTATCCTATCCCCTTCTCTCTCACTCTCTCTATCTTTCTTACACTCTCAATTCCTATCCCCTCTCCCTCTTCATACCCCCTACTCTTTCTTTCTCCATCCTCCTCCTCCTCTCTCTCTCTCTCTCTCTCTCTCACACACACACACACACACACACACACAAATTACCAGTCTCTCTCAATCTCTCACTAATTCATAACCTCTTTTTCCCTCTCTCACTAACTCCCAACCTTTTCATTCTCTCACTAAATAATAACCTTTCTCTCTAAGTATATCCCAACTTCCCCTCTCTCAAACTAACCCCTAACCCCCCCGCCCCCCAATCCACTAACCCTCTATCTCACTCTCACTCTTAAACACACACACTCACTAACTCCTAGGCTCCATCTCTTACTAACACTTAATCTTTGGCATTCTCTCATGAACCAATAATCCTCCCCTCTCTCTCTCTAACTCATAGCACTCAACTTCTCTATCTCTCTAAATAAGAGAGAGATAGAGAGAGGGTTAGAAGTTAGAGAATTAGAGAGGTTATAAATTAGTATGAGAGAATGAGAGATTTTTTTTGGAATTTAATGAGTATTTGGGTGTATGGGAGAGAGAGAGAGAGAGAGAGAGAGAGAGAGAGAGAGAGAGAGAGAGAGAGAGAGAGAGATTTGAAATTATGGCCAATCCTATTTTAAATAAGTTGAGAAGTATAATTTAAGAAAGAGATAGAATAATCAACCTTGTTAATTTTATTTGCTAAGGTAGACTTGTGTGTTTCAATCCCCCCTCCACAAAATCAATAATTTAATTGAATTTATCAATACCCATTAAAGCTTAGTAACTTCAACAAAATACAAGTGAGAGTAAGGAGTTAAACTCCTACATAAACTACATCTCTAAATTAGTCTTTGTCTAACATTGGATTAGATAAGGCTACTAGTACCCTTTGCCATGACTTTTAATAAATAAGGAGAAACAGTGTCACTCTACTAGAGGCCCCTAGAAGCATTAAACAACTTAGAAGGTTATTTATTACCCAAAACTAGGAATGAAGTAGATGAGGCACCACTTGTGATCCATTTAACCTAGCCACCATTAGATCAATTTTTATTTTTTTTGTAAATAATCTCATTTAACTCTATCATAAGCCTTTACCATGTCAATTTTTTTAAATAAAATGACCTTCTCCTAGAAGTCATCATAGAATGAATGACCTCTACAATAATCAATACCCCATAAAGAGTATGTCTACTAGGAACAAAAATACCATTGTCATTAAAAAATTAGAGCTTTGAGATACAACTTGAGTCCTACAACAATCAATTTAGTGATACCTTATAAACATATCACAAAGAGACATGAGTCTAAACTAATATATTGTACTCACTCTATCATTTTAAGAAAAAGGTCAAAAAAATAACATTCATATCTCTTTACATCTATTCATTTCTATATGAAACTTGAACATCCTTTAAAAGGTCTAATTTGATAACTTCCCAAAATTATTTTTTAAAAATTAACTAGGAACCCATCATAGCTAGGAGATTTATCATTTTTCATGTGAAACACAAAATCTTCCACTTTTTGAAGTGGGTGAGGTAATTGAGAACCTCATTAATTTCATTAGCAACTAGTAAGGAAATGTGTTGTAGCATAAAAATTTGATCTTCCTTAATAGAGGAAAAAATTACATGAAAATGCAGAAAGATAAATAATTATAAGATTCTTGTGAGATGTGCTCAGTTTATAAAAGTTGATCACTTCTCAAAATCATAATAGAATTAATGAGATTATCATTTCTTCTTTCCTTTACAAAATTATGAAGAAAGTTAGTATTCTTATCTCTTTCCTAAAGCTAGAATCAATTATAGGCTTCTACTTTGAGAAAATATCTTCATGAGGTTCTTATTCCTCTAATTTATTTATAGCTTATGAAAGAGAATAGAGGGTGTAAGCTCAATCAGATTGTATCACCCAAAATATTATCTAGTTTATCTTTTCAATAAGGGACATCCCAATGAAAAGTTGTTATTTATGGAGTCTTACTATCTTTAGAAAGTTGGTCATTGGAGATCGTAATGTCTTATTCCTTCTCAATAGATTCAACTAAGATATATTATCCTTCTAGTATACCTACATTAAAAGATCAAGTCTAGTTTTAAGAATATTGAATTTTTTTTAGTATCATCACTAGAGTATAGAAACTTTGAACTCAATTTTGAAGGCTTTAGAGGTTCCAAAAAGGGGTCAAACCTCGATTGACTAGAGCTTTTATATTTAAGCATTATAGAGAAGTTTACATTATTTCCTAAATTAGTCATAATAACCAATTAGAGAAACTAATGGCAAGTTATGGTCTCTAGAAGTTTTAGTACCTGAATGGAAGAAAATGAAATTCCTTCAAAAATTATTTTGAGTTGCGAAGTTATTTGGGGCCTACCATAATTTAATAAAATATGAATGATAATATTTTAGGGTTGTTTGGCCTCAAAAAAGATAGGCTAAATATGAATGCTAATATGAATGCTAACGTTGTTCGGCCTCAAAAGTTAGGCTAAAATTTCTAGAAACTTCTTGGGTGGTAAAAAGTTTCCTATATAAAGAACACTCATAGGGTTGTCTAGGATAGTTTTTGGGGTACATATATGGTAGCTTTGACTTTTAGGATATTGTAAGGAAAATGCCTATGTGGCTTTGCATGTCATATTTATAAGTATTGTAATTCTATTTTATTGGAGATAAAAGGAAGTTGATTTCTTAATCTTGTAAATTGTTTTTATTGCTCTATTTTGTTTTGTGTTCATGCTAGTAAGGGGAGTACCATTCATCAATACTCATACCCTCCTCCCAAATTATATCCAAGGAAACTCCTTAGTCTTAGATCAAATGAATGATAGTATCTAGCTAACCTTAATTTGCATGTGTGTTGAAGTACATCTTTCTAAATAATTTCTTACTCCACCTCCTAAGCTTATATTTCACATACTATAATCTTTTGAAAAAATAAAAATATCTATCCAATTTGAAGGCACCCCTTCATACCACAATTGAATGACTAAATCATGTAGGGAAATTACCCACAATCACATAAGTTGACACTTAAGAGAGGGACTCTTTGAATTTATGGAAGAAACCATTGATATTTTGACTTGCTAGTGATTAGAGCCTCTCCAATCCAAGACCTCTAAGATAGTATTCCATCCATCCCCTTTGAGCAACAAGTTACAAGGAATCTATTTTTCATTGGCTCATTGATAAAAACATGAGAGTATTTCAAGACAATAAGTTGTATTATAAACACCAACTCAAGGATGCTTGGTACAATGATAATTCATATTATGAATAACATCATATTAAAGTTAATGACACTAAGAAATGCATAAATCTTTAAAAATTCATCCAAGACCTTATTGATAGTGGTCAAATTAAAGTTGAGGTACATAATGGGCATCACCATCAAGTTATTAACTAAAAATCTACAACACCCCCTTTACTAAGCATGGAAAAGATAAATTTTCACCATCAAATGAATTCCCTTACAACTATACCACTAGCACCATCCTATGATCTAAATCCATGTGTGGTTGTATTAAAGAAGTCAATAATCATGTAAATTCCATCACCAATAAAGGTTCAAAGAGTTATTATTCCAACCATGACTCCACCATCAACCCCATTCACTTATACTTGACCATCTTCCCTCTATATCCTTCTTTGCCATCTTGGGAAGACTTCCATATAGATACTTATCCTCAAGATTCTCTACGCATCTCCCATTCATCAAGAAGTCCTTGGGAAAGATTTCCTACAATCTTAGATTCTTGATAACATCAATGCCTCTTAGTTTCAAGTTACTATAGAGAATCTTTCTATACAACACCATTTTATCTTCACAAATAAATAAATTTGTGCTCCCAATCCAAACCATAAGAGGCTTGTACACATAGAATCTATTACTATCCCCCACAAAATCAATAGGTTCCTCATAGATGTTGAATATAATTTAAACCTTTGTACATTAAAGTTATAAAATAATTAAGATTCCTTAATGATCTCATTGATCTAGTAAAAAAGATAACAATCAAAGCATATTTGTGTTAGAGAATAAGAATACAAGGGTATAATTACACTTCCTCTTTGAAAGTGGGTACTACACTAATAGAAAATATATGACAATTTATTTGACTTAACCTATTTTATAATATAACAATATGAAGACATCATATCAAATATATATTAAAAAATTCAAGAACATATGTGATGTTTATGGAAAATGTTATAGAGTGATCATTAATCTAGAAATAGTTCAAATAGCCAATCATATGGGAGTTGGTGGACAAGTTGAATTTTCATAGGTTGAAGCATCCCAAACCCTATTAGATTGCATGAATCAAGGATGATCATAAGGTAATAGGAAGTGACCAATTCCTAGTGAAATATTTAGAGATTATATCTTATCATGATGAAGCTAGATTTGATATTATGCCTATGTATATAAATAATATCTTTTTAGCTAGACATTGGCAGTATGACAAACAAGATTTGCAGAATGGTAGAAGGAATATGTATTACCATATTTTCCAATGGAATGAAATAAGTATTGATGTCTTGGAAAAGTCCTAAGAAAGATAATTACACTATTGTTAGGATTCATTTGGTTGAAGGAAGAAAATTCTTTCATGGATTACATATTGATAGTATGTTTTATTCTAAAATCTATAAGAAGATTGATTTAGGATCAAAAGAAGAACCAAATAATGAGTTACTATAATTTATTTTAGGTGAAACTTTTTGTTATCTATATTAATAATAAGCTGATTTAATAAAAGACTCATGGAGAAAAGAATAACTCCAATTATCACCCATCTTATTACAAATATTAGCAAGAATATTACATCTATGTCAAAAATCTAATTACTTCCCAAGGATAAGATCTAACCCTTACATGAACATCTACATTAAAAACCTAAAAGTATACTTAAAAGAAAATCCAACCCTTATATAATGTGGAGTATAAATAATACTCATAGAGGTAGTCTGATACAAAATTAGGATTGCAAAAGATCAAACCCAAAGCCCATAGTTACAATTGACTAACCCATACAAAATAGTCCCATGAGTTACCAAAAAAACCCTATTGCAAAAATCCATAACTATGTTTCCTGATGATTGGTGTAATATTTCCCTATTAATTTATTTAATATTTCCCTTGGCACTATAATTGATTATATATTAATTAATTATATATGTCATTTTCCTCTACTTATTTAATTAATTTTTTAAATTAAATAGGTTCACTTTCCTAAAGTATTTGAATTCAATTTAAATATTTCCCACTAATGTATTAAATTTATTTAATACAAAGTGCTCCATAAATTTTCTTTTAAATAAATTCTAGTTTATTTAATTCCCTCCACTTTATTAAATTCTCTAATTATGTGATTGAATTAAATCATATTTTATTTAATTCTAGTCTCACCTAAAGCCTAGCCTACCACCTATCACTCTCATCCTTCTAAGCCTACCCACTTGCTGAATCCACTTTATTAATCCCAATCTCCCTTCTAAACACCTTTTAGCCCGTAAGTGGCTGCTCACAAATGTGTGAGAAACTCAAAGTCCAAGGAGCCCCCTTTCATTAATTTCTCCAAAAGGACTCTTACATCTTTGTCCTCCACTCCTTTCCCCAAGGTTTCTCTCACATGTGTGAGAAAAACTTGAGCCACCCAAATCATAAAGGCTTCTTTGGAATTTTGCATGCTCTTGTGTCTCACTTTTGGCACCTATGTGTATGCAACATAGATGCCACCTCCTCAAGGTCTCCCTCAAGGCTATAAATAAAGCCCTTGTCTCAAGCATTTCTCATCTACTCCATTGCATTGCTATCATGCTAGTTTAAGTTTAAAGCTTTGTATAGATTTATATGCTTACAACTAATCTTTGGTATTTATTTGCATTGTTTCAATTCCTAGTTCTTGCATATTTTTATGGTAGTATAGCATATTTAGTTTACTTCATTTCATTCCATTTCTACTTCACATCATTTGGAATCCTTTTGAGAATGGCTTATTCATTAACCATTTATTGAAGGCATTCTACATACACCTTAGTATAAATTGATACTTGCATTCTTTAATTCATTCAAACAGATTTGATGAGATACTCCATAGTTGTGTTTGGGAGAGCACATCCACATCCCTCAACTCTGAGCACACCAACATGGCCTCTTGTGGGCGATCTTGTTGAGTTTCTCTTAAAGTTGCATGGAAGTCTATTTCTTGGTTACATTTCTCTATGAAACTCAAGTAGCTTAGTTGTAATGCATTATTCAAATCTTGTTATGCACATATAATTAATATTTTCCTTGTTTAAGTGTGCTCCCAAAAGGTAGGTTTTTCATGTGTACAATTTGGCACATTTAGTGGGACTCAAGTCCTTTTTTAATACCTAAAAATTATTAAAATTCATAATTTTCTTAAAAAAACCACACGTTGTTGTCTCTGTTCCAACACATTGTTGTCTGCATAGATGAACTATAGTCTTCACTTTCACATTGTTGTTTGTGATAAATTTTCATATGTGCATTTTTTCATCTATTCATTTCATCATCTACACATTTTTTTATTTGTACATTTTTGTTGTCTATGCATTTTTGTCATCTATACAGACATACTGTCATCTGCATAATTTGTCATCTACACAAAAGTGACATCTACATAATTTGTTGGTTGCACATTTTGTCAACTACACATTTTATCATCTGCATAATCTATCATCTATTCTAATTTTTTCAATTGTGCATTTTGTCATTTGCACAATCTGTCATCTGCACTAATTTTTTCGACTACACACTTTGTCATCTATGAATTTTATTTTTTATGAGTTTTTGACATCTGCATGTTTTGGCATCTATGCATTTCAGCATCTGCAATTTTTTCATCTAGGTGGTTTGGTGTCTGGGATTTTATACTATCGTCTACAATCTACAAAATGTAAGTATCAAGTATAACTTGTTTCTTTCTCTTCTATCATTTGTGTTTAATCATCTCTATTATTTTGTCATCTGCAACTGTATTTTGTCATCTCTAGTATTTGGTAGATTTGCTAATTTTTGAAGGATTCTTGATATTCACCTTATCAGTTACTTAATCTACAAATATTACTAATCAACTTTTGTTATAGGAAGCAAACTTTGGAGGACTTTAGAATTAGGGATTAGAATGAGCTTGTATGATTTAACCACTTTTCCTTTGAATGAATGTGCTTAAATTGGTTAAAATCAAACCCATTCTTGAATGACTAAATTTAAAATAATCGAATCCAATCTTGAATGCTTAGTAAATTGAACAAAATCTTTCATTGAATGAATGTTGCTAAAACACAATCTTATGCCTAAAAGGAATTGAAATCTTTCATTGAATGAATGTTAACACACACTCATGAATGCCTAAAAGATCAAAGAACCATTACAATGAACACTTAAATTTGGTGCTTAAAATGAATACATTCAATCTTGAGTGATATAAAAGAACTTTCTCTATCCCTATCAAATTCCTTCTGTCGACACCGATCGATTTATTTTTGTTAACAAACTCTCTATTTATTATGTTGATGACATTGTAAGTTGGAAATAACTTTGCATGCTAAACACGAGTGTCTTCAAGAGTAGATTAAAAAAAACCTAAAGCCCCATTGGGAAAGAACAAGTATCTTTTTAAACCTAAGACCACTTACATATTCACTCCTCTCATGCCTTTGGGCGATCTTGAGTGCATAAGAAATAAGTGGTCTTTTTTTCTTCTTTTAGGAGGCCTTCTTGGAGATTTCATCACATCGAGGAACAACCTCAACTCCTACATTCTAGTGAAGTATAAATAGCAGAAGGTGAATCCAAAGACACCTCTCTTGGAAGTAGAATCTTGTTGCTCTTGGCTAAGCCCCAAAGAAATTTATACATTTGGGAAGTGGAGATGGAGATTTGGGTTATCGTCTCCTCCGAACTATGTGGCATTATTCTCTTTTGTCTATAGATTTGGGCCTCACATACCTTGTGTATGTTGGACCTTCTATATCCTAGTTGAAGCCTTATTGGATTGTTGGTCTATTTGATGTGCTTAAGTGTTTGCAACCTTCCCCATTTTTAGCCAAAATAGGACACACCATACAATCTTTCCTTGTATAAATATCATTTTTTTCTTTGCATGTTATATTTCAAAAAAATCCAAAAAATAATAATATTTTGTAAAACTTCAAAATCCAAAAACATCATAAAAGTCCAAAATTCAAAAAACTCTGAAAAAATCTTTAAAAAAGATAAAAGAATAAGATCTTGTTTGAAGTCCTCTTAGTCAAGTTGTCCACATAAATTCCACATCACTTGTATCCATCAAATTCATCATCATCATGCATCTCTTATCTTAATCATTCAAATCACTCCTCAAAATCTCAAATCCTCCTAATCATTTCCCCATCTTCTTATTCATTCAATCAAATTCCTAATCATAATTCTTGTCATGTTTCATTATCCACATCAAGATCCAATTTCCTTATCCAATCTCATAACTCATCCTTAATCCAATATTTAAAATCATCATCATTCTAATCTAATCCCTTGTCAAATTCATTTCTTTCTAATCAAATCCTAATTCAATCCATTTATATCTTCATCCAAAATCTATCTTTCAAATCTCATATATTCAAATATTTCTCTAATTCAACTTTTCATAAAAGAATATACTTTGGACTTAGAAGCACCATAATAATCCTTGGACTTTAATACTAGTTATCTTGAATGACCTACTGTTAGGATTAAACCACAGATAGAAATAACAATTACATGAAAATATAAACAATATCAAAAAATAATAGATCACATAGAAAAGAACACAAGACACCAAGATTTAACATGGTTCACCCAATCCCTAGGCTACATCCACCAAAAAGCAAGTCTGATATTATTATGATCCAATGATTACAACCTGATTACAATCCATAATCCCTTACAACTCAATACCACAACAAGAACCAATTTTTGCATCATCACAATGAAACAATCCCTAACCCTAATCCTTTTTATACAAGTATTTTTACAGCTTTAGGGTTATAATTAATAATTACATGTCAGTCAAAAATATTAATAATTAGGGCCCAAAAATTTCTTTCCCTAAAGAATTTATGAAGTATGTGCAGTACTTTCCTGATCAACCACCATAATCTAATAATCTCCCACTTGGGCACTATCAGGCTCCACACTAAACAAAAATCTCCCACGTGGAGATTGATCCTATAGCTATTTCACTACTCCATGAGGCTCCCACTAGATCAAACCACCTTGAACTCTACTATTCTTTTATTCATTTTTAGTCTAGAAGACCAATTGAAGTTGAAGAGGAGTTCAACTTCTCTCTTATTACTACCTTTGTAAACATATCTATTGGATAGTCATCTGTATGTATCTTATCCAACTTTAACTATCCATCATCTAAAACTGACTGAATGAAATGGTACTACAACTAAATGTGATTTGTCTTTGAATGCAGAGCTGAATTCTTTACAAAATGAAGGGAACTTTGGATTTCAATAAATAAATAATCATCAAATTGAGGGTGTCACAATTCATCCAAGAAGAACTGAAGCCATATCATCTCCTTGGCTGCCTTTGTAGCAGCAACATACTCTGTCTCTGTACTAGATAAAGCATTAACCTTATGTAACCTAGAAACCCATCTCACGACTTCCCCACCAATAGTAAATACATAACCTATAGTACTCTACCTGGCATCAGTATCCCTTACCAAATCTGAGTCAACATAGCCATATAAGTCTATAGTAAAGCCCCCAACATGTAAACACTTACTTGATGTTCCTCTAATATATCTAAAAATCCATTTGACTACATTCCAATGCTCAATTTTTTGATGACTCATATACCTGCTAACAACTCCCACTGCATGTGCAATATCTGGCCTTGTACAGACCACAAAATACATCAAGCTTCCTACACCTAAAGCATAGGGTACCTTGGAGATCGTATCCTCCTCTTCTTATGTCTTGGGACACATCTCCTTAGTCAACTTTAAATGACTAGGTAAATGTGTGCTGACAGCTTTAGTATTCTCCGTAGAGAAATGTTGCAATGCCTTCTCAACATAATTAGCTTGAGATAGCATCAATTTCCTATTTTTCATATCTCTACAAATCTTCATACCAAGGATTTGTTTTGCTACGCCCAAATCTTTCATAGCAAATGCATGTGCTAACTAGTGTTTTAGCCATGTAATGTGATCCATGTTAGACCCAACTACAAGCATATCATCAACATATAAACATAAAATAATGTAGCTATCATCATCCAACCTCTTAAAATAAACATAATGATCTAAATGACACCTACTATATCAATGCTCGTGCATAAAACTGTCAAATTTCATATACCATTACCGAGGTGCTTTCTTCGAGCCATATAAACTTTTCCTCAATCTACACACTAAGTTCTCCTTACCTTTGACCTCAAATCCCTGTGGTTGAGCCATATATATCTCTTTATCCAAATCACCATGAAGGAAGGTTGTTTTAATATCAAGTTGCTCTAAATGCAAATCTTCAATAACCATAATACATAAAATAGTATGGACATAAGTAATCTTAACAATAGGAGAAAATATCTAATCAAAATCAATGCCCTTTTTCTATGCAAATCCTTTTATAACTAACCTAGCTTTAAATCTTTTCTTACCTCCATCATCTTCTTTTAACCTATAAACCCACTTATTTTGTAAAGCCCTTTTACTTGTAGGCAACTTGCATAAATATTCTGTCTTATTTTTTAGCAAAGAGTCCATTCCATCTTTCATTGCAAAATCCCACTAAATCTTAGTATCCACCTACATAGCTTCATCATAACATTCAGGTTCACTAGCATCAGTAAGTAAAATAGAAAACAAAGAGGGAGAAAATATTTTTGGATGTCTAATCACCCTTGTTGCCCATCTAACATTCACTAGTGTGTGTGGTATTTTTTGTTGCAGTTGTTGTACATCACGAGGAATGGTTGGAACATCATCTTTTGGAGTATTATCCAGCACTACATAATCATCTTCTTTCTTCTCATGTTGCTGCAACAAATATTTGTACATCACTTTCTCATTGAATATGACATCCCTGTTTCTTACAATTTTATGATTTTCAAAATCCCAAAGCCTATAACCAAATTCATTAATTCCATATCCAACAAATACACATTTTTTTGAATTAACTTCTAGCTTGGTTCTACTTTCAAAATCTATACGAGAAAATTCTTTGCAACTGAAGGTTTTGAGAAAAGAATAACTCACCTTCCTATCACTCCATGCTTCCTCTTGAATACCACAACTGAAAGGAGTAGAGGGACCTCTATTAATCAAATATACAATAGTATTGACAACATCTACCCACATGTGTAGGGGCAACCCAACATGTAACCTCATGCTCCTTTCATGCTCCATTATAGTCATGTTCACATGTTTAGCCACTCAATTTTCCTGTGGAGTCCTTGGACTAGTTTTCTGTCTATGAATACCATTAGTGGAGCAATAATCTTCAAATTCATAATTGCAATACTCACTACCACTATTAGATCTAATAAATTTAATTTCTTACTAGTCTCATTTTCAACCAAGAATTTTCATTTCTTAAAAGTTTGAAATACATCAAATTTCTATCTAAGGAAATAAACTCATACTTTTCTAGTTGCATCATCAATGAATATAACATAATAATGATAGCCACCAAGGGAAGATACCTAATCTAGTCCCCATACATCTATATGCACAAGCTCTAATTTCTCCCTTTTATTTTCCTTCCTAGTCTTCACAAAGCTCACTCTCTTTTCTTTTCCATACACACAACTTTCACAGAAATTCATATTAAAACATTTCAGACCTAGTAAAAAATTCCTTGAATGAAGTGCTTTCATATCTTTCTCACTCATACGCCCAAGTCTGTTGTGCCATAGCACTATATTAGAATTTACAGTAACTATTTATTCTCCCTGCTCAACTGCAACAATTGTTCCTAAACATTCATTTTTCTCTAAAACAATTAAAGTAGAAGGAACAATATCACCTATACAAAGATATAAGGTGCCTACTTTTACACTTTTTGCTACTACAAGGGAAGCTTTTGAAACCTTCCAACTTTTATCATTAAAAGTAACTACACAACCCTCATCACTGAGTTTCCATGCTGAAACTAAATTCCTACTCAACCTTGGAACATGTCTTACCTCATGTAGTAGCCAATGATTCTCATTCTATAACTTAATCTTAACTTTTCCCTTTCCAACAATCTAACAGGGTTCATCATCCCCAAAATAAACAAGTCCAAAATCCCCTTGGACATAATTAATGAAATAACCTCTATGAGGTGTAGCGTGAAATGAAGCACCAGAATCAAAAACCCATGAATCATCAATACTTTCTAAAGATAGAAGCAAAGCATCCTTTTCAGATTTTTTACTTACCACATTTTTCTCTTTGTCTCCATCTAGTTTATCTCTTTCATTTTTCTTTCAAGTCCAACAATATTTCCTTTTATGCCCTAGTTTCCCACAGTACTAGCAGTCATTTGGTCCTCTCGATTGAGACCTCCTTCCTTTTGAATTTCCTCTTGATTTCCCATGATTTCTAGAATTACTTCCTCTCTTAGTCATTCTACCTTGACTTTGTGTGTTCAAAGCACTTCTTGATGTAGATCCACTTGAGGATTTCCTATGAGTTTCCTCAGTCAAAATAACAATGATCATATCATCATATTTTAGGGTACTAGATCCAGGAACAAAATTACTCATAGCTATTACCAAGCCATTCTAGCTTTTAGGCAATGAACACAAAATCAAGAAAGCCCTAATTTCTTCATTAAAATTGATACCCACAAAAGATAATTGATAGTAATAGTATTAAACTCATTTAAATGACCTATAGCAGATCCACCTTCTATCATTTTCATATTAAATAAATGCTTCATTAGAAATACTTTGTTTGAAGCGGGGGGCTTTTCATACAGTTTCATTAGGGTTTGCATCAATTATTTTGTTGTCTTCACTTTTGTAATATTAAATGACATTGATGATGCTAGGCATAATCGAATGCTTCCAAGTGCCTTTCTGTCTAAAATATTCCAATGGTCATTTGACATAGATCCCTAATTCTTGGTTTTTCCTTCCAACAATTTCCATAAATCCTTCAGATAAAGATAGTCTTCCATTTGCATCTTCCATAACTAAAAGTTCTATCCATTAAACCTATCAACCCTCAGCTTACCCTCATTTGCCATCACTCCCACTCAACTATGAGATTCCCACTTAATTGTGAGACTTTCTTGCAGAGGATAACTAAAAAAAAACTAGGCTCTAATACCACTTGTTAGGATTAAACCATAGATAGAAATAATAATTACATGAAAATATAAACAATATCAAGAAATAATAGATCGCACAAAAAAGAACACAAGACACAAAGATTTAACATGGTTCACCCAATCCCAGGCTACATCCACTAAACAACAAGTCTGATATTATTACAATCCAGTGATTACAACCTGATTACAATTTGTAATCCCTTACAACTCAATACCACCACAAGAACCAATTTTTGCATCACCACAATGAAATAATCCCTAACCCTAATCCCTTTTATACAAGTATTTTTATAGCTTTAGGGTTATAATTAATAATTACATCTCAGCCCAAAATCCTGATAAAATAGGGCCCATAAATTTTTTTGCCCCAAAGAATTTATGAAGTATGTTCAATACTTTCCTGATCAGTCACCACAATCTAACACCCACATCAAACTATAGTCAAGATTGAATCAACTCACAATCATCAATCATCTTTATCCTTCATCAAGATTTGGTCCAATCTTCACGTAGAAAGATCTTTCCAAAGTGGGATATTAGACCTTCATCCTTAAGAAAACTTATCATATTTGCACTACCTCACTTGGGATCATTTTTCGAAGATATCATCATCAAAATCCAACATCCAATTGCTTGCAATATCATAAGGTATTTATCTACATCAAGGTTATCTCAAACCTTACTCCAATATTAGATAAAATAAAATAAAATAAAATTCAAATCAAATCAAAACAAAGTCCAAAATTTCTCCTAGTCCTAAGGTCATATTTCATACATCATCAAATATTTCACCACTCTTTATCTAAGTTCATGTATAAGAATTGGTTTAACCAAATGGTTGAAGATCTTCAAAGGAAATATGGAGTTATACCTCCCATTCAATCCTCAAAATTGCATGTCTAGTCCTAATCAATCTCATATTTATTATTCTTCCTCCACCTTTGACAAGGTAAATCCACCTCATTATCATTCATCCACATAAGATTCCACTCATAGCTCACATAATTCCTCAAACATAAATGTCATTGCCAAAGAAATTGAATAACTCAAGAATTATGTCCTTAGCCTAAAAAATGGGGGTCAAAAGAAAAAATCTACCTTCCAGAACATACATCCTTTTCCCCCATGTTTCTAAGTCCATAATCCTCATGTCCCATCCAACCCAAATCATCCATCTAATTACCCATACTTTGAGCTTGATGTCCAAAATCATCATCCTGATCCCCTACCCAAATCTCAATCATCACACAATCCTAATCCTCCAAAATCAGCATCATGCCCACCTTGTAATAAGTATGTCTTTGTCCCACAATCATTGGTAGAATTTTTTTCTAAATACAAAACTAAAAATAAAGTGATCCAATCACCTAAAGTCATACACCCAATTCCATGTCCAAAACTTATTCCAAAGCATGTCATTATGGATTCCTCCTCTCCTTTAGATCCAATCAATTCCCCATCCTATAATTCCCTTATCCCTACAAAATCCATTTATCCCTCTTGATCTATCTCATGATCCCCTTCCTAATCACGATCAAGGCATTACACCCATTGTTGATTCGCCTTCATCTAAAGAGTTAACATCCATTGATCCTCCACTTCATAAAGATGTTCCTTCCACTCCGTCCACTAATACTCCTCCATTTCAAGATCAAATCAATCCATCTCATGGTTCCATTCCCTCTACTCCATTATATTATTATATTCCATCTCATGATCCAATCATTCCACCACATAATCCTCTTATAATTCAAGATCATATACCCCTTCATTTTCATTTCATGATCCCAATACATCTCATGATCTTGTTATCCCTCATGATTCCTCTCATGATGCCAATCCTCCACAAGGTCTTAGCACACCTATCCAATCCACTTATGAACCCCATATACATGGACTCAAATCTTGTATTGAAAATGATAAGTATCCCATTGAAGAAATAATGTCTCAATATGTTGGTACACCTTCTAATCCTTCCAAATCCAAAATTACTCCATCCAAACCTAAATGTTCCCATCATCTAGATTCCAAGTCCATTTTGGGACCTTATATCCATATTCTGATTCCTTTCTCATTTCCATCCATTTTGGGTCTTTATGTTTCAAAGACAAACCATTCATCCCTTCCATCCATTTTGGGTCCTTACATACATCCATCCACCATATCTAGTTCTTCCACTTCATCCCCTCATGTTGCTAATAAAGATCAACATAGGCACACATCCTTGAATTCCCTCCATTGTTCACCATCCATAATTTCATCCATAAGCTCTCCATATCATTTATCCTCATGAACCCATACCATGGCCAATGGAAGTAAATTGGATGCTAAAAATAAAGTGAATAAAGTCAAATATCCACAAAAATCCAAGGATCAAAATGTCACCTTTAAAAAGACATGTTCAAGAAAAGAAGAATGTGATCTAGAAGCAAGAAGAAATTCAAAAATCACATGGATTCCAAAGCTACTTTATGAAGTAGTTATTATTAAAGAAAAGTTCAAAATGACAATCAATTTCACTAATCCAAAAACTTCCTTCACTTATAAATCCTCCAAACTTCTATTTTCAAAATCCATTTTGGGTCTTCAATTATGTATCCAAATCCATTGTCCTAAATCCATCATCTCCTTCATCCATTTTGGGTCCCTATATCCCAAAATTCAAACTTTCTCTTACATATCCTCGAAAATTTCCTCCTATCCATCACCCTTCAAGGTGTGTTCCAATGACAATCTTTCCACCTCCTTGATCCACTCATTAAAAAGTCTTCCAACCTAGCATCCATCAACCATGTCTTCTTCCCAACCACTCCACCCCCTCAATCCAAACTTTTTCATAAGTCATTGACCTCCGTTTCCCAACCCATTTCATCCTTATTTTCACCATCCTACCAAGATCTATTAGAAAATAGTAAAAATTCCTTGAAAATAAAAAAGAAAGAGAAATAAATATCAAGGGATACCATCCATGTATCTAGATTCTTGAGTCCTCACTTTGTATCTAGTGTCTTCCAATTTCACTTATCCATCCATTCACTTTTCCTCTTCCAATTGCACTCTACACTAGTGGAAAGCTCAATCCATATCTCATTGCCTTATATATCTTTCATATTTCCATCTACCACTCATCATCCTTTTTCAATTTTTATCTTGACTATCATTTTCTTTTCATCCATCCATATGCACCTACCATATCCCTTTCTCATTATCCAAACATTATCTTACATACTCCCACCATCCTTTCACATATTTCATCTTGACATCCTATACATATCTTGCATAATCCCACCCTCCTTTCATATTTCCTTGATCTTGATTATCCCATGCATTTCCTTTGTTTCATATTCATACCCTCCCTTTTATGTCCTGTAATCATATCTCTTCCACTTTCATACATTTTCTTGTGATTGAAACTAGAGGAACCAAAAAAAAAGTAATAATATCCATTTGTGCTTTGGAAACAATTCAAAAACCTACATTTCCTCCATGTATATCCTTTACACACCATCTTTACATTTTGATGCATTCTTTCCCACCATATTTCCTTCCATTTTCCTATCCTTGGTATGGGGCATTTTAAACTTTTTTGAAACATGGTCCTTGACTCCCCATTGTTTGATACCATATACTTTGGTCACCCATACTCTTTCACCTTTCATTTCATCCCTATATCATTTCATCCATAAATGTCTCCCCACCCTTCCCATTCATTTACCATTCCTTGGTTCTCCCTTGTCATTGGTTCTAATATATTCCACCTTCCATCAATTTTTACTTCTTCCAATTCATGCAATAAATTCATTTATCCTCTAATCTAATAACATTCCCTTCTTCCAATCATTTTAGACAAATCATTTTCCATCCTATCTAACTATCTTTTTCTTCCAACCCAAGCTTAGCACAATAATTCTTCTAATTCGATCAAGTTCTTCCTTCATCCACTATCTTGTCCAAATTATTCTATTCATCATCTCTTGTCATGAAATCAAGCTTCATCCCATCAAACTAAAATAGTGATTGTAAATAGAACATACACAAAATCACACAAAGATTAAATGATTTGAGAACCTTGTTCCTTTCACCATAATTTCTAGTGAACCAATCAAAAACATTTCAACAATTCTAAATCAAACATCTATTATTTTTTAGAGTCTAGTCCATGCAAAAGAACCTTGTTGCTACTATAGCACCTAATGCATAACTCCTTTTCCATATCAAACAAGGGTTTGGTCTCCCATATGAACACAACTGAATCCCTTAGTATCATATAGTTAGGATGCATTTAGATTCATTATCCATATTTTTGGGGAAAGTGATTGTTATCTCTTTCATTGTTGTCTATCCCACAAGTCATGCAAAATTATAACTTATGTCTTTCTGTCCTTTTTTCCTTCCATGCTCTTTTTCGAGAAAATTGGGTGAAATGGGTCCATTTTTCCCTATTTTCTTGAGGGGGGCTCCCTCCTCCCTTTTTGTTGCTATGACATGACTCCTATGACTCCTCTTCTCTCTAGGACAACCTATATTTTCTTTTATTTGATGCAATGGCATCTTGACAGTACATCAAAGAGGGGTAACATATAGATGCTTAAAATTGTCTAAAACACTATATTAATTTATTTAATATTTTCCTTTGAACTATAACTAATTATATAGAAATTAATTATATATGTCATGTTCCTCTTTCACTTCCCTAAAGTATTTGAATTCAATTTAAATACTTCCCCCTAATGTATTAAATTTATTTAATACAAAGTGCTCCATAAATCCCCTTTTCAATAAATTTTAATTTGTTTAATTCCCTCCACTTAATTAAATTCCCTAATTCTGAGATTAAATTAAACCCTCTTTGATTTAATCCTATTCCCACCTAAAACGTAGCCTACCACCCATCACTCACATCCTTCTAAACCTACCCACTTGCTAAACCCACTTTACTAATCCTAATCTCCCTTTTAAACACCTTTTAGCCCCCAAGTGGTTGCTCACACATGTGTGAGAAACTCAAAGTTCAAGGAGCCCCCTTTCATTAATTTCTCCAAAAGGACTCTTACATCCTTGTCCCCCACTCCTTTCCCCAATGTTTCTCTCACATGAAAATCTTGAGCCACCCAAATCATAAAGGCTCCTTTTGACTTTTTCATGGAGTGTCATTTAGCCCATGTGACTCCCTTATGGCACATATGTGGATGCCACATAGTTTCCAATTCCTCAAGGTCTCCCTTAAGTCTATGAATAGAGCCCTTGTCTCAAGCATTTCTCATCTCCTCCATTGCATTGTTACCATGCTAGTTTAAGTTTAGAGCTTTGTAGAGATTTATATGCTTAGAGCTAATATTTGGTATTTGTTTGGATTGTTTCAATTCCTAGTTCTTGCATATTTTCATGGTAGAATAGCATTGTTAGTTTACTTCATTGCATTCCATTTCTACTTCACATCCTTTGGAATCCCTTTGAGATTGGCTTACTAATTAGCCATTTCTTGAAGACATTCTACATACACCTTAGTATAGATTTATACTTTCATTCTTTCATTCATTCAAATAGATTTAACGAGATTTTCTATTGTTGTGTTTGGGAGAGAACATCCACATTGCTCAACTTTGCGGACACCAACACGACCTCTTGTGGGTGCCCTTGTTGAGCTTCTCTTGAAGTTGTGTATGAATTTATTTCTTGGTTGCATCACTCTGTGAAACTTAAGTAGCTTATTTGTATTTCATTGTTTGAATCTTCATATGCATGTACAACTGATGCTTTCTTTGTTTAAGTGTGCTCCCAACAGGTAGGTTTTTCATGTATACAATTAGTACATAATATCATAGTTTTCTCATGAGTGAGTGCCAAAAGACATATTACTTACCATATAGGAGAAATAACCTTGTCGAAGATGTGAGAAAGTGTCACAAAGAAGGACCAAAAGGATCACAATAAAAACCATTGAAGAAAAAATTGTTGAAACCCAACCAAAGTAGCCATTCCATCAAGATTCCAAGGAAATCTCCCATCTACCAAAATATTTTTTTACCTAATCTGTCAAGGAAGCATACCAAAAAGCCACCAAAAAGACATGATTAATTGTTGATAGAATATAAAAACATCATATCATATAATGTACTTAATATATTATCACTTATGAGAAGCATCAATCATTGCATGGATTTAGTCTATGAAGATATATTGCCAAATAAAGTAACACATTGAATGCTACCTATAGAAAATAAATATTTAAATAGAAGTGTAAGAATTATTAAGGAAATGTTTGATAAGAGAGAGTTTAAGTCCTTGTATAACACCAATAGTGTTATCTGCTTAGAAGAATGCAAAATGGAGGATATGTATTGTTTCAAGAGTCATAATTAGGATAACAATAAAGTATAGGTTAAATTTCCCTAGAATGGATGATATTATGAATTTTGTAAGTGGATGTGGTTATTTCAGCAAGATTGATTTGAAGAATGGTTATCAAGAGATCAAAATTAGGGAAGGAGATGAGTGGAAGAGTACATTCAAGACAAATGAAGAATTGTGTGAATGGTTCGGGGTGCCTTTTGGACTAACCAATGCACCTAGTAATTTCATGAGGCTAATGAATGAGGCATTGTAGGAATCCATATTGTGTAAGTTTATGATTTTTTTTCTAGATGAAATTTTGATTCTCAGTATGAGAAATGAAGATCATTTGTTGCATATAATAACAGTATTATAGAGATTGCGAGAAGAAAAATTGTTGATAATTTAGAAATGTTCCTTTATGAAAGAGGAGATAGTTTATTTGGGATTTTTAATCTCAATAGATGGATTGAAAATGAATCTTAAGAAGGTTAAATTAATTGTTGAGTGGCCTACATCCAAAAGTGTTGGAAGAGATAAGATCATTAGGTAGTTTATATCAAAAGTTAATTAGGAATTTTAGTTTAGTTTTTAGTCCTATGACTAAGAAAATTAAACAAGCTAGGACAAATTTAAAATGGACATAGATTGGAAAATAGTTTTGAACTATTAAAACAAAAAGAAATAAAATAATCTATGTTAGTTGTACATGAATTCAATAAGCTATTTTAAGTTCACTCTAGTGCAACTGGAAATGTAATTGGAGTAGTATTATGTCAAGAAGGTAGACCTATAGCTTATTTTAAAGAGAAGAAAGAAAAGGTCTTTAGTTTATGATTAGGAATTGTATGCCATGATTCAATTCTTGAAGAAGTTGAGACATTATTTTTTCCACATTCAAGTGTTGTACGCAAGTTATCAATATTCATATAGTTAAATAGTGAAGGTATATGAACCAAAGATATAGGAGCTAGGTTGAATTCTTGTAGAGTTAAACCTTTTTTGAAGGATATGAGTGATATGTCAAAATATATCATTGAATCATTGAGTTTAAGAACAAAATAATATGAGAAAGATGAGGATTTAAGTACTTGGATTTGAGGAGTTGAAGACTTTGTATAAGGATGATCCTGACTTTGATAACCTTAGAAGGCTTGCAAAGAATCTTTTGTAATATATTGAAGAAACCAATTAGACTACTTCATTCAACAAGGTATGTTATTTAAAGGACATCAATCATGTATACCTAGAAGTTGAATGAAGGATAATCTAATTAAGGAAAAATATTGTGGAGGATTAGCTAGTTACATTGGTATTAACAAGATAGTGGCTTTCATAAATGAGAGTTAATTTTGGCCTCATCTATATAAGGATGTAAATAATTTTGTTTAGAGTTATAGAGTTTGTTAAGTTACTAAGGGAAATAGTGAATTTGTACAATTGTATACAAGGTATTTTTTAGTGGCTAACATTCGTAAATTGGCTAGTTTTAGAATTTTTTTGCTAGTAATTTGGTTAATAATTTAAGATTTAATGCAACCTAAATTGCCAGGTTTTTATTAAATTTAGTTCTAAAAGATTTAAAATCGCTCAATAATTTATTTTATTAAAAAATTTAAACTCAAAGATTCACCACAATATTCAATACATGATTAGATTTGATTTGCCTAAATATTATATATTATCAAAGAAATTAAAACTAATTCACCAATGATTATAATAATTATTAGTTACTTTAGGGATATATCACCAATATTTAGTTTTCACTATTGATTTAAAATATAATGTAATTATCCTCATCATTTCCATGAGCTAAAACATGTTCAATTTTGATTTGTACTATTCCATGATGATTAGCCAACTTCGTAGTATTATTGAGATTCGCCAATCTTTTCTACTCAAAATTTTTGATTCCAAAATAATCACAAATGTCAATAATATTTAAAATTAAAAAAAAAAGAGAGATTCACTGATAAAAATAATGAAAGATTCACCAATATTTTATATATTTTTTTGGATGGGGGTTTCTTAAAGTTTGCCCTAAAATTTGTATACAACTTTTACAATGCCAACTAGATCTAGGGAAGATGTTCACATGGAATTTGTACTTGATTTTCTTAAGAAACAAAGAGGTAATAATTCTATATATGTGCTAGTGGATAGATTTTTTGAGATTTAACATTTTATACCTTGTAAGAAGATTACAAGTGGAGTGCATGTAGCTAATTTTTTTCTTAGAAATTTATGAGATTGCATAGTTTATCTACAAGCATAGTGTCAAATAGAGATAGTAAATTTTGTGGTTATTTTTTGAGGACACTTTGGAGAATGATAAATGAATTATAGATCTATGATTTACCCATAGATGGATGCAAAATTAGAGGTAGTAAACATAAGTTTAGGGAACTTGTTAAGGTGTTTAGTTGGAGAGAATCTTGGTAATTGGCATTTTCCTAGTGAAGTAGAGTTTGTGACATTTTGTGTAACTATTTAGTAAATAAGAGTATAGGGAAGAAAGCATTTGAGATAATTTTAGGCACGAATCCTAAAGGAGTATCTAATCCGAGGGATATCAATCATGAAGATAAGAAGAGTGCAGAAGGGGAATACTTTGTAGAGGTTATGAATTCATGACATGATTAAGCCAAAAAATATTTGGAGAAGACAAACCAAAAGTATAAGGAGAAAGAATATGAAAGTGGGAGACAAAGATTTTGAGGTAGGAGATAAAGTGGTAATATATTTGAAGAATGGTGGATTTCCATTTAGGGCATATAATAAGATGAAGATAAAGAAGTTTTCATTGTGTAAAATCCCAAAGAGATTTGATTGAGGGAATACATATGAGGTGGAGTTACCAAATTTGAAATGGATATGTGTCATAATTTTAATTTTATATATTTATAAGATTACCATTAGACTAATATCAGTTAGGATAATAGATCAACTATTGAGAAATGGTGCCCTAAGAAAAAAATGGATGAGATAGAAGAAATATTGGACAAATAAATTGGAAGAAACACAAGAGATAAGAAGTATCAAGAATACCTTGTCAAGTAGAAGGATAAACGATTCATTCTTCATGGATTTCCTTGGTTAAGGCTAATTGTCTTGGTTTTCCTCTAGCATCAAAGTGAGAGACTCACTTTTCAATACCCTTAGGTGTCTAATGTAGGAGAATCTTGGGTTCTTGGTAATCTTGCATGAACCACAAATATTTATTTTCCTATTTTCAAGTCTTTGAATTTTATTCAAAAAACCTTCAATTTCAATATGTGGTTGTTGTGAACATTATGGTTTGTTCATGGCCTTGTACTAAAGCTTTTTCTAGGTCTACTCATCAATATGCTATTTCTCAAGTGATGTTGAATGGATTCTTATTAGGACCTATTTTTTCTTCATGTTTCATGGTTAGGTTATGTTTTCCAATCTTGTGAAGTTATTCCTTATTGGTTAAACTTAATGGAACATGTCTCGATGATCTTGGGTCCTTGGAAGATATCTCTCTTGGATCATTTTTCTTATTTCATTAAGTTGAGAGAATTCCATATGATTTAGGCCCTAACCTATTTTGTAATTTATTTTCCTATAAATGGAGGATGTAGTCATTTCTAGGTTCACATTTGTGTCACAAAGTTTGTGTATAGTGTGTTGTTTATCCTTTTGGGCACAATACCAGTGAATGCAATAATTAGATAACTTCTTAAATGTTAGGTTGAAGTATTAATTCTATGTTTAATCAAATATGTTATCTTAACATGCAAGGTTGCATGTTATAGATCCATTTTATTGAAATTTATCAATAATAAGAAGGTTGATCTTTCTGTTCTCCCAATTTTTGTTTATTACTTTTGTTGAGTTACTCTTGCTACAAGGATTAGATAGATTTTTTGAGTTCCCTCCTATCCTTGGATGCACTAGGAATATGCTTGTGAAAAATGTTAGAATTGTGATAAAAAGTGTTTCTATGTTGGATTACACACAAGAACTAGACTAAACTAGAGAATGTGGGCTTGAATCAAGGATCATTACCCTTGTTTACCTTTTCTAATGTAGTTTATTAGGTGGATTCCTAATTACTTGCATTAAAAAATGTCAACCCTTGATAATGTGTGTGTGTGTGTGTGTGTGTGAGAGAGAGAGAGAGAGAGAGAGAGAGAGAGAGAGAGAGAGAGAGAGAGAGATTAGCCCATCACCCTCAATTGGGAACTCTAAAGTCTATGCCAATATTGTCAATTGTAACCTAAATACCCTAAATCCTAAATGTTATCACAATGGTAATTTAGATATCCTCAACCTTATAATTAGTACCCTTAGCCCAAGGCCATACATATTACACCCTAAACCATTTACTGACACCCTCAACCCTATAATCCTATATCCTATGCCCTTTATCTTATACCATTAACCATAAGCCAATGCCATAAACCACATGGTAATAGCCTTTCTCTTTTAATCCTATACCCTATGCCTTATACTTTAGGCAACATCTAATCAACAAATTCAGATGTATACTTTACCAAAGTGGGTACTTAGTTTGTTTATCAAACATCTTTATATCTTTTACATTTTAGTTGGCTATTTAACCAATACTTATATCTTATATGGATCAACCATAAGTCAATAACCTAAACCCTAAACTCTTACTCTATTTACTCTAATTATGTGCTTCTTATTGACCATATATCCCCCTTAACCATTTTTTACAAATGTCAGATAATATTAATTTTTAATTAATTATAAAATTATAAACCAATCTTCACTAAATGTAGTTTTAATATTTTAAATCATGTGCAAATGTTACAACAAGATTCTCTCCAAACAGACATTTATAATTTTCAATCATATTTGAAACAATAAACTACTTTTCAAAATCCTCTTATATAATCTACTTTGATTTTAATAATTAGTAAAAGCATCTATTTATTTCTTTAGAATTATTTTAACAGCAGCTCGGAATATGAAGATGTATTATATCCACGGTGTTGATATTATGTCTAACAATAAAAATATAGTATCCACATATTCTCAGCTGTTGTACTAGAGCGTGTTGGGTCTGTACAAGTTTATACAATATTCAGTGTTTTGTTCCCTTTGTTTTCATTCATGATATTTTCCCTATTTTAAAATTCTTGCCAAAGGTTGGTAGCAATAAGATTATTCTTGCCAAAGGTTGGTGTAATGCGGATTCTATGGACAAATCTCTCTACAAATCATAAACAATGCAGAGTTTGCCCATGTGATCTTATCCACTGAACAGTTTTGGTGATCCTGTGGAGAATGTAAAGAAATTTTGATTCTCTAAACATTTGTTTGCATTTGGATAGTCTTTACATTTTTACAGCAATCAACGAAGCATACATTTCTTGGGGGAGCATTTTACATTTTTTTGTATTCATCTTATCTTGATTATCAGTAGCTCAGATTGTAGATTCAATTTTTTAATTTGTGCATAACCGGATAAAATCCCATTGTCAACTTCTAATACTAAATTGCTAGTTTAAACCCTTAATGAAAGAGACACAAAAAAACATACAATACATGATAGTAAGATTGAAATCACGAGGTGAACTTTATGTAATTCTTTTTTGAAAATTTTAGTAATTCATACCAATGGGACAAACATGCATTGCTGAAATTATAATTGAATAGACAAACAAATAAATAAATTATTCTGTGATTTTTTTTTTTGATGAATAGTCCTATTCTATTAAAAAATATATTAAGAATACAATTCACAAAAAAGGGGTCGGGGGATACAAGATCACCCTACGAGAGAGTTCAAGTGGCCTAAGCCGGATCTAAACACATGGCATCAGCCGGAAATAGCAACTATTCATAATAAAAAAAAACATATATATCAACCTCAGGCTGCCAAAGCAGTGGCAGCCGAGGGGGGAGGATCATCTTTGTCATTAAAACCCCAATCATATGTGATCTTGGCTCTCATATGCTACAAATTTTTCATGACAAAGTTGTCGTTTGGAAAGTTTCTTGGAGATCTTCATTCTGCCATCTCACCATTTTTCATGATCTCCACTAAATGAGTAAATTTTTGTAGAGTCTAAATGGTGTTACGTTTCTGATTTCAAGGAATGTCATTAAGGTGGCATAATTCCATCTCTAATTGGAAATATAGTTAGCCACTCGATAGAAATGGGGAATATTGATATGTTATTGCTTTGCTTTGAAAAAAGGGATTCCAAGGAGCTTAAAGTATGTTCTCTCTTAGTTTCATGAGTAAATGTTTCTTATATTTTATTTTAAGCTTTTTCTTTTCTCATTTTTTTTGGGTTGGGTATATTGATGGAATCATCCTCTTGTTTATGCTACTTCTTTATTTGACTTTTGTGCTTATTTAGGTTGGTCTCCTATTATTTAAAGTGGTCTAAGATATTGGCCTTATTTTTATTTTGTAGATTTGATAAGAAATGAATTGTCTTATATTCAAGGACATGTAAGAATCTTGTTGAGTATTCTTTTCATTATATTTAAATTCAATTTAAAAGACACTAATTTCTCTTTTGATTAGACTCTTTTTTATGATGATTTCAAAGTTGTTGAGCATTTGATGTTGGTGAATTACATTTTTTAACTATTTCAAGGTCTTAGAATTGGTCATTGGACACCTTATCCTATAATATTTATTGACATTAGCATTGATGGTTTCTTTACCAGTAATCCTCAACGCTAGTTTAGATTATAGGTATTGGTCATGATAGTTCTAGTTCTTTGAAGTTACCTTTTTTGGCAAATACTAGATTTGGTACCAATAATAAAATTGAAATTTGTGTCATTTTTGTTTCCTTCTAGAAATCTTATGAATTAGGCTAGAGGTATCTTATTTAAAAAATGGAATCTATGATGTTAGCTTCCCTTTTAAATAACAATAAATTTAAGAGTTCAAGAATGTGCAGGATCATGGTCAACAAAACAATGGCCCTAAGCAATAGTGAAAAACTAACAAATCAAGGTTATGTTAACTTGACACATAATTTTAAAGTAGTTATGGGATTTATATCATAAAGTTGTAATAAAAGAATCTATACGAAATTCAATGTAGTTTCTAAACTAGTAGGCCTTATCTCGAGAAAAAAATATTTGATTTGTCAAAATTTTAGATTTTAATATAGATTTACAAAAAAATCAAGGGGAAAATAAAAAGTAGGTGTATGTTTGACCACCTTAGTCAAAATCAAATGATAATATTTTTTAATATAATTATAGATATAAAAAGTAGACTCATGCTGAATGTGATGCTCTTTTTTGGTATTTTTATTCCAAATAAATAATTAAATATGAATTTTCTATTATAACTTTTTTAGAATAAAAAGATCCCATGTCTAACCACCTTAACTAATTGAAAATTTTACAAAATTAATTTTTTCTTATACAAGGTGAAGCATAGAATGTGATGCAACTTTTAGATTTCAAAAATGTTATACCGTTTGAAAGTTATAGTTATTTTTCAATCAGTATGTCAATAAGCAATTTTCATACATATTCATTAAAAATTAACTAATAAATATTTATCAAACTCAAAATTTAACAACAATTATATCAATGGAATGTTGAGAGTGTTATCAAAAAATTATTTTCGTTTCATTAAATTTTGATGAAAAATATATTTTTAGATGGCTACTCAAAGTCTGCATGTTACTAAAACATGTCTCAAACACATTTTTTGAGTTGACCAATGAGGTTTGTTTAAATGCCAAGCCTAACTAGTACTTGATTTCAAATCGGGTACCCAAAATGTGGTAGCAATTTTTTTTTTTCAAAAATTGAGGTGGTGGGAAATAATTGTACATTTTAAACAAGAAGTTAACAAACAATTTTAAATATTTTTTCACATTTGAAATATAATGATATATTTGAATACTATTATTTTATATTTATTTTATTTTATATTATATAACAAAATTTATTGTTATAATATTATATATGATATAAAATATGATTAGATAGTATATTAATATCATACTACTATATATTATTATATAGAATTATATATTATCTGTAATATTATATATATTATCTATATAAGATTATAATTATAATATTAAATATATATTTCTATAATATATTAATACATAGTATTGGAAATTATCCAATAGTATTATATATTTTATTAAATTACAATATGATTGATTTCCCTATGTCCCTAGGGATCCTAGGACCTTTGGGGACATAGGGTTATCGATGAAGTGGGTGCAATGGGGTTGTAGACTAGCCTAGGACCCCATTTGACCCATTGCATCGTGGCATGTGTCCCTAGGGATCTTAGGACCCTAGGGACAAAGGGTAATCGATGTTATGGGTCCAATGCAATTGTGGGCTAGCCCACGACCCCATTCAACCCATTACATTGTGACATGTGTCCCTAGAGGTCCTAGGACACCTAGGGAGATAGGGTAATTAGTACAGTGGGTCAAATAGGGTTGTGGGCCCATTTGACACATTGCATTGTGACATGTGTCCATAGGGGTCCTAGGAAGCCCACGACTCTATTTGACCCATTGGATCATGACATGTGTCCATAGGGGCCCTAGGAACCCTGGGAACATAGGGTAATCGATGGTATGGGTCCAATGGGGTCATAGGTTAGCCCACAACCCATTGGACCCATTACTTCATGACATGTGCCCCTAGGGGTCCTAGGAACCCTAGGAACATAGGGTAATCGATGCAATGGGTCCAATGGGGCCATCGGCTAGCCCACAAATCCATTGGACCCATTGCATCACAACATGTGTCCCTAGGGATCCTAAGATCCCAAGGACATAGGGTAATTAATGCAATGGGTCCAATGTGGTCGAGTGCTAACCCACAACCCCATTGAACCCATTACATCGCGACATGTGTCCCTAGGGGTCATAGGATCCCTAACGACATAGGGTAATTGATGCTATGGGTTGAATGGGGTCATAGGCTAGCCCAGGACTCCATTTGACCCATTGCATCGTGATATGTGTCCTTGGGGGTCCTAGGACCCCTAGGGACATAGGGTAATTGATGTAATGCATTGAATGGGGTTGGACCTATTGCATCATGACATGTATCCCTAGGGGTCCTAGGACCCCTAGTGACATAGGGTAATCAATCCAATGGGTCGAGCCCATGACCCCATTTGACCCATTGCATCATGGCATGTGTGCTTAGGGGTCCTATGAACCCTAACACATAGGGTAATTGATGATATGGGCCCAATCATGTTATAGCCTAGCCCACTACCCTATTTGACTCATTGCATTGTGACATATGTCCCTAGGGGTCCTAGGACCCATAGGGCAATTTGTTAATCAATGTTATCGATCCAATGGGGTCATCAGCTAGCCCATGACCCCATTGGACCCATTGCATTGTGACATGTATCCCTAATGTCCTAGGACCCCTAGGGACATAAGGTAATTAATTCAATGGGTTGAATGAGGTTGTAGGCTAACCCACGAACCCATTGGACCCATTGCATCATGACATATATCCCCAGGGGTCCTAGGACTCCAAGGGACATAGGGTAATCAATGCAATGGGTCGAATGGGGTTGTTGGCTAGCCCATGACCTCATTGGATCCATTGCATCATGACATGTGTCCCCAAGGATTCTATGACCCCTAAGGACATAGGGTAATCAATGCAATGGGCCCAATGGGATTGTAGGCTAGCCCATGACCCCATTTGACTCATTGCATTATGACATGTGTCCCTAGGGGTCCTAGGAACCCTTAGGACATAGCGTAATCGATGCTATGGGTCAAATGGAGTGATAGGATAGCCTATGACCCCATTGGACCCATTGCATCACGATATGTATCCCTAAGGGTCTTAGGAACCATAGGGACATTAAGTAATCAATGTAATAGGTCAAATGGGGTTGTGGGATAGCCCATGACCCCAATAGACCCATTGTATTGTGACATGTGTCCTAGTAGTCATAGGAACCCTAGGGACATAGAGTTATTAATGCAGTGCGTCAAATGTGCCCACGACCCCATTGGACTCATTATATCATGACATGTGTCCCTAGAATTCTTAAGACCCCTAGGGACATAGGGTAATCAATGCAATGGGTCCAATGGGGTCGTAGGCTAGAAAATGACCCCATTTGACCCATTGCATCATGACATGTGTCCCTAGGGGTCCTAGGACCCCTAAGGACATAGGGTAATCGATGCTATGGGTTGAATGGGGTCATAGTCTAGCCTATGACCCATTGGACCCATTACATTGTGACAAGTGTCCCTAGTGGTCCTAGGACCCCTAAGGACATAGGGTAATCAATGCAATGGGTTGAATGGAGCTATGGGCTAGCCCATGATGCAGAGCCACACCTTGAAAAACTCAGGAGGAATCAGTCACTCAATTGAGTTGCTTCAAGGGGCATCTACAACCTTCAGGATCACACACTAACATTAGATTCAATAACCAAAACTTCGAAAATAAATCCCCCAAAATTTCTTCTTGCTGCCTCTGGATAGATCTGCACTCAGACATGAATAACTTTCGAACCAAAAATTATTTACTCAATCCAACCATTGATATTTGGTGTAACTAAGTTTCAAACAACATATAATTTTTTTAGAGAAATCCAACGGTTCAAACCCGAGATATTGACCACGCATCAAAGTACATTTTTCTGCAAAACATTGCTCCTTGTTGTCTCTAGATAGACCTGTGAACAGACATGTATAACTTTTGAACCAGATCAAAACTCTTCAATCTCTCTAGTGAAGATGGGCGTAATTAGGCCTATAATAACATATCCAAAGCTCATGAAAATCCAATGGTGCATTTGGGAAATATTACCCACGCACTGAGATTAATTTTCTACAAACATACCGAATTCGACCCAAAACTAAAACTTTTTAATCTTCTGCAAAATATCAACTTGTTTCTAGTGAGAAGATAAGAAAAATCCGTTCAAAACTCAGACCATCGAAAAATTGCACAAAGACAAAATGAAAAAAACATTCCATATCTCTCCAAATTCGATTCCTTTACTACATAGCCGACTGGCTTTTATTTAAAATTGACTCTCTTTTTCTAATTAAAGGATGTGAAACATTTTCTTTCTATTTAGAAAAGAAAACGTCTTCTATCCAAAAAAAAGATCAGAATCTGAAACGTTCTTTTCCTACCAATATTAGACAGTGGTTTCCTAAATCAGGAATATTCCAAAAAATTGCTTACTACCTATTCTTGGACTCTAAAAATCATTAAACACTCCACCTACGAATTAAAAAACTATTCTAATTTAAAATCCACACACCTGGTCCTAGGTGGCTATATCTGGAGAGCTCATCGAACTGCTACTCTAGGTATGCCACCACATGTAGGACGTTATTACAAACTTCAAAAACTAAAAGCATTTAAAATATAACATTAAATTTTCTATTACATTTTCAACAATGTTGCCTCCTATAGCGTTTCTCTTCTCTGCCATTGTAGCATACTCCCCTGTAGAATGAATCTCAAGTCCTCTTGAGATGATGTGTTGTAGAAATGAGTCTCATTCTTCTTTCGAACTTTCTAATTTCTTTGAACTAGGATGAGCATATCTACAAGAAAAACAAAGATAATATCCAACTTCTCCACATTGTAGCTTTGATTCTTTAATGTTGTAAATGTCATAGAAAATTCTCCAGCATGATTCACTATACATGAAATCTGCATCCCTGCATAAACATTATTAGAAGAAAACATATCATCAGCATTAAGATTATTTGAGTTCTGTTTTTGAATATGAGCTTCCTTATACACCATGTAATGTGCATCATATCTATCTTCATCAATAGTAACCATAAACTTATTTGCTTCTTGACTATCAACCAGTTTCACATCTTGAATCTTAAGAATCGTATTTATCTCTTCTTCCTTTATTAAACATTTATCATCATCTTGATCTTCTATAGTAATCTCACTTTCAAATATCTCTTTCTTATTACAACTTTGCTCAAGAACAATAACAGTATTGCACTCTTTCCTTTCTTCTTCAAGCTAAGTTTCCATACTACCGCCATGCGTTTTTCATTCTCCCACAATGGCTACAAATTTTTCCCATAAATCAGATTCTTCTTTAGAACTTGCTATTACACATTCCTTAGCTTCATCTTTATGCCATTCCTCTTGACATTTTTCTTCATTATGCATATTTAAGGCTTCATTAGTTGCCTCCAAAATCTTTTCCATAGGAGTACCTTCCAATATTGTACTCTTCTCTATTTTCAAAGGACCCATTATTATTCCAACCATAACTTTATCACACTCAAATCCCATAGGACTTTCCTCTTTATTCTTCTCATCAACATTTACTTGTTGCACTCCTTCTTTCTACATTTTATTTTCTCTCAACTTAGCTTCATTCTCTTCACGTTTCCTTCTCAAACTATTTATTTCCTCTTCTATCTTGCTTACCTCTTCTCTTTGTTTTCTCATTTCTTCTTTCTCTCTTTTCTTCTTTTCTATCACTTCCACCTTCAAGTTTGAAGACTCCATCTCTGAATTTTCTTCCTCAGTCTGATTTTCAGCATCATTCTATAATTTATCTTTGAGTACAGGAACCAGTGCAAAGAGTGGGCTTTTCTTTCCTTTCACCTCTTTCAAGAATTCTTTCTTACCCATCACCATAACTTTGGCTTCTGCGGTTTTGGATTCTTCTTGACTTGGCTGAACTAAAGGTATCAATTCAATGACCTTTCCATTCTTTGTAATGGTATACGTATTCTTCACTCCATCATGATGTGCCTTGAGATCATATTGCCAGGGTCTACTGAAAAGTAAATGGCATGCATCCATATTAACAATATCAAAAAATAATCTATCTTTATAGGCTCCAATCTGAAATTCCACCGAAGCTTGCTCTTCCACTATAGTATGCTGTCCTTTATTTAACCAAGATATTTTGTAAGGATATGGGTGTTGTATTCTTGGTAGCTTTAACTTTTCCACCATTTCAAGAGACACAAAATTTTCTATAGAACCAGAGTCTACTAGTACCTTACAAACTTTTCCCCCAGATTTACAGGTAGTTTTGAAAATGGACTTCCTTTGTGGTGGTTCTTCTTTGACAGGCATTTTCAATAGTGTTCTTCTCATCATAAGTGCTTCCCCCTTTTCTGGATAACCATAACTGTCTGAATCTTCTTGTAAATCCACTTCTTGTGCCAGGTGTATTCTCCTTTCACCATGAGTACTAGAGCTTGCTTTTGCAGGAAATTTGTGTGCCATATGACCTTCCTGATTACAGTTGTAGCATCTTATTGGTCCATTTGTCCTTCTTGGTGATCTTCCTCTAAAATTTGGCCTTCTACCTGTGAAACTTCCTCTGAAATTATCAAACTTATTAACTTCATTATGCATCTCCGTTTGTGGCTGAAAATTTGGACTCCTTCCTACAAATGTACCTCTTCCTCTGAATGGTTGTCTTTCTCTGCCTCTGTTATTATTTTCTTGTCTCCTTTTGATTCTCTCTTCCACCTTTAAAGCCAACTGATAGCACTTAGCTACGGTGTTAGGGCTCAGCAACTGCAACTCTTCTTGTATGTTCATCCTCAAACCATTTAGGTATCTTGCTACCTTGATACTCTCAAGTTCTGCAAATTTTGACCTTAGACTTAACTTCTAAAATTCTTCTGTATAAGTACATACATCCATATCCCTTTGTCTGAGATTTTTCCTTTTTTGATGCAACTGTACCTCATAGTCTTCAGGGAGATACGCCTCTCTTATCATTGACACCATCTTCTTCCACGAACAAATTTTTCTTTTATCCTCCTTTACCCTTTCTTCCTGTACAAAATTCCACCATGTAAGGGTTGCTCCCTTCATTCTGGACTTAGCCAACTTAACTTGCTGCGAATCTGAAACTTTCTCACATTCAAAATGATTCTCTAAGGCTTCAATCCATTCCAACACTAATTCAGCATCCATCTTTCCTGTAAACATAGGTAACTCCACGAGTTTTCCTCCCAAAGCCTTTAAAGCTTTAAAAAATGGCTTCTCGTTCTCATATATTCTATCTTCTTCACTGTCGGGTACGTCTTCCTCTTCTTCCATGTCTTCTTTCATTCCTTTCTTCTCAACTACATTCTGCATATATTCCAACTTACTGGCTAGTTCTGCCACTATCCCCTTTAACTCTCTATTCTCTTTCTGGATAAGTTCTTCTTGCTCCTCGACTTTCTTCACTACCTCTGCATTGGTCACCATCTTGCTTGACCCTATTGAGGAATCTTGATCATGGGAATTCAACATATAACTTCACAACCTGCAACTCTCAAGCTCTGATACCAAAAATGATGCAGAGCCACACCTTGAAAAACTCAGGAGGAATCAGTCACTCAATTGAGTTGCTTCAAGGGGCATCTACAACCTTCAGGATCACACACTAACATTAGATTCAATAACCAAAACTTCGAAAATAAATCCCCCAAAATTTCTTCTTGCTGCCTCTGGATAGATCTGCACTCAGACATGAATAACTTTCGAACCAAAAATTATTTACTCAATCCAACCATTGATATTTGGTGTAACTAAGTTTCAAACAACATATAATTTTTTTAGAGAAATCCAACGGTTCAAACCCGAGATATTGACCACGCATCAAAGTACATTTTTCTGCAAAACATTGCTCCTTGTTGTCTCTAGATAGACCTGTGAACAGACATGTATAACTTTTGAACCAGATCAAAACTCTTCAATCTCTCTAGTGAAGATGGGCGTAATTAGGCCTATAATAACATATCCAAAGCTCATGAAAATCCAATGGTGCATTTGGGAAATATTACCCACGCACTGAGATTAATTTTCTACAAACATACCGAATTCGACCCAAAACTAAAACTTTTTAATCTTCTGCAAACTATCAACTTGTTTCCAGTGAGAAGATAAGAAAAATCTGCTCAAAACTCAGACCATCAAAAACTTGCACAAATACAAAATGAAAAAAACATTCCATATCTCTCCAAATTCGATTCCTTTACTACATAGCCAACTGGCTTTTATTTAAAACTGACTCTCTTTTTCTAATTAAAGGATGTGAAATGTTTTCTTTCTATTTAGAAAAGAAAACGTCTTCTATCCAAAAAAAAGATCAGAATCTGAAACGTTCTTTTTCTACAATATTAGACAGTTGTTTCCTAAATCAGGAATATTCCAAAAAATTGCCTACTACCTATTCGTGGACTCTGAAAATCATTAAACACTCCACCTACGAATTAAAAAACTATTCTTATTTAAAATCCACACACCTGGTCCTAGGTGGCTATATCTGGAGAGCTCATCGAACTGCTACTCTAGGTATGCCACCACATGTAGGACATTATTACAAAATTCAAAAACTAAAAGCATTTAAAACATAACATTAAATTTCCTATTACATTTTCAACAATGTTGCCTCCTATAGCATTTCTCTTCTCTGCCACTGCAGCAGCCCATGACCCCAATGGACCCATTGCATAATAACATGTGTCCCTAGCAGTCCTCAAACCCCTAGGGACATAAGCTAATTGATGTAGTGGGTCCCATTGGACACATTGCATCATGAAATCTATGCATAGGGGTCCTAGGAACCCTATGACATAGGGTAATTGATGTTATGGGTCAAATGTGGTTGCGAGCCCCCTAAGGACATAGGGTAATAAATTCTAGCCCACGACCCCATTTGACCCATTGCATTGTAGCATGTGTCCCTTAAGGACAGGGTAATTGATGCAATGGGTCAAATGTGGTCATGGGCTACCCCATGACACCATTCAACCCATTGCATCATGACATGTGGCCATAGGGGTCCTAGGAACCCTAGAGGGACATAGGGTAATTGATGCAATGGGTCCAATGGCATCAAGACATGTGTCACTAGGGGTCCTAAGACCCCTAGCGACATAGGGTAATTGATGCTTTGGGTCCAATGGGGTTGTCAGCGAGTCCATGACCCCATTCAACCCATTGAATCATGACATTTGTCTTTAGAAGTCTTAGAACCCATAGGGACATAGGGTAATTGATGCTATGGGTTGAATGGGGTCATCGGCAAGCCCACGACCCATTGGACCCATTGCATTGCAACATGTGTCCCTAGGGATCCTAGGACCTCTAGGGATATAAGGTAATCAAAGCAATGGCTTGAATGGGGTCATGGACTAGCCCATGACCCTCGTGGACCCATTGCATCATGACATGTGTCCCTAGGGGTCCTAGGACCCCTAGGGACATAGGGTAATATATCTAAAGAATCAAATGGGGTCGTAGGCTAGCCAATGACCCCATTAGACCCATTGCATCATGACATGTGTTCTTAGGGGTCCAAGGACCCCTAGGGGCCTAGGGTAATTGATGTTATGGTTCAAATGGGGTCATAGGCTAGCCCATGACCCCATTTGACCCATTACATTGTGACTTGTATCGATAGGCATCCTAGGTCCCCTAGGGAAATAGGGTAATTATCCCTAGGGGTCCTAGGTCCCCTAGGGAAATAGGGTAATTGATACAATGGGTCCAATGGAGTCATCAACTAACCAACAACCCCATTGGACCCATTACATCATGACATGTGTCCCTAGTTGTCTTAGGACCCCTAAGGACATAGGTTAATTGATGTTATTGGTTGAATGGATTTGTAGGCTAGCCCACGACCCCATTGGACCCATTGCATCGCAACATGTGTCACTTGGGGGTTTTAGGACCCCTAGGGACATAGGCTAATAAATTTTATGGGTTTAATGGGGTTGTAATTGGATCCATTGCATCGCAACAAGTGTCCTTAGGGGTCTTAGAACCCCTAGGGATATAGGGTAATTGATGCAATTATTCGAATGTGGTCATGGGCTAGGACCCCTAGGGACATAGGTTAATCACTACAATGAGTCAAATGGGGTCATGGACTAGCCCACGACCCCATTGGACCCATTGCATCGATATATGTGTCCTTAGGGGTCCTAGGACCCCTAGGGACATAGGGTAAATGATGCAATGGGTCAAATGGTATTGTAGGCTAGCCCATGATCCCATTGGACCCATTGCATCATGACATGTGTCCCTCAAGGTCCTTGGACCCCTAGGGATATAGGGTAATTGATGTTATGGGTCAAATGGGGTCATAGGCTATCCCACAACCCCATTTGACCCATTCCATTAATTACAATGGAATGGATCAATTGGAGATGTAGGCTAGCCCATGACCCCAATCGACTCATTGCATTGTGACATGTTTCCCTAGGAGTCCTAGGACCCATATGGGTAATCGATGTTATGGATCAAATGGGTTCATTAGCTAGAATATGACCCCATTAGACCCACTACATTATGAAATGTGTCCCTAGGGGTCCTAGGACCCCTAGGGATATAGGCTAATTGATGCCATGGGTTGAATGGGGTTGTAGGCTAGCCAACAACCCCATTCGACCTATTTCATCACAAAATGTGTCCCTAGGGGTTCTATCTCATTTTGGAGATATCACATCCTGTTTGGATTCAGCATAGCAATCTCACTCAATGCCAAAACTTGCAATAGTTCCTTAGTTCATTAGTGCATCACTACACAATTTTGAAATCATTCATCTTGGAATTGAATTGTTAGCACCATTAGCTCTGGATGGGTGAGTGAACCTTGGTAAATTAGTTGTTCTAGCCATAGAGAGCCTCCAATGTTCATGTTCACCCCATATCAAAGTGTCTCCAAGGTGCTCTAAGTGCATTTGGAGGTCGATCTTCTGAGGGTCATAACTCAGATCTCATGGGAGATATCAGTGAAACTTTGAATTCTATAGGATGGCCATGCTAGGGTCTACAATAACATATCTCATTTCAAAGAGATCATATGTTGTTTGGATTCTGCATAGCAATCTCACTCGATCCCAAAACTTGTCATGTGCCTCAGTTCATTTGTGCAACACTTTACAACTTTGAAATTGCTGATCATGGCATCAAATTGTCACTACCATTAGCTCCAGATAAGCAGGTGAACCATTGTGATACCCTTATTCCAGCCATGGAGAGCCTCCAAAATTTGTGACCACCCCATCCCAAAGAGGTTCTCTAAGTGTGTTTGGAGGTCGATCTTTCGAGGGTCGTAACTTAGAGCTTGTGCAGGCTATCGATGAAATGTTGAATCATAAAAGATGGTCATGTTGAGGTCTACAATAACCTAGTGATACCCCTATTTTGATCATAGAGCCCCAATAACATTTAAAACCATCACATACTGAAATGTCTTGTAACACCAAAGATGGGCTCCTAAGACCAAATTGGACATGGATTTGGCTAATTGTAGACATCTTAAGGGATTGCAAAAATCATTTAAAATTAAACATATATGATATAATTTCAAATTAAAAATTGGATCAAAATTTGATAATAAAGGTTGTTAAAATATTTTTCACAAATTATTGTATTTGAATCAAATATAACAAACATGATCAAAATGAATGATAGTCCATAAACATGAACAATACACATGATCCATGATAAATTGAACAATACTATACTAAATTAATATGTATATCATTGTGCATATAAATGACAAAAATATATATCAAAATATATGTATCCATAGACAAATTACACAAATATATATCAAAATACATAGATCCATATACAAAATGTGGCTAATCATGCCATCAAAATGTGGATAATATCAATGTTTTTGTATACATTTTGTCAAATTCCATCTCAAAATGTCTCATGATGCATCCTATGACAACTATACTATCATATGTTTTTGGTGGATGATTAAAATGCAACCTCTTTGCTGAACTAGGTGGATCAGATGCGTCCTACATAAACAACAAAGGAAAACCCAAAGTTAGAGTACTAAATTTATATGATGCTATATAACTAACATTGAATTAATCAAATGCATAATGAAATTTTTTTTATTGAATATTTATAGTATTAAACTTTCATCATAAATATGTCTCTCGTCGACCTTCTATGCTGGTCAATAGTCCTCTCATATGTCAAGATGTTTGGAAACTAGTTGGTTGTGGCCTATATATGTTGAAGTATGTTTGTCATATGGATCTAAAACTTAAAATATAACATTATAATTCATAAAATGCTAAATTTATAACATATAATCAATAATTTAAACTACAATTTACCTCTATTGAATCCTCCTCTAGATATAATGGTTGTGTGAGAAAAGATACAAAACTCTGACATCCAACCTCTTGTGCACTAGGTGTTTCCTAAGAGATACACAAGCCTACTTGTTAATATCATGGAAATCAGTTTTGGATTTGTTTATGAAAATAAGGAACATAAAAAATAAGTGATACTGATACATACAATGGGGTTCTCACTCTGAATAGAAATGATAGAGGGTTTATGATGCCTATTCTTCCTCGACTCATCACTAGTAGCCACATCTTATACAATAAGAATGTAATTAAATTTTATTGACACAAATATTTTACAAGAATGCATTGATATTTAATCACTTTAAAAGAACCTAATTACATTTCCCTTGCCAATGGACTCTTCCTCACCCCTCACACTCTGCCCCCCATTGATAGGTGATACCTGCAAGAGAAAAGAAAGATTAGAAACCATACATGCTCCAATATCAAATAGAAAAACAATGAGAACACAACATAATATATTGTAGATGTCTCAAGGCCAAATGAAATAGCCAAGAGTATGACATTATCAACCTATATGAGCTTCTCCTTAGTCATCAACTAAACATGAATGAAGATCACATACATGTATATGTTAGTATAGGTTAAAATTACTCTAGTATAAAGATTAACTTTAAATCACATATGCCATAAAAAAAATGTATACATGTACCAACATAAAAGGATCCCATGCCTCTGCATGCCCCTCCTTTCTCATGTCAGGGTGTGTAGCCTTTTTATGCACATTTGGTGTATCATCCTCCTCAAATACAAATTGATACTTAGAAAGATCACCTATGGGACCCAAAAAAGTATTCTTGTACATTATGCAAGTATGGGGCACACAAACATGTGATGAGCTCATTGATAATGAAATCATGCTAGCATCATCAACATGGGGAGTCAACACTAACCTAGCATGGGATATTAGTAGGCTACTCAATATATGGATGACTCTAATAGTCTGAGATCTAGCCTCTACAATGATATCATGATGTTGCACTGGAGGAGGGGAGGAGACATCAGTAGGGGGAACAAAAGTGTTATCTTTCTTTTGCTGGGGAAAGGGTCTATCCTAAGGAGCTCCTCCTCCTACACCCATGTTGTGCCTCATGCTCTAGTAGTTCACCTTGAGGTGCAACACAAATTTAACATACAATTATCTAATGAAATACAATGACACCTATAAATTTTTGCGTAAAGATTTGTTAAAAACCATCCACCAACAATCCCAAAAGGTCACACACATAGCCTCATTTGTGCACCATTTAATTGATAATTTGGGCTTTTTGCGGTCTTCTATTTTACCAATTATTGGGTCTGCAAAAAGGTTAACTATATCATCTTTACTTATGTTTAGGGCCATAAGATCATTATTGTCCAACCCATCATCAAACATGGCATGCATTTTCTCACACCAGTGAAGAGAAACATTTTTTTCATTGGTAAGTGTTTGAATATTATCCATTGTTGTGTTTAACGTGGATAACATGGGAGCCAATATAGGTATGCTATTATATGTGATTTGTAAAACCCTCAATTTAGTGAGATTTTCTTCTACCAAATGTTTAATTCAAGAAGGGTTTTGAGGGGGTACTAGATCATTTGGTGGAGGGTTTCGAGGAAAATTGTTTCTTGGCTCAATGTCATCATTTAGGTCAGCCATACCTATTAAATTGCAAAACAACATTTCAATTATAAAAACCTAATTTTCAACAATTTATATTAAAAAAACCTAATTTTCAAAAATTTCTATTAAAATTCATTCAAAATAATAAAAGAATACAAAAAAATTGTTACCTATATTGTGTACCCATTCCTATATCTGATACCCAAAATGAGGTAGCACAAACCAAACTCAAACACAAATTCCTTATTTTCTCTTTATTTTTAATTTTTTTTTAAGTTTTAATTATTATTATTATTATTATATTCTAACTCATAGGTTTTTGGTATCCAATCCCATATCGGATACCCAATATTATATTGCATGTCTGATATCATATTGGATACTCAATAATGGATCAGTTACCCGATAAGGTTTGGCCCAACCTTTTTGCCATGGTATTAGGATGGATGGAAAAAAAGTCAGAGTAGATTCTAAAACACTTTTAGATGTTTGCAAGCTCCAATTTTTCACATTGCCACATTTTGGCATGCCATGATCCTCCAGATACCCATTCTTCTTTGCATTTGGGTCTCTAGTGTTCAAATTCATGATTTATCTTAGAACACTCCAATAAATGTATGTTCCATTTCTTTAGCCACATATGATCTAGATTCCCAAGATAATATAATTTATGTATCGTGATTCTCTTCTTCTAATGATATTAGTAAAATTTTACATCTACTTCAAATTTTTGACTTAACATTGAAACATTGAACTCCAATAATTTATGTTCCATTTCTTTAGCCATATATGATCTAGATGTCCCAAGATAATAGAATTTATGTATCATGATTCTCTTCTTCTAATGACATTAGTAAACATTTACATATACTTCAAATTTTTGACTTAACATTGAAACATTGAACTCCAATATTCTTGCTTTTTGCTAGGGCCTTAAGTTCTTAGACTCAATGAAACTATGTGAGATATTTTTGTCTCACCCTTACTTTCCCTATTGTGACAACTATGTATATCTAGAAATCCTTATGTATTCTTCTTCTAAGTGTTTCATAGTATATTTTAATCTATTTTCCAAAAAAAAATTTAAAAAATAATGATGAAGTACACTCAAAATTTTATTTGATAAATCATAGAAAAATCCTTGAATATATGGTTAGGCCTAGTCAACCAATCATTATTGAGATCCCTAACAAAATCTCACAATTCTAATCAATATTTCCTAACTACTTATTTATTTAAAATAAATATATAAAATGGAAGTTTAAAATGTCAAATTTAGTCCCTTTTGCATGATGATTATCACAAAATTGGTCTATAACATAGCTTGTTTATATAATGAGAAGTTGATATTTTATTCTTATTTTAATTCCTTTTTTTTTTCATGCATGTAAGAAACCCTTGTTGATAATCATTTTGTTTTCCCAAATCAGTACAAAGAGGGGGTGAACAAGTACAAATTTTCCAACCAGCTTGTTGATCTATCACACCAAATATTCTATATACCAACTGCTTTAACAAAAGCACAATGATAAACATAGTACAAAAGAAGCATACAAGATCGCACAAAAATGCCTACATCAATGACACATGGATTTTTGTACATGGAAACCCTCAATAAAAGGATGAAAACTACGATGGGAGTAATATACCCACTATTCTTTCCTTACATAATCTATTAGGGTTAGAAAATCTTGTTAAGACTACCTTTTTAAAGGATTTAAGATCTCTTTCTGAGAGACACCTTGCTAGAGGATTTACAAAGACTTAAATTTGATCATTTTCTATTAAAGGCTTACAATAGTTGCAATAGTAAGAAATAAAACTAAAGTTTAGATCTAAGATGTGGCACACCTTACCTGTAGATCTTCTATGAATACCTCATAGATTCTATAAACTTATCTATGTATGTTGGCTTTCCCCATGATTCGTCTATATCACTAATCCCTAGACCTACTAAAACCCTCCTCTTACATACAACTTGTCTAAATTACTCCACTCTTTTCTCTACAACTAGTTTTTTCCACTTGCAACAACTCCTCACACACAAATTACCAGCAACACACAAGTAAACATTTGATCTCTTTATTTTTGTTACAATGTTGGGATGTCAATACTAATTTCAAAAATCTATCTCAAATCATGAATTTGAAATTTGAGATCCATAGATAACCATGTCATAGAATACCCATGAAACCTATACATAGGTACCTAGCCTTGTAGTTATGTCTATCTGCAAATCTCTCTATGTCTAGCCTCTATCCATTCATCCTATAGTCATTTCAACTAGGAAAGTCATCACATCATTTACTCTAACTCCCCTTCAATCATGTCACATCACTGAGGATTCTTCATGTTCATTCCTTGACTTACTATACAATTTTCATGTCCATGTATTGCAACTTTAACTAAGTCACCAAATGCATCTTAACTATTACACCCTTGTACTAGTGGTTGCACTATCTTCCAACTTCTTCATCTTCTATATGCCAAGTGAAATCACTAAGTCCAACAATATCCCCCTTTGGCTTTGAATGGAAAAACATGTTTCAATCTTTTGATCTCTTTCTTTTTCACTTCCACTAGGCAGTGAACTTAGTCAAAACAGAAAATGAGACTTCTCCAACATAATCTCATGTCGCACTCCCCTTATCCTAATGCTTGATTCTTATCCTCTTTGAATCTCCCCTTTGTACTCTAATCCTTTACAATAAACTTATTTTCTATAATCACCCCCTTTGCTTACTATATTCTACCCCTAGCAATGATATTCTCCCTCTCATATTAAATTATCTCCCCTTTTTAATCTCCCCCATTTCTTACTATATTTTATCTCCCCTATTTTATCAGTCAATGAAAAAGGTTAACCTATTGTCATAGCTTCTCAAATACATATTTGAAGAATATTCATGTACAGTGTTGAGTTATGATTTTTATGACTCCTTGAGATTGGTGAGAGAAGGTGTCTTACTTTGTATGTCTACCATTTTATTTTCTAAGCCATCCAAAGAATTCTTAAGTGGATTTATAATCTTAGCCTCTACATCATTGACATTCTCTTTGGTGATTCCTTCGAATGCTAACATAAAAAATGATAGCTCCAATAGTCAAATGGCTCTTCTATCTTCTTCTTCTCTTAGCTAATTAACCAAATAAATGGTCTCTTGGAGTTTAGGTACATGTTTTGAAGATGATCCTAATGGTGGATCATAGGTTTGGAAGACTTCCTAAAGCTCCTATTGATCTTTCTCCTTCTATCATTCTAGATCACTGATAAATGTGTTTGATGTGAATAACTTCTAGAATACTAGGGTGAAATCCTTGAGTTCTTACATCTCATCATTGAGTTCTATCAGAGCTCCCTTTTGTTCTTCAATAACAACAACTTGTTTCTCTATATTTGTAAGTTGAACATTTTGTTAAGCTATATTTGTGAATTCTTTCACCTTATCATAGAGATTATCAACAAGCTCTGTGATCTAACTTATCAGATCATTGTCATGATTATATAAGACTCATCATGCTAACTCACTAATGAGATCTCTAGCTTTCACTATTGTACTCATTCTATCATGTCTTTTTCCTACAATACTAAGTCTTTCATATTGATCTACAAGACTTTTGTATTTCCTTACCTCATTGTAATCCAACTCATTAAGACATTCATGCATTTTCTTCATTTTCTCAAATATGGATTTCTTCTCCATGTCCTCTTTGGAATCTTCTTAAAAGAGTTCTCCTTCATCCTCATATTAGTATAAAGAGGTTGGAGTTGGTGACTCTTTCCTAGTCTTGTACCTCTTTTGGCTACCAGATTCTTCTTCCAGATGAAATTTTCCTTTACCTATATCTATCCTCCTAACACTCCTCTATACTTTTTGCATACTACTAGATGGCTTAAATTTCATCATTGTCTTGTCTCTTTTGGAATATGTCACTGATAGAAAGAAAATTCCACAAAGATAACTGTTGGGGGGGGGGGGGGGGCAGGGGCGAGGGAGGGTGATGATGGGATGATTCATTTTTTTGATCAAAACAAACTTTATTAACCTTATTAATTCTCAAACATGTGATGAATATAAATAGGAACTATAACAAGATAACCATACACAATGACACTTGATATGTTAATTAGGGGAAAACCCAATGGGGATGGTACCCACAAAATTATGTACTAATATATAACACTAGTAATTTAGGTCTAAATTTCAACGTGAAAAGGTCAAAATTTTGACTAGAGTAGGTCGATAAGGTGACTAAGCTTGTTGTCGGTCTTTTTTTATCAATTTTTTGACACACACATTTTGTGTCAAAATTTCAACTTCATAAAGGTGGACTTAGTGACGTGAATTTCATCGATTTCCTTAGTCCAAACTAAACTATTACTTTCTCATTTGCGAGCACCGCTAGTCAAAATTTTAATGTAAACCCACATCAATTTGGCATCAAAATTGTGACCAAAACCCCTTACTTTTCTATGCTGGGGCCATACAATTCATGTCAAAGGCGACCAATTTGGCATCAAAATTGTGACCAAAACCCCTTACTTTTTTATGCCGGTGCCATACAATTGACATCAAAGTGAAGACATTTGCGTCGAAATTGAGACCAAGATATGTAGAAATTTCGATGAGCTGTCCCAATTATTGTAAAAGCTTTGCTCTCATAGGATCCTTCTAAACTGCACAAAATTTGATTCTAAAGCGTAATTTCTTGATGCATGAGAGCTAGGGTATCGTGTACATTTCTACCTCCACACCATTGTTTCGTTCATCACATGATTTATTTCATACAAAAAAATGGGAAGGAGGAAGAAATGTGCACAATATCCTGAGTCTCCATCGAGCAATTATGATTTACAACTCAAATTTTGTGCAGTTTGAAAGGCTCCTATGAGAGCAAAGCCTTTGCAAGAATTGGCATAGCGCGCCTAAATTTTGGTTCCTACAGGGAAGAATAAAATTAGGAAAGAATTATTTATCAGGAATGAAAGCCAATAATTTCATTTATTTTTCAAACAGATAAATGTGACAAAAAAACTTATAGTCCCAATCACATCATTATAAGAGTGCATATATAACTATAACTATAACTATGTCTAAAACCAACATAGTTTCCAAATATCCACAATTGAAATATTATCCTTTGATGTTTTCTTTAATGCAAAGTTTTAAGTCAACTATGTTATCACCCTAGATGTAATACCACACTATCATTAGGCTAAAGATTGTAGCAAGATTTACAAATGCAAGGAGAACTACCCAACCAAAGTAGAAAATGACATGAAAATTTAACAATCTATAAATTAACAATCTAGATGAAATATTTCTAGCAATTGAACTGTATCTTATAGAAATAAAAAATTTCCTTAAATTGACACCTCACCAGTTGTTCATTTGCATCCATAATGGCTTCACAAAAGTTGAAAGCTTATGATTTTTTAAGAATAGAAAGGGCACTCGTAGTTTAGCTACATCAATAAAAGTAAAGTAGTTTAGTTGCACGGTGAGGGCAAGAGACTGTCAATATTGATTGTGGAGTTGCAGATAGGTAAGCGATAAACATAAAAAGGTAGTACAAGGCACCATTTGCCATATTCTAATATGATGAACTACCTTGGAGCTAGTTCTAAACCTTGATTGCTTAATGTTGGATTTGATCCAACGATACCATTTTTTGGAGGAGGTCCCACACCCCACTTTCTTGCTAATTCTGAAGGCACTAACAGAGCATCTTTGCTAGCTGATCTCCCTTCTGAGCTCTCAACTGAAAGAGAATTCTTGATTGAAGAATGCCAAAGATAGTCATGATGTGCCTATCAGCCAAAGCTAGTCACAATGTGCCTATTGCTAATAGGCACATTGTGACTATCTTTGACATTCTCCTATGGCTCTTGTGGTTCTAATATTATAACATGAGGCTTCCTCTTCTTTTTTTAAGCATAAGGCTGATGTGGCCCTATAATAAGAAATAAATGGGTTTAATTTTGATTATGTACAACAAAAAGAAAACCAAAATGTAATAGCAATTTTTAATAGAAAATGAACTATATAAACTTATAAAGCTCATAATAATAATAGGCCATAAACTTGGATAGATTTGTTGTAGATTTCTAGAATGATTAGGGTGTACTTATCATCACAATCTAAATTCTATAAGAGATAAGCATGTGTTATTTCAGCAAAGATAATTGCCTGAGAGAAATGAGCACATGTTGGTGATTGTTCACTTTATCTAATCTGGTATTTTCTTGCTAGGTTTCAAATTATTAATTTATATAATTTGTTAACCAATCCAAGCCTTCCTATTATCCCTATTTTGTTAAGTTAATCATGACTTAATCTTTTCTTTGAAGCTGAAGTCCAAGATTTACTCTCATTGGTATTCAACTTCCATTGACGCTTGTGAGATTCCTGTTTTGTTGAACAGCTACATCATAACTTTCCATTCATTATATCTTGTCCTCATATAGCTAAAAAGAAGTCACTATTATTTTCTTCCCATTCCCTATATCTTACTCACATAGTAATGGAAATGCCATTCTTATTTTGAAATCTATGAAATTAAAAACAAAGTTCAAGGGAAACTATCATATCATATGATGTCTAATGGGCATGTCAAAAATTGTATGAAAAACTGTCTGATAAACAAACCATGCTTCATCCAAAAGAGCTACAATTCCCCTTGATTTCAGCATATATAGAACATAGTTGTATTTAAGATCCTAGCCCTCAATTTCAAAATTTTGTGCTCTAATAAACACAAATTTCTGACAAAGCACTACAAGTTAAATTGAGAAAGGGATCATTCATTCTAAAATATTTAGTCCATAAGATACTCAATTCTATAGAAAAAATTATTATTTGAAGTTATGAATAAGTGTTAACCCCACTGATTTACCTATACCCAGGATGTTTATTGAGAACCTTAATTAAAATGATATATTGTGTGTATGTTTAACTATGTAGTTTGCATCAACATCTAACTAGAAAAGGAAATGGATATCAAAAAAGACCTTTTCAATCAGATCCAAAACATCTTGATTGTCAAAAAACTCAATGTAGCTCCAATCAATTTCTTCTCTTGTGTATTCATCCTATTCCATCTAAAGACATGTTGCACAACATATACAAAAATCCATAGAAAAAAGTAAATATCATACACAACAAAATAGTATTAAAATAGTTAAGCAAATATACCCTGAGCAAAGAGCAAAAACAAAATGTATAAAAAATATATTTCTTTCAAAAATTATGATAATTTAATAGATATGGAACTTTCTAACCTGATTGAAGTGTTGTTGTAGCTTCTCATTTGTAAGATTGATACAGAATAGTTCAAAACTGCACTGAAGAAAAAAATAGGTTTTCCTTAGCTCACCAAAGAGTAATATGTAAACATTTCATATTATGAAAGCTTTCAAATATAGCTCACTAAATTGCAATGACTATAGCTACAAGGCATGATTTAAAATATGTAGTCTTGATGTCTATTAAAAAAATCTACCTGTTATTCTTGAAAATCTCAAAACTATAAATATCAAGAATTCCAATTAGGGTCCTAGCCAATCGAATTATTTATTTTATTTACTAGCCTATATCCAATATGAATGGTATTATCTTAAGAAGAGCCCATAGAACAATATACATTCTAAAAAAACTAAGAAATATACTTCACTCTCCAAATATATTCTTCTTTGAGATCTTGTCCTAAGAAATACAATACTCACAAATGGTACATCATACTAGTCAAACAAACATGAGTATACTCTTTTTGCTAATGCATCTCGGCTAGTAAATGTAGCAACTGGGTCAAGAGATTTTGTAGTGCTTTCATCTTGAGTTACAATGACACATTTACAAAAGAGTCTTCTAGAACCTTAACATCACACCTAAGATAATATATAATGTAGTTATTAACCCTCCCATAACTATTTTCTTCCTGTGCAAGTGTAAGAATGCAAGACTAGCCATTGAGGGATACAAATAATCTTGAAGGATTATTGATTTAGTCTTTAGATGATGCTTGAGGTAGCAAGGAGGAGGTGATATATTTTCTTCTTTGAAGAATGCTAGATGTAGTGTGTAGGCAGCCCTGGTATCAAAAAAGATAGAAATGAGTACTGCATAAGCTAGAGTTGGGATGTGGGAATAGTGTAGTTCAGAAGAATATATTTTGGCTGAATTGCACTGAGAAAATTGAGCATTCTGAATTTGAAAAATTTATGTTTCCTCCCAAACCATTGCACATCAAAGTTTAAGCATTCAAAATTTATAAATATTCCTTTTACTCCAAAATGAAAGCACACCAAAGGAAAAACTACAAATAAGAAAGCTCTGATTTCCTATATATGGCACTTAGGTTATTGTAGACTCTGGAAAACTATACAAAATAGTATATTAATTGGAACAATAAAAAGCATAATAAATTATTTCTTATTATTGTTTTTTAAAATATATATATTTTTTATAAGGACTACCAATTTGTAGAAGTTTCTCATTTCCACCATCAAATCCTTCCATCTCTATAAGGAACTATGTCTTTAATCTTTTGCTCGACTCATGCTCTCCTTCTAACTTGCATTGTCACCCATGATTATGGATAAGAATTAAGTATTTCTCTTAGATTACAATGAAATTTTTTTTATGTAGACTAACATATGAATTTGAAAATATATGGCATATTTATTTGAGAGAGAAGAGAATCTATTTCATCAACAAATATTATTTTAGGTTGTTGACAACAAGAAACTCCAAACAATGCCCTCACCAGTTTCTCACCTTCACCTATCTGCATATCCATGAATAGTAACAAAAAGAATCAAAATTTTTAGAAGGTAAAAAAAACCTTCAGATCTATTATATACAATGGTTTAGAAAGCACAATGCTTGCTCAAATTTTTGTGAAGGGGCCCAGTGGTAACAAGTTAAGTGGATTGACTTTGTGGAAAGCTCCATAGTTAAGTGTGCTATAGCCTATAGTACTAGAATGGGTGACCTCTCAAAAGAACTAGTGCTTCAACCTTTAGATCTATGAGCATCACATAGATGCAATGAATGCTAAGTGGACCATTCAAGATTCAAAAAGATAGGTTCTTGTGACTCATAAAAAATGGATCAATGAAGATTGACTCAAAACTGTGACCAATTTTGGTTGGAATATTTTTGGTGGATAGAAATGGGATGTAATGGTTGGAGATATTTATTGGGATTTTTTTGAAGGTATTTGAATCAAATTCAAACTTGTGTGCTACAGGGAATGGTTTTTTCTCGAAAGCCCTAGGTTGTTAACCCATTTCATGAGAGTTTGTTGGTTGGGAGTGTAGATGTGGGTATCTAGAAAATATAAGTTTAAAAGGGGTGGTATTGTTTCCCTCTACCAAGACTATTTTAGGTATTTTGAGTCTTGGAGGGTAGTGGAGGATAGGGCTTCTTTGTTGGGCTAGGCTAATTAGGCCTGGTGCATGTGCAATCAGCAATAAAAGGCTTCACTAGTCAAGGCATGAAGGTCTAAGTTTAAGATGGGTTTAATAACTCCAAAAATGGTATTTGGAAAGGTAATCAACTTACTAGGCTATTTGGAAACTTTTCATGGAATTTGCAAATTTCTATCTGGACAGGGCTACTAGGCAGGCCTAGAAGGACTATAGTGAAGAATGATGAAAGATCGATTGTTTGGAGTGGATCATGATAGATAGACCATGATAAGGTGATCCAAGGTGTTGTGATCAGTGTGAGAAGCTTGGTTGAGATTTTGGTATGGTGGAGGTGCTAAATAAAAGATTGAACAAAGAAAGCTTCATCTACTATAATATAAGCTAAAAGATCTTTTCATATAAGAGAGTTCATTTAGGAAAAATGCTCTCTAGTGCATCTAATGTTGAAAATTCTATTTATAAACAAATTTTTCTAGCTAAGAAAATATGCAATGCAATTCCTTTTGGCTGGACTGTGGAAAGCTAGATTACACAAAACAAGAAATAATCTTGTCATTCAAGGAAGAACCAACAAAAAATTCAAAATTACCATTAGAATTTCATCTTTAGCATATTGACATAAAAATATTGTAAATTCATAGCCAGGAAATATACATAGAATTCTATGAGAAAAAATGAACATTGGTATAGAAGACAGAGAAGCTAGATTACAAATATTATTGGTCTATGATTTTCAGATTATCACCAATCTTCATGGCTAGGCTAAAAGATCCTTAGAAGTAGCTTATCTATAGTAGAGTGTTCTGCATACAAACATCTTATTCTTTCCCTTCTAAACATTTTTATGCATGCAACATAACAAAGTACAGAAAGCTTCACTGTAGCATTATAAATTAAATATGCATATCTCTATAAATGATCTCTGCAATAAATCATTCAGATCCCAAAAGTAGAAACACCTACAATTCATCATTTTCTACCACATTGAGACCCCAAGGAGAATCTTCACAATGTCATACATATGGAAAGACTTTTCCAGTATCTATACCTTTCTTTGCTTGACAATCATAAAATGGAGGTGCATGAAAGAAAGGCTCCATTGACATGACTTTATGACATGGCGGATCCAGAATAGTGCAATTTTTAGGCTTAAACATAATCAAAGGTTTTATGCCTGCAAAACCTTGAGCTAATATCCAAATGTGGACCATGGGCTTATTAAAAGTACATCACAAAGAGAAAGAAGATACATTTATACCCATGCCTTCATATTGTGAGATTGATTTTCAGTGTCCTGCCATTCTTCATGACTAGGCTAAAAGACACTCACAATCTACCCATCTATGGTAGGGTGTTCCTAACACAAGTCTTTGATTCTTTCATAGTACCCAAAACCTAGAGAGGTTACTCAGACTACATTAGGCTTCTTTACAAATCCATTTTCATATGTAGGTTCAAGGAATTCATCACTATGAGATATGTTGGGTAGAATTTTGTTCTTCTGACTACAAGCCAAAACTTAATTTGATATATGTGGGAAATAGCTGGGATCATATGTTCTGATCTGCAAACCTATCCTTTGTTCTGCATGAGCTAGATAAGCTTGATAGAATCTAGTAATCAAGCCCCAAACTAGATTGGTGGGGTGCAATAGGTACCTACCTAAATAATGAAAAATAGAATCTCTTTAAGGAAATAAATGGTTCAATTCCTCATTGAAATAGGGTAGTAGGTAGAGAGAGGGGACAAAATAGTTATTGAACCTTAGAAACAACCATGGCATATGCTTTAGAAACTGCACCTGCACATGCAATCCTTATATGTGTCTAATTTCTCACAAACATAAACCATTTGTTATATTTTTTGATGTTATCTTTATTATGTAAGACTTCCGTTAAGCACAAGTGCTTCCCTAGAAAAAAAATTATACAAGGTTTTCTACATTCAAGAATCAAAACAATAAAAGAACTTGAAAGCATGATTTTATTAGGAACTTACCCACTTACTCGTCAATGAACTAGTAGAAATATAAAAGAAAGTAGCTTTGGCTTCTCCTGTAATAGCTTTTCCAATCATCATTTTCCTAGTACCCTAAGAGAAAATTAAATGTACTTTATTGTAAACAAAAATGAATTTCCAACATATAAAGAATAGAGAATAAATCAGACTGACTTACAGGAGTGCTAAATAAGAGGGGCCCTTTTCCTAGAGAGCAACAGCCTTGAAAGATGTTAGGTCACAATAGAGGCCATATGACCATTTCTATCACACACTTTTTGGCATGCTCTAGCCTAGCTTCAATATAATTTTGGAAAAATAAATATTAATGTTAATGGGTACATAGAAATAAACATGAATAATATTATCATCAATTCATTCAGCCATATTAAATTTACCAATATCATCCCACTGAACATTGGCATCCTAGTCCATTATCTCATTGCTAAGATGCTCTATCAGATGTGGTTCCAAGTTCTGTAGCTTATTAGGAAGCTCACCATCAAGACCAACAATCATTTCTAAACTAAAAATATAGGACAGAAAAGAAACAACCATTAGCATGCTTCAGACCAAAACTACTAGAGATGGTTATTTATTTAGTTAAAATCAAAATCAACTGATTCTATTCAAAAATAATGGTCAGAAGTAAAATATTGCATTTACATCAATATTCTAAATGACGCATTGTAGGAAAGCCAGGTGCTTGATGAGTCTTGAAATACTGAAGTCATGATGCGCATGAAAGCCTTCCCAATGGTAAATCAAAATGTACTCAAACAGAAAGAGCTCATTGAAAACAATATAATAAAAAATGCAATTGGGTAAGAAAAACTCCATATGATGTTGTTAATACTATGAAGTAAGCTGGACTATTGAGATCTAGCTCTTCTATGCAAAGATCTCTACCATGGTATTGAATAATTAAATCTTGAACTTTAAGATAAAACATTTCCTTAAGAAATACAAAATAGTAATTTGATGTTTTCTATAGCTTTGACTAGGCCTACACTCCTCTAAGAACTAATAAATCATGTATGTGTTTCCTCTTACACCTCTTGGTGTCTCCAGTCTAATCCTTAATATCCCATCTATACAAATCCTTTGTCGATAAAATTTTGGCTTTGCTTGCTTCTTTTCCATCTTCTCAGATATTTTGTATCATGCTTGCATTTTCTCAACTGAACTGGTTACCCTTTGCCCATTTACTAATTATGTGTTTGATAGTTGACCTACTCAAAATTTATAGCATTTTGTCACTTTTGAAGACTCAAGCAAGGGAATAAGTAATGATTATTAGAGTGTATGCTTTCCAACTATACCTTATAGACTTCTTACAACCATATCATATTTTTGATAGGTTAGAAATGAGATAGCTAGTTGTGTCCAATACAAGAGGTAGCTATGAGTTATTATCAAACTACCTTCAGATTTGCAATACTTATCTTGGCACATGATATTTTTATAACCAAACAGTTTGAAGGATTGTGACTAGAACAAAAAGCCCAAGAAACCAAGTTTATCGAAGACAAGCAAAGGTAGTTTGCTATGGAATATGCATGTGGAGAGAGTATTTCCCAACCTATCTGAATATTTGAGCTACAAAAAGATGTTGATTATATACTTTACACTACAAAAAATTCAGTATACATAGACAAGGTTGAATAAGCACTATAACAACATATTTAGAACCAGTAAAACATCCAAATCACCATTAAAGAAAGGAATCATACATGAATAACTCTACTGCCATCTTAAGATGAAACATAGTTGTCTCATCTTTTGGCTTAAAAGAATTGCTATCATTGCCTAACCACAAAATTGTTGTAGTATTCAACTATGTTCTTCATAGCCTATAAAAGCTGACTAAGGTTGCAATGTTTATAATGACTATAGACAAAAATATAAATTAAAACAAGCAATATTATCATCAATGTTTTTAAATGTAGAATGAAATGGTTGTAAGTATGCATTTCTACCACATGCAAATGATTTTGAGATACAGACCTGTGCAATCCAATCTCCTAAGGAATAGACAACACTACTTATCACCATCTTTGCCAAAATAGGATTTTTCATAAAGCAATGTTAGAATAGTTACTAAAATGGTCATAAATTATGTTGTTATAGTAAAAGAATACTTTAACTTAAGAAAAAAAACTATACAATATTAAAACATGACATTGTGCTTTAAAAACTAAAAAGGTAACTATAAGGAAGAGCTTCATTTCGACTTGCTAATTGGTTGTCACTATTAACTATAAACTTATCTTTAAAGTTTGAGCTTCACTTGGTTTCGAGAATAGTTAAATATTCTCTACTAAACAGGGCCAACCACGTGAAGGTGGAAGCTCATTTGGCCCATCCCCCCCCCCCCCTAACATCACTCTAAATTCCCCATTAACATTTAATAACATTCATTCATTCATCCATTTTTGAAATATAACATTCAATCATTATAATCACATGATAACATTCATTAACACATAAAATTCATAAACACACAACATTCATGAATAATTCATTAACAGGCAACATTCAAGAGTAAGTCATTCATGAATAATTCATTAACACAATATTCATTAACACCCAACATTAATGAATAATATTCATTAACAATATTCATTAACAATATTCAAGAGTAAGTCATTCATGAATAATCATTTCTTTTTTACTTTCTTGTCATTTCTTTTTTTCATAAAATTTCTAAGAGGAATATCAATGTCCTCGTCATCCCCCTCCTCTACTAGTTCTAACGCATGTCTCCTCTTCATCTGTTTAGGGACATCATGAGGCCGCTACACCAAAGGGGGGTTTGCTGCAATAACAAGTACTTCATGAGTTAAATTCGCACCATTTTATATTAGTGAATTACGAGTTTTTATTTAAGTAAAAGAACTATAAATCAAAAAATTAATTTAAAAGAAAAAAGCATAGATTTTCTTTACCTGAATGTGCGACATGATCTACCTACTGATTAGTCTGAACATCCTCTAGCACTTGTTCAGCACGACATGATTCTATATCCTTAACACAAAAAGGTTACACCAAGTTCAATTAAAGATGTTAAATTGTATTAATAATTACATAATTAGTTTTAAATAAAAAATGAGCACCTCCATCAATAGTACGATGCACATTAGGGGCTTCATGATGTTGCGTATGATCTATGTCATGATTAATAGGCTGCATTGCAATGTCATGCACATTATTATCAAATGAATTGTTGCTCAAGTATTCAATTTCTAATATATTTTTTGGCATATTTACCTATGCACATGATGCCGGAGACTATTCACTTGGGGCAATGGAAGCTTACCATAGGCATTCAGCCACCACTACATAGCCTTGCTTGAAGGCAATTTTTTTGTGTTCTTTCGTGGCCTCTAGATTAAAATAAGTGCCCTACATTTTTTTATTAATGAACAAAATTGTTTGCATTTTATATGTAATTTTTCTTTTCAATTCATTTACTACTACTTACAATGCATGCTTTGATTTTCGAATATCCCCCAGAGCTGCCCAACCTTTTCCAGCCTTGCCTTTGTTGCCTTTGATGTGTCTTGCAACCTATGAAAAGTTTGAAATATGCTAGATGATATAGATATAAAGATCAGCACTAATTAGTGGATTATTATATGTTGGTATGAAGGTTTTAGCATAAAGTAGCATGTTCCACCAAAAATATGAAAAAAGGGAAGAAATTATAGCATCATACCTTTAATTATAAAATAGCTTCTAAAACTAAACAACATCACATATATGCCTTTTAAATTGATCTTTAATTACCCATTATTCACAATAGATTCAGAAATTTAAAATAACAAATTCAAATATATTCTCATGTCATCATGTTGAGCTTGCAGGGAGTAGTGCACATATTTCAATAAGAGAGAGCACACAACTATCAAAGTATGGTGGAAGACATTCAATGAATTTTTTTTTTTTTTCACTAACTATACAAGTTGGGATATATAATACAAGAAATGTATATTGTGGACAATTCAAGATTAAATTTATAGGGAAATCTAGGTATGTTAGTAGTTTTCAAGTTAAAGATATCAGCTACATTGATGAGCTAGTCTTAATTCTTTCAATTTTTCTATCCTTTCTCATGAAATTCATATCTAGTGACATGTGTAATAATGCTATTTATCCATGGAGTTCATGACGTATAGGGGATAATTTTTACAACAATCTATAATAAAAAAAATTTAAAAATTGATCCAATCTCTTGCAATTGCATGACTTGTAGACTATGGGAAGTGAACCACTACAAAGGATAAGTATCTTTTGAGAGCTCAAACTCCTACAATACACTTAAAAACACAATCATTGGATTTCAATTAATTATAAGATTGTGGTTTAATTTAGGAATTCTTGGAGGTTTCTATTTGTATTGTGAGCACAGAGAAGAATTAATTTGCGAGGTCTTTATAAATTGAATATATGGATCACAGAGACTTTTTTGGCAGTCAATCAAACTCTCTCTCATAGATGTCAATGCAACATGGTACGAACAAAGATTATTGCAAGATCCATATGTATTCTACATGTTTCTAAGGGGGCAATAATAGATTATTAAATGCTGAAAGGGAAGCAAATGACACAAAGGAAATGAGGGAAAATAAATCACCCAAAATCAAAGAGGATTGTGGTTGTTTTCCCAATGAGAGATCCCTCCATGATCTGTACACCAAAGACCAAAGGGAAATGTTTTGATGATTGAATAGGATCTTGCTGTAGTCAAATCACCACTTTTTTGTTCCCACCTCCATGGACAACGAAGATAGATGGAGATACCAAATAAAAGGAAAGGTATTATCACCTAAGAAAGCTTCAAATGTGAAAATTATTAATACTTTAGAAGAGGAAGACCAAGTGTCCAAGGATAGAGTTGTCTTCACAGAAATGCTGCAAGAAAGAAAGGGCGATCTCAAAACTTCAACAATAATCTCAATGTGGCAATAAGAATTTTGATATGCTGCTGCATGTGGGAGAGGAGCAACAATGCAGATAAATGCTAGAGTATTTGTGAGGGAGCTTCAGAGAGTCTAAATCAATGATTGAATATCAGAAAAATAGAGGTTTTACCATCAATATAGCAGGTCTAGATTCATCTATGATGCTCGAGATGGTTGACAGAGGTGTTACACTTCCAAAACACTTGAAAGTGGAATGTTTCAGCATTCAACCCAGTTGCATATTTTTTGCGAGATGCTAGTGCCACATGCAGATTTTTGTATGTGGTACATTTGTCTAGGAAATAATTGGGCTAAGAGTTTGGGGAGTAAAACATATTTTGATTGAATTAAGGAATATTCATTAAAGGGTTTTTACAGTATGGTTTATGAGAACATAAACTAAACAAAGCAAACATATAAATAGAAAATTAACAACTACCATCTACATATCATTTCCCATCTTGATAATAAATCTGATAGATCACAAAAGGTGAACCAAAACATTCATGCAAAAATCATATTGAGTTATTTTCTGATAGCCTTTTAATTGCCACCATATGGATTACAAACAATGTTAGTTCTTCTCTTGCCATTTGCCCTGATAATGAATCATAGAATTTGATCAAAAACATAGGCAACAAAAAGTCTAGATGGTCTAATACAAAAGGGAATTTTTTTTTGAAATCATAAGGACTATGGAAACTTCATGAATTTGATATTAACTCTCAAACATTATTTATCTTTGTTGCACATAACTATATGATTGGTAGACCATCAATCAGACAATATGTATCTTAGTAGATATCAGGTACCAATGTAGTTGGACAAAATACATCTTAGACACCTACAAGTACAATACCAGTTTAGCATCCTATAACTTAACTACACCATATTGTTAGGAGAGTGCTTAGTTGTCATTAACTTGTGTTTCTGGCATTGAATGTGATGCTTATTAGTTTTAGGAGAATGACCATTAGTAAAATTCTTGCAAAGTTTTTCAAAAAAATTGTACTTTTCATTACACTAACTGAATATCATTTATCACCTATATTGCTAACACATACAAATATGGTACATGTAGTTGAGCATTACTATATTTTCAAGACATAATATAGCTATATGTGAAGTTATAAGTGCACTATTTATATCTTATGTAGGATTTATGCCCAGATTGAGATATATATAGTTGTATACGGGCATTCTATATGCAATCAACCACCACAATTTATTAGATGCCCAAACTTTAGAGAGCATTCATAATAGGGTGAAAGCAATTGTGTCAACATATGAATTACATACCTTTCATCGATAGATAGATTAAATTGAGCTAGTTGAAATTGTTGATATTGAAGTTGAACCCTAAATTTGCTCATTAATGTACTAGTAATTAAATATTATTGCATACCTTTTCAGATTTGCTGGTATACTTTCTTTTGGATGTTCCCCTTTCTCCTTTGCATACAAAATGAACTCATTCTAGTCCCTCATTGAAACAAAGGGAGGATGCTCATACTTTGGGTTTAGGACGAGACTCTTTCTATATGAGTCCCTCACAACATTAAGATGTCTAGAAGCTTTTTGTAACAATTTCTTATGATAAAAAATATTACTACCAAACTCATGCTCTATATCTTTGATGAGCTCATCTTTTAATTCTTGATCTTGGTAGTTCCACCTTTTAAGAAAAAACACAAAATTGCTAGATATAGCCAGTATAAGAAAATACCCGAATGAAAGGAAAAATGTTACACCAATTAATGATATGAAAAAAAATAGTGGGATAAAATTAGTTCAATTATGATGTTCCACCTTTTACGTATGGTGGGCCCAAATCTTTGCAGCATGAGGTCATAAAGCCTCCTATAAAATGTATCATTTCCTACAAAAAAAATGTCATGGGATAATTAATAGTAAGAACCATTAAAATGAATCATGCGATGAATACTTTTCATAATGAATAAAAAATACATAAAATGAGATAGATTTCATCTTTTTAATGATCTATTTTAGGGTTGGAGGGTCAACTTGACAAAAATTGACCACAAAAGAAGTTTGGGAAAATTTTAAAAATGTCTAAAACTAGTCAAACTTTACTAGGGTTCTGTTGCTGATGTTCTAAAACTAAAAAATGTATTGTGACTATATTAATCAGTATATCTTGAAAAAAAATAGTTTGTAATACATATAACTTACCATGACCTTCATTTTTTGTCATTCTTAATTGATGTTGTCACTGATCATACCTGGGATATTATGGAAAATAAATATTGCTAAAATAGACAGTGAAGCTAAAAGTGAGCACTCTAAAACTCTAACAGGCAATAGCAATGATGTTGGAAATCATTGAAAACTGAACATTGAATATGAAAGAAGACTCCCACTTTTCATTCTCTATAGAAAAATTGGTTAGTATCTTCCATTGAAACCATGAAATTATAATGTATTGAATTACTAAACTAGAGAATTATTGGTATAGACGAAAGGTCATTGATAATTTAGATGATCCTACCAAACCCCTAATAAAAATGAATTCTAGAATAATTAAACGACTTGCACAATATGACATACTAAAGAAGGTCATGAGGCATCACTCCACATCAAAAGCCCTTGCATTCATAACTTCCTATCATGTTTACATTTTGCAAGAAAATCCTTATTACAATATATAAAAAAATTATTTAAAGTACCTAGAATCTTGGGACATTTGAAAGGCATTGATTCATTATTGTCAATCAACAATGGTGTCTACATATCTCCCATGCTAGAAATATGATTAGCTCCAGGAAATGACAGTGAATTATCACTGATACATGCACTATGATCCACATCTGGTGGCATAGCATACGGTGCATCTCCTACCACAAAAAAAAATACACTATGTGATGTACCCAAGATTAAAGTACAAATTATCAACTCATAATTAACACAAAACCAAATATAGAAAAACAAGGATTTACCAGTTGGCCATCCCCTTGTTGCCAACATTGCAGTCAACAATCTCATACAGGCATCCATCAACCTCGTAGGAGTCTCCTGCACTGGATGACCTGAACAATACATTGTTAGCAAAGACATTTTGAAATAATAAAAGTAAGAGTTAAGAAGTTTTGAATGTTCGAAATAAAAAATTCCTTCTAACTTGTCAACTAAAAAATTATTTCACCAGTGGCATTCAGAGCTATGCTACTACCGGCCTCACCGCGTTGTCATTCAGGTTGTGGATCAGTTGCCAAAAAATCTTGTATAACAAGAATTTAGTATTAAAGTTTGTTACAACTCTTTAAAAAAATTGCAACAATAAAGTATTTTTGCACATATTACATATTTTACTTCACAACATAAAATATTATAAAATATAAATCTTTATCGAACTTTTGTTATAACTAAAAGATTCATTATTGGTTACTTCATAACAACAAGCTTGTGCTCTCAAATCTAGTAGCCTCTTCATCATCTCTTCAGATTCCAAATTTGCCTCATCCAAAATTTTCATTATTTCTAAATTAATTTTTAAAATTTTTCTCTTCAACATTTTTTACACATTGAGAGTTTTAGCAATATCCTCATCAAAATGCATAGCTAGTGGCTCGATACTTACTACTAGTGCTTTATGTCATGCCATAATTTTCTCAAGGTGAAAACATAACCAATAATTATTATTTTTTCAATAAAGAGAGAGACCATAATAACACAATCATATTTTGAACTAGGAGGGAAAAGGGAATGATAGATTCTTAATGCCGCACTATGCATGGTGCAATGGTAGTGAGCTCTCCATCTTTTGAACTAGACATGAACTATGGGATGTTCAAGTGGAGCTTAACGTAGCGAAATCATAATGGTAGGGGTCTAAGGGGAATTTCAAGAATATGATCAATGTTGAATCATTTATTTCAAGTGCTAAGTTATCCGTTAAATTGACATTTCCATTACTAGTATTATTTGCTAGTTGTTATTATAATTTGTTCATTACTATAAATATTAAATTTAACCTCCTACACATCTTTGATGCTATTGCTAACAATATTTTGTTTCCACTATCAATATTATAAGTACTACCCCTTGAAATCTTATATTAATGTTATGTAAATAACAAACATATAATTAAATTATTGTTATATAAGTAATAAACATATAATTAAATTAGATATATTGATCTACTATATTTAAGTAATTATACTTCCCTCAATACATCTTTAGACATAGCTAGTTTAAAAATAATCACCATATGTTTTTTTTTTTCTGTCAAGGTCTTGTTTAGGATCTACCCAAGGTACTAGTCACATCTAGCAAATAAAATTAAATTGAATAACCCAAGGAAGGACTGCAAGTCCCATCGCTTAACATTTGTTAAGCAGATGGGTGTGGGTTCCACCACTCGCAAGGAGGCTACACCTTAATTTCTTTGTTTTACCTTTTTATATGATAACTCCTTAATGTTTTGAGGAAGTTTCTTAAACTTAGCACAAGGAAGCCCTATCTGACATGTCTGCACCATCAATTAATGTTTGGTTTTGCTTTCCCCAAGTCAACCTTCCACTTGGGCACCTAGGTAGAAACAAGGAATTTGCTCCATCTTCCAAGGTTGCTGACAGCACAATACAAGGGTAAATAAGACTTCTTGTTTCATTCCATAAGTATCCCTTAGGATATCTACGCCTCATGCAAGTGATGGGTGTTCTGAGACAGAATCTTATCAAGGCTTTTTCAAAATTTTCTTAAATGCTTGCTAAGCATGATTTCACCTAGGAGAGATGGACTTAAATATTGTTGTCTAAATTATTACTAGCTTGGGGAAAAATGCTTAGAATGGTCGGCTAGGTAGGTAATAGTCTTTTCCAAGCTTTATCCATATTTGATTTTTTTTTTTTGTGCATTAATTCTTTGCTATCGTGAGTGGGAATAACCCCTTACCTAGTTATGATGTTAGGTTGATTTGTTGTTATAAAGGATATACTTTATATATAATTTTTTCCCTTGTTTTTTTTTTTTTTTTGTTTATTAAACCCATATACCTTTTCCCATAGTGTCAAATCACAAGGAGAGCTAATTTTGACATTTCTTAAATAGAAGGAATTTGAAAACAAGCTTAATTTTGACTTGGCATTCCAAATATTATTGTCTATTACAAGAGTGATTATTTTATTAGACTATAATGAGATGGGTTTTGTTTTTGCTTTACCCATACATTTTCCAAAATACAAATATGCATTTACAGGTCATGTTAAACTTAGCAAAATTATCTAGCATGCATTCTCAGAAGTTAAATATTTATGTGAGGATAGTCTATTATGAAGCTATATATTAACTAGTTCTAATTTAATTTAATGATAATATTACTATGAGACAGCTATATTTAAAATGGAATACAAAAAGTCTGAAACTATTACTTAACCATATTCAGAATGGAATGCAAGGAATTTGAAACTCATATGTCATCCAAGACCATAAATTTAAACCAACCTCAATTCATTATGACCAATTGCATTTTGTTTAACTGATTCTAATTCCAAACTAACCATCAAACCATAACATTACTTTCTTGAAATTGAAGGAATAAAGATGTTAAATGGTAATGTTTACACTTTTCCTCCCAAGTAAATTATGACACTATTTATGTTTTCTTGTAAAGATCCTAATTAACAATGGATAAGGTAACCAAAAGCCTCTTGCAAGATTCATTCAAAATTCACTATTTGACATAGTAATAACAAGGTAGTGAACCATTCAATCAAGTTACACCCAATAGAAAAATCTCACAACAAGGTATCTCAGAATTCTTTTGATGTCAAATACATGAACACACATCACAATGCCATGAATGTACATCATAAGGTGAAGTTCACTTCTCCATTTCAACACCAACCAAAAATCTTTTCATCTATGCACATTATAAACTTCATGATCACCAAGCTTCCATCACTTCCATGAAATCTACAAATGAAAAACAACAAATAGGAACCATGGAGGCTCACCTCCCAACCTAGGCCTCAAGAAGGCCACCCACCAAGCTCAGGGAAACAAGACATAAATGGTTGCATTCATCACATTCCCATGCCATGCAAATACACCTCAATAAAATCAGATTTAACACAATACATCACAACACATCCCTTCCAAGGTTATGCACAAAGATTCAAAAAATGAATCAAGAAATGGGTGAAGGTGGGCTCTCATCATGAGGAGGATTGCATAGCCTTCATTCACAATTTGCACATCTTTTCAATATCAAAATGCCCTTTCGGGGAAATCAACATCTTCCCTTCTTCATACCACCTTGTACCTCCCAAGATGCAAGAGAGCAAGATAATTTGCATGCCATAAAACATATTCAACCATCTCCACACAAGGGAGAACTCCTCAACTCCATGTGTTAGCCCAACTAACCCCTTCACCCTTGGCATCTCTTCCCTCCCAAGGGTGAGTGATGCCTCACACCCAATTCACAAGACATATAATATGAAACAACAAATTCAAGAAAGACTCCCACAACACTACCCACATTCAACATACAACAAGATCTATTCACAAATACACCACAAGACACCACAATCCCATCATGCAATGAAAACACCATTCTAACTTACATGTGAAAATGAAGAGACTTCATGGATCATGTTACCAACCTTCCTCCAAGCAAGACAATGAATACTTTCAGTAGAGCTCCCTTCTCTTTCTTCAACCTTATTAGTCTCTAAAGGTAGAGAGAGTTGCCAAGTGAGTTTCAATTTAGACATGCCTCTATTTATAACCCTCTTATTTTCGGATTCAATGGAGAATGTTATTTTCATGGGGTCTCCTAGGTCCATTAGACACCATAGAGGTCACTAATAACCCCCTAACCTATAGTACTAACATGGGTAAGGTTAGTTTTAATCACAATTGGCCTTAGAGTTACTTTATGACCCTCCTAAAGCTAGGAAATTCAAATTTCAAATTTCTTTTCCTAAGGTAATAACCTTGTCCCCTTCTAACTAAGGTAATAATCAAGTTTCCCAATGGAGGCATATAACACAGAGCAAGGTGGCCACATGATCCATTAGCGAACAACATGTCATTTTCCATAACCAATACAAGTGTCAAGTGACACACACAAAATGCACTAAAATGTTACCCATAATACATTAAAATCTATGCATGAAGACCTTACCACACACATACATCACACATTCGCAAAACAAGCACATCATAATGAGGTTTACAAATCTTACAAAGATTCACCTTGGCAGAGTCATTAAACATGTGCCTATGCCTTGTTTCCCCATAAACTTTCCATGGTTCCACTTCCTGCACATCAAACTCGAGCATTAGCAATCCAAGGAATCAAATAAGAATACGTAATGTAAATGTAGATAACAATAATATCTATATTAACATAATTCAAATTAAATATCCTTTCTTGTCATAAGCATCATAATCAAACTAATATTCATCCATACACTAAAAATTAACATTTTGCCTCGCATCAAAATATTAACAAAAATGCAGATAACAATAATATATATATATATATTAACATAATTCAGATTAAATATCCTTTCCTATCATAAGCATCATAATCAAACTAATATTCATCCATACACTAAAAATTAACAAGTGTCAAGTGACACACACAAAATGCACTAAAATATTACCCATAACACATTCAAATCTATGCATGAAGACCTTACCACACACATACATCACACATTCACAAAACAAGCACATCATAATGAGGTTTAAATCTTACAAAGATTCACCTTGGCAGAGTCATTAAACATGTGTCTATGCGTTGTTTCCCCATAAAGTTTCCATGGTTCCACTTCCTGCACATCAAACTCGAGCATTAGCAATCCAAGGAATCAAATAAGCATACATGATGTAAATGTAGATAACAATAATATCTATATCAACATAATTCAAATTAAATATCCTTTCCTATCATAAGCATCATAATCAAACTAATATTCATCCATACACTGAAAATTAACATTTTGCCTTGCATCAAAATATTAACATAAATGCAGATAACAATAATATCTATATTAACATAATTCAGATTAAATATCCTTTCCTATCATAAGCATCATAATCAAACTAATATTCATCCATACACTAAAAATTAACAATTGTCAAGTGACACACACAAAATGCACTAAAATGTTACCTGTAACACATTCAAATCTATGCATGAAGACCTTACCACACGCATACATCACACATTCATGAAACAAGCACATCATAATGAGGTTTACAAATCTTACAAAGATTCACCTTGGCAGAGTCATTAAACATGTGTCTATGCCTTGTTTCCTCATAAAGTTTCCATGGTTCCACTTCCTGCACATCAAACTCGAGCATTAGCAGTCCAAGGAATCAAATAAGCATACGTAATGTAAATGCAGATAACAATAATATCTATATTAACATAATTCGGACTAAATATTCTTTCCTATCATAAGCATCATAATCAAACTAATATTCATCGATACACTGAAAATTAACATTTTTCCTTGCATCAAAATCTAATAATATTATATCATAGAACTACTCCCAAATATGTCCAAATACTTCCTATACAATAACAGGTTCTTTAAACACATACAATGTACAGCACTGCAATAGTATCAAATCCATAGATAAGGAAAATCCACTATCTATCTAAATTTGTCAAAATATCAAAGTCTTGAATATCAAAATGTACACAAAACATCTAGGCTATAATGGGTCAGGGTGAGGCCTCACACTTTACCCTTATCATGAACATCAAATTGTGAGAGGAATATCAGTAAAACTATCATAAAAACTCAAAAACTATAAATAAAATAACTTAATAATATAACATTTTTCAACTATCTAATTTGTACAATTTCAAAAAGGTTTATCCTCACTGAAGAAGGGGTGGGAGTAGCATTCTGGTGACCTCTATCATTTTTCGGATCCATATCATCCTGTCAAAAAGATTAAACATTAAAAATTTAGCTAACTAAAAGTAATAGACAGCAAAAAAGAACTTATTAACAAAATGGTAAATAGTACTTACAACCCTCATGATAGTAAATTTGTTTGTATCTATGTGGTTTAAATGGTAATCTATTAGCAGTTCTTCCCCTGCACTTATTAATTTTATTGCACAAACAAAAACTTCATTCCCCTCATGCACCTCAAATATGCAATTGGGTTGCTTACTAGTTAGGAAGGTTGCATACTATTTATAAAACCTGCAATATTACTTGTTGCTTTTGGTCCCCCATCAATGTACATAGAAAATCTTTTACCTTGATCATTTTGTTTCCATTGTATATAATTAGTTGATAGTGCACACCTATGCATACTTTTTTTATATGGAACAATTTGCATCCAATCATTGTAATTGTAACATGGACCAACATACTTGAACAATTCAACTTTTTTGTAACATACCTTTATCCCATCCACAGAAAATAGGGCCAAACCATGTAATGAGGATGGAGCAATGTGATGTATCCTCTCATTAACACAAAAAATTGTGTTAATTGGAGGTAGCTCATTGAGTACCCATTCTTTCTCAGTGTGTGTTTTCTGAAAGGGCACCTTGATGTTGCCTTTGGTCTCATCATCACAAGAACATGACCCCCCATTAGCAAGGAAAATTTGCATGAGTTTATCAAATTTTTTAATAATCTTTTGACCTCTAGTTGATCTCCCTATTTTAGCCATACTACATTTAGAACTTTCATCTACTATTTCCTCATTTTCCTCATTCAATGTAGATAGATCTGACAAGTACCTATTTGGTGGGTCCTGCAATCCATCAAATGGAACGTGAAAGTGACAGGTATAAAATGTAGTAAGTTGAAAGTGATTATACAATTATATTTCTATACAGAACTTCTTTGTCTATATGTACATTACATGATTATATAATATGTCTATTTATAACATGTGCTCAATTATAAACAAGAAGAATATAAGAAAATTATGTCTATTTATTGACTTATACCTATTGATCCATGTCACTGTGCACGATCCATGCTAAACAGGTCAAATTTCCTACATATGATAATCATTTATCTTAAGTTAGCTAAAAATTACATGATACATGTAAACATGAACAAATTTACCTTATTTATGGAATGCAAGATCGTTAATAGAAGGGGTGATGATGTACCTATAGTCAATTGACTGTTTGCAAAAAGGGTGACTATCAAACACAATATAAACATTGGTAATTATAAATAACATATGTTGCAATCATTAGAAATGAACACAATAAATATGTAATCAAATTTCCTACATATGTTAATCATTTACCTTAAGTTAGCTAAAAATTACATGATACACATTTGCTACAAATAACTAGAAGATAACATGAACAATAGGAAACATCGTAAACATGAACAAATTTACCTTATATATGGAATGCAAGATTGTCAACAGAAGGGGTGACGATGTACCTATAGTCAATTGACTGTTTGCAAAAAGGGTCATAATCAGACACAACATAAACATTGGTAACTATAAATAACATATGTTGTAATAATTAGTAATGAACACAATAAATATGTAATCAATTTTTTTGCATATGGTAATCATTTATCTTAAGTTAGCTAAAGATTAAATGATACGTGTATGCTACAAATAACTTAGAAGACAACATGAACAATATGCAACATCATAAACATGAACAAATTTACCTTATATATGGAATGCATGATCATTAATAGAAGGGGCAAAGATTTTTGTAGTCATTGATTATCTTCTTCTTCATCATCATCATCATCATCATCATCATCATCATAATCATCACCATCATCGCCATCATCATTGCCATCATCATCACCATCATCATCGCCATCATCACCATCATCACCATTTCCATCATCATCATCATCACCATCATCATCATCATCATCACCATCACCATCATCGTCATCACCATCATCTTGATCTTCATCATCTACTTCTTCATCATCTTCAATATCTTCTTCTTCCATAACATTATACTTTATCAGCCTTCCTCTTGGATCATGTCTAACAACAAATGACCAACCTTGGTTATGTGGAACCTCTGAGTAAAATACTTTCTCGCATTGGCTTGGAAGAACATAGGGCTCATCTCCAACTGGCTCAAATAACCTTGTATTGATGATTTTAAATCCATTATCATGTTGAATAACCATTCTATCTAGATCATTTTGATTTAGTCGTAACCTATACCATTTGACGACAAATAGAACTACTTTGAAGGTGTTAAATTCACACTCAATTATATCATCCAAGATGCCATAGTATTGATTTTGAGATTGTTGAGGATGTATGTCATTTCTAGATGATATATTGGTGACCTCAAAAACTACAGTTATCCTAGAATCACAAGTTTTCTTTATGTTATCCAACCTTTTTATGCAAAATTTGTGGCCATGATAGTACATAGCTTTGCAGTGCTTGACGTACAATTTTTGAAGATTGTGTAAATTATTTGCATTGTGAGTTGATACAAAACATATGTTGAGTTATGATTATTAATAAATCTTTATGTACCTCTCCACCTCTTAAACCCTTTACTAGATCAACTACCATTAGCATAACATTGGAATCTCCATTATGATGAGCTTCTGTAACCAATGAAGCAACACCTCCCCATGTTAATGAGAAACCATTTTGTTGACATTGTTCAATCCATTCCGTCATCCAATCAAGATTGTTCACAATATACAAATGTATTGCATCTCACTCTTGACCACCTGTTTCAAAAAAATACACCAATTAAAAATAATTTATATTGAAGATTTATAAGACCATGTTGTACATTAGTGAATATCTTAGTGTACATAACTTACTAAGATCAAGATAACTAAGATATCTTGGTGTACAATATACTAGACCATGGTGTACATTAGTGAATATCTTCCTAAGTTATATTGACAATCTTAGTGAATACTAGACCATGGTGTACATGTACACCAATCTTAGTGTTCTTGTGCATTGAAAAAACTTGGAGGTAGACACTTTTGCATTTCACACATCAGAAGAGGAATTTTTCTTTTCCAATATTTTATATCTTCTTTATTGATTTCTTTAGATGATAACCACCTCATGTATTTTCCAGGATCATATATAACCTATTTGACATTGTTGGTGAAGTGGTGTGGGAGAGATAGAGGTAGAATGTACTACAATATTTGTAAAATGATCTTGTCAATATTTTATAAAAGAATGCAATTAAAACTACATGCAATATATAAATATATAGTGAATACAAAATAACATGAGTTACCTTAATAAATGTATGCCAATCATGTATTTTCAACCCTGGCCCAAATTCACTTTTCTTTGATATGAGATTGTTTATGTTTCTAGCAAATCCTATGGGAAATCATATTTTTTTTATGACTTCTTTTATAGAATTGCTCTACTACTCTGATAATAACCAACTAAGGGCACCTGTATCAATTTGGTCTCCATTGTTATTTGATTGAATGTCATTTTTCATTGCATGGTTGGATTCTTTGATGTCACGACAAGTTTTGATGATTTAATCTTTGTCACGCCTTCCATCCAAGATTTTCCATAATGTCTCTATTACAATCTTTCCAATATGCATAGGATCAAACAAATGCACAATTGGGAGTTGCTTGTAGTGCGGCAACCTAGTAAATTGCATAGGATAAATTTTTAGTCCTTTTGGAAGTTGGTCATTGATGCCTTGATGACCTTCACAAGCATCAAATAAGAACATCACATAAGAAATGAGATTAAATATCAGAAATAGTGAAAAAAAAACTTTAGACTAGCCATTATATCAAGCCATCATTTGGATAAAAAAGTGGATCATTACATACACAAAATTGATGAACATCAAAAACAATGATGAGCATATTACTTTCAAATTGATTTAAAGTTCTCTATTTGATTGAAAATATAGTAATAATATTCAACAATATAAAACCCTTCACAATCAGTAATAAAAACTTCAAGAGATGATACCAAACTCTACTGTAGCCCTAGGCTTCTTATAATTTTTGTTGAATTTTTGTGTGTTTAGATTCAATTAGGGTTCAAATACTCTTTTCAATTAAACATGCTTGATGTACCTAAGAAGAGCAAAGTCATCAATCCTTAGGCTCAAATTTAAAAGGTCAAAAGAAAATTTTATAATATGCAAAGTCTTGCCTCAAGAAAGTTTGTCATTATTTCCTTAGATATAAGCTCTTTGAAATTCATAAATTAACAATAATTAATTAATAAACTCACATAGATATAAGCATTCTCACACCATGAGTGAAGCACCAATTGCATAAAGCTTTATTGCAAAAAAATTATCAATATTATTTACATTGTACATACTTTTTTATTTAATGCTTCAATTCCTAAACTAAGAAACTATAGCTAGTGTTCTAACCATGCATAAAAATAAAATTACAGTGAAGATGTATGAAATATAATGCATAACTACTCCTATACTAGTTTATAACTACTATGCACATATTTATCCATTTACAAAGTGCATCTAGGTGTTACAACTCAAAAATCTATCAACAAATAAAAGAAAATGGATTGCACAACAAAAATTTGTCTCCAACTTGAGCTCATTTTGATCTTCTAAAAATATCTCTCAACATGTGCCCATGAAGCCTCTAATTGAATGCAACTAATTGAATTACTAGCACAAACAAAATGCACATAAACTAGAAGAAGCAAATATAGAATACAAATGATGGACCTAGAACTCCTTGATTTTTTGATTTCTTTTCTATCCCTGTATCATCATAAGCTCCCTTCCCCTGTTGATCAACTCTCTTAGCTTGGGGAAGAAAGTTGAAACACATCTTGAAACTATAGTAATTTGCCACACAAATAGCTATCCATGTACAGATACATTTTGAAGAGATTTTTTATATTAAATGATCAGTACTCTTCAATAGAATCTTATTATTACCCTTAAGTAAGTTTTAATAATTATTCTTATATTGTGAAGAGTGAAGTATTGGTCAGAGTTGTATCTAGACTTTGTGATATACTAAGAAGCACAATATTTTATCTAATTAGAGTGGACTTGATGTTGGCTTAATTTTTTAATAGAACAAGGATTATTATAGTTCTTAATCATCTTCTAGATTTAGTTTGTTCATTGATAATATTAGGACAATGATTATCTAAGGAGATTTCTAAATATCTATCTCTTGAACATGCAATAAAAGTACTCTGCCTACTTGCTTGGGTGGAATGAGCATAAAGATTTGTATCAACCCAGCTTGGTTAGGTCATGATGGTAGATTTGGAAAATACAAATGTAACATCAATTTGAAGATCTCAAAGGATGAGTGAGCAACAAACCTAGTTTATTTGAAATACAATCATCAAAGATATAATTTGAATCAAGGAGCTTGGGAGGGAGGAAGAGATTGGTGTGAATTTTAGGACAAATTTTCCTTATAAAAGGTTGTAGATTTAAATGAGACTATCTTGGATGAGTATTAAATGATTTTGATGTATGAAATTTCATACTATCTTGTGATCAATTTCTTGTAAGCAGAGGAGATGATAATTAGAGGTTGTTCATGTCTAGAGATCTTAGGTATCTCTATAGCAATAAGAATCAAGGACAAGTTATGTGTAGAAGTTAAGATTTCAATTAAGACAATTATGGTCTTGCAAATCCAAGTAGCTTAATATTAATCATTTTCAAGTAGCCTTGTCCAATGAGAATTGGAAGCTCTTCAAGCTCAAGACACTCACCAATGCACATGTTTGTTAACTTTGTAAGATTGCCAATTCTTGTGACTATTTTCAATTTCTTGTACCTACACACTCTGAGTTTGATGAGTGTCATTGGTAACAATGTTGCAACTTCTCACAAGAATCAATAACAATCATCTTCACACAACCATCACAATGGAATACTCTAGAGAGAGTCCATACCCTCAAGACACAAGTCAGGCTCAAGCTACTAACACTTATATATAATTAATTCTACTAGACTCTTCAAATGGGATATTTTTGATATGCTTATAAGTTCTTTAAAGGACTCCAATTAAAGATTGTTCAATGAAATTTGAAATGTTATTTTGTTTGGCTTCACACCTAAATATTTGAATCCACTCCAAGAAACTTAGATGCACAAAACAAGATAGCTCTGGACAATCTGATATCCATAGTTGTCATAAATGACCTGTGTCAAAGCTACTTGAGACTCCTTCAATAATTGCACAATCACTATTAGTCACCTAGGGGTGATAAAGCTTCTCGTATCCATTAATTTCAATCCTTTCAAGATTCCTTACACCAAAAAGAATAGTTATTTTCAGTAGCTTTATACATTTGATTATTTGAATCCCCTCCAAACAAGTTTGGCATGCAAAATAGGGAAGCTCCTCAAGCACCAAACAATCTAACATCCACAAGTGCACCAAATGGTTCATATTAAAGCTACTTCACACCCCTTCTAAAATCCCACCATCAATTGGCTTTAGATGATTAAGATTCCCACATCCATCAATTGTAATGATTTCTAGGCTACTTAGACCATAGAGTATAGGCAAGGTCTTAACATGAAGAGTTAGTGGTACTTCTCTCTAGGCAGCTCAGTTCAACAAGAAATGACAACTCCATCTCCAGATGCTCAGTAACTTCCAACTCTATCATCTTTGAAGGATCATCCATTCCCGTGATCTTTTGTGAATGTTTGCAACATTGCATGATGAGTATTTAAGTTTGTGTCCACATCCCTATTTGATGGCATTACAAGTAAATGGGAAAGCAACATATAAGGATGCATTCTAATCATGGTTCTCAGGCAATATGGAGAAGTGTAATCCTAGTTATTTGTAGAAATTTATTTGAGTCTCAATGTAGTTCTACCAAAAATTTCATCCCATTATAGCTTTAGGCATAATAGTATTAATAGGTGCATGGAGTGTAATATGTATAGACTAGCAAGTAAAGGTCTTCTTATACTCCTCTAGCTATGAACATTAGCAAATTTTTCCACAATCTCTTGACAACCTTCCTCTTACTTGATCATATTTACTCTTTCGTATGATTCTTTCATGTTTATGCATAAAATAGCTTTTTTAAAGCCATCTTCTTTACTATCTACTATGCAACATATTTTGAATAAGCCATTAGATTCTCTCTATATAGAATTGATAGCTAGGGTGTGATCTTGAATCCCCAAAAGTTCATTAGTTGCCTTCTTTCACATGCATGAACAATTGCAAAGAATGTGAAAGAAAATGGATGTTAACCTAAGTAGAATTAAATTGCTAGATTATCAGTTTCTTAGAAGGAATTTCCTTCACAGTCATGGAGGCTAAGGCTAGGACCACCTTCCTCAATTCCCTAGCTACAAACATAGAAAAAATTCTCAATACACACAAATAAGAGACTAAAAGTTAGAACTCGAATCAAATTTTGTTATGGCTAGTTCATCAGCCCCCTTTTCATTTTACTCTTCCCTAACAGAACCTTATTCAAGAACTGATACATCCATTTGAATGCAATGCTTTGAAGGTAGTTTCTACCTGATTCTAGGCTAGGAAAGGGTTTGCATCTTGGTCAAACTCAAAATAGATAGGCAATTTTAAGAATTTTAGTGAGCAAATCCCTAGCCAAGTGTCCATATTCACAATCCAAACATTTAAATTGTGCATCCTCATAATCAATGTTTTGTTCCCACAATATGTTCTCCAGTTGACCATTCATCATGGTAGGGAGTGGGTTGTTGAAATCCAGTTCAACTTAGATCCAAATCTCAAAGCAGTCAGCATATTAGTTTCTTAATTTCCACTAGTTTTGGAGGACCTATAAGAAAATGAGAGGGAAATTCCCTTAGTGGGTTAACCCTACACCTCAGACACAAGGATTTCATACATAATTAGCTAGAAAAAAGGCTTGTTCAAGGGCCTTGACTCTATCAACTATTTTTTTGTGACAACACAAGAATTAAGTTATTTGTTTGCAGGATAATATCTAGACCTTCCTCTATCAGCCATATTCTTCTTGGCCATTTCCCCAGATATTATCCCATCCACCATAATTTGAATATAATGCACACTTTTTCATATATTGGTTTTTCTTGAATGAGTCTTCTATTCACACCTCACTATCTTACACATCATAGAGCTCTACTATATTCTTCAGCCTATCACTACCATATATGTTCTTCTCTCACAAATTTAAAGCCCACTCTAAGGAACAAACTCAGAACTTGAATAAGATTATTGACATATCCCAATGTTCAGTCCAAAAGAAAATCTTTAAATAGGACATACTACAAATTAGTATCTTGACTTTATTTTAGGTATTTTTCTCCTATGGTTATAGTCTTGTGGTATGAGGAGTCTTTAAATTGACTGATTAAAAGGAAGCATATGCCCTAGACTATGTGTGAATCTGGGACCAATTATTGACACGGATCAAATAGTGGGGCTATTAGTAACTGTTTTATCCTAAGCAACTGAAATCTAGATGGAAGAAGTTGCCAACAATTTTGTTCATGGTCATTATACTATGACACTTATTGCTTTAATCATAGTACCCTGAACCCTAAATCCTATCACATCCCCTTCTACTAAATCTTGAGGACCTAAGGATGGTTACTTGGATAAATTCCCAAGGTCTTGTGCCATATACCTTGCCTTCCCACTGGAATTGAAATATTCTTGTACAATGTCATCTCCATTCAAATCAAACACAAACACATATTCCACTAAAAGTTTACCTGTTTGAATGGTCCCCTACACAATGTCATGGTAAAGAAAACCTATTATCATTTATGCCATGAAAATTTTACCTATTACAATGGTCCCTACATAATGCCATGGTAAAGAAAACCTATTATCATATATGCCACTAAAATTTTACCTAATATAATGGTCCCTACACAATGTTGTGGTAAAGAAAACCTATTATCATATATGCCACTAAACGTTTACCTATTACAATGGTCCCTACACAATGTGAGTCCTCTCTTCCAGAACCCCCCTTGAAAATCTATGCCCTCATGCAAGAAAAATGCTAGAAGTGAAGGAGTTGAAGTGCCCTTGGATTGATGCAGGTAGAACCATATCAAATCTCTAGACATACCATTAACTCGCACCTCTCGCAAATACTCTAGAACCCTCGACACCAAATGAAATGTGATATATTCCCACCCACCCCACCCCACCCCCCCCCCCCCCCCCCCCCCCCCCCCCTTTTTTTGTTTTATGTTGTGGTCTGCATCACAATTGCAACCAACATGGGCATGTTATTAAAAAAAACAAAAATTCTCTTTATAAATCGACCAACCAACCCATTTAAAATACTTAGTCAAAAAATTTGGTCAAAATTTAGGGTAAAATGCACTAGTGTAATTTCCTTGTAAGAGGATGGACGTTATTGGGAATCAATATGAAACATTTAGTACATGTGAGTTCATGTTAGGAGACTTTGAATCCCTATGAGGAGATTCCAACCCTATAAGTAGTTGTGCCAACCTTGCTAGGAGTTGTGGAAGGAAAAAGGACCCACTATCGAAAGACCTTGAGGGGCAAGACCATAAAATGCATTGTCCAACTAGCCTTTTTTATTATTCCTTTTAGAATATTGAAAATTTATCAACTATCTCTACTAGATGTAATCATTATGCTCATTCAATGTGCCTCTACTGCACCAAATACTTCTCAGGTCTCAATACCATATCTACAAACTCATATCATAATAATCCCTTAGATCGCTTACTCACATATAATTCACACTTAGAATTCACTTTGTTTCTTCAACACAACACTTACTTATCCAACATTCACAAGGAAAATAACTATCTTTTATACCAAGTCCTCAAATTAATTCATTGAATCAACCTTGAGGCTTTCCCAATTTACACTTACAATAGGACCTCATTAAGTTAAACAATACACACTACATTATATATTTTCATAATTATATAACACTTTCAGCTCATAGCCTTTGCAAATATTTGATTTGTGCAACCTTGGACTTCAGGCACTCAATGACATCATCATCAGGATGTCTTCCACCTCTTTCCAACTTTGCATAACAAGATTCTATCCTTGTTAGGAGATATAATGTGATTACTGGAAACTACTTCTCAAGAACCCTTCCTATATATTTTCTTTTGTAGATATTGAATAGTTGTTACTAGTCTTCATCTTTCTACATGCACTCTTAGCCATAGCATTAGAAAACTCTATAGAACATGTCCTCAACTTCTCTTGATCTCATCTTGAATCCTCAAATTATACGGTCTCTATCTTTGTCTTCTTCTCTATCAATATCTAGTATGTTGAAATCAATCAAAAACATAGTCATGAATGCAACATGTAACCATTGTAACAATCTCTTGAGTTCTATAGAAATGCTAGGATACTCACCCATAGGAATATCATCAGCATTCATGCTAACAATATTACTATTTGGCATTGATGAAAAAATGCAAAAAAAAAAAATCTAAGTTCCATGAATACCAAATACAACTATGTTTCTATTGTTGCTCTCATATTTTTCAATCCATTTCATTAATCATATTTTCAAATCATCTTCATCAATCAAATATTGTAATCAATGTATATCCCCCATTGACATATCTCTTCCTCATCAATTTTGTATACATCATCTCCCAAATACTCAAGATTTCATTCTCTCCATTATTCACAAAATATGTTTTTCATGTATTCCCTCGCCCATTGACATCAATGACAATGGCATCATTTTGTTAGTCTGTTACTCAATATATTCAATCATCTCAAGTGTCTAAAGACATTTTTTAAATACCAATTACCCAAAGTCCTTCATGACTCAACTCAAACATAGATACTTCCTCATAGAGGAAGCATCAACATTCAATCCAGATTAAAAATAGTTCTTTGTACCAATAGACCGATGTAATCTCTACATCATCTATGCTGAAGTAGGTAGGGGAATAACCCCAAGCATACCTCTCAAATACTCAATTGAATCCTTTGGTAAAGGATTTGTAAATATATCTACTATCTTATCCTTTGTAATAACATACTCCACTCTTATCTCTTTCTCTGCAACATTCTCTCTCAAAACATGATACTTAATAGATATGTGCTTCATCTTAGAATGTAATACAATATCCTTAGTTGTGCTTACTATACTTTTTTTATCACAATGTATGACAATAGGTTCATTAAACTCAACTCCAAGATCCTTCAACATTTATTTTATCCACATGATTTGATTACAATTGTTTATTTCCGCTACATATTTAACTTCTACTATGCTCTATGAGATACAATCTTGTTTTTTGGTTAGCCAAGAAATCGATCTTTCCCATAGGAAAAATGTTCCACCACTTGTAATCTTTTTTTAATCCATATTTCCTTCTCAGTCTTCACCAATATATGCACATAAAAAAACTCATTTGATATGTCATGCCATAGTCAAAATCTAGGTGTACCCTTTAAATATTTGAAAATCCTCTTTACTATTGCATAATGTGCTTCCTTAGGATCATCTTGAAATCTTGCAAAAATTCCAACTTCATTAGCTATATTTGGTCTTGTATGTGTCAAATATTGAAAACCTCCAAACATGGATCTATACTTCTTCCACTCAATAGTAGGTGTAGCATCTTTTCTAGATAACTTTTGACCAATTTCCATAGGTGTACCAATGGGCTTACAACTCTATAAACCAAATCTTTTAAACAAATATTTCAAATACTTACTCTAAGAAATGAAAATATCTTCACCATCCTATACAATTTGTAAACCAAAGAGATATTGCATCTCACCAATCATGCTTATCTCAAATTCCTTCTTCATTTGGTTAGAAAATGCTTCACTTGATTCATTATCTCCTCCAAAGATTATATCATCCATAAATACTTTATGCAAACCATTCTCGATTTCTTTCAAATACAAGTTACTATCTATAGTTCCATTAGCAAATCTCAATTTTGCCAAATATTTATCCACCCTTGCATACCCAGCTCTAGGTGCTTGCTTCAAACCATACAATGATTTATTCAACTTGTAGACCATATCTCCTTCTTTTGTCAAAGTAAATCCTTTAGGATGCTTAATGTAAAATTCTTCCTCAAATTCTCTATTAAAAAATGTTGACTTCACATCTATTTGATACACTTTGAAATTTTTATTAGGTGTAGAAGCCAAATTTTAACATGAATGTTGATAGTATTCCTTTGGGGAGCATCCTAATAATTGGAGAGCATATAACAGTGTTGACATGTTGCATTCATGATTGTGTCTGTCATTGATGTCAACATACCTGTAATTCTATTAAGATTAGAAAAGTAGAAGATAGAGATTAGTATCATATGGATAGAGTTTTGATTTTATAGTGACACACAATTAAGGACATGTTCCACATTGTGTCTTGATGATAAGGTTAAGTGTGCATAACTTAAGTCAAAGACATTTGAAAGTTGTAAGTGATTCATAGAGAGTAGTGCAGAAATATAGCACCTTAAAAGTAGTTTTTGATGATTCTATTATATTGTCTAATATAAATATAATCTAGATATGCATAGTAAGATAGATATAGAGGATAATATAATAATGATGTTTGTAAGTGCATAATCCCTGAAGTCACATGTGTAAAGAGTTGCATAGACTATAAGCTGACAGTGCTATCTTGATTATAATTAATTAATTATCTTATTGTGGTCCTATTTTGATTAATTAGGAAAGCCTCAAGGTTGAATCAAGTTATTTTTTTGAGGACATGGTATAAAGTAAAGTATTTTCCTTGTTTTAAAGTGTGTATGAAATGCAAAGTGCTCAAGGAAGTGTGAACAAGAGAAGAGTAATTAGTAAATGTGAGTAAGAAATCCAAGGGATTATTGGATAAAAAGTTTGTGATCTAGTATCAAGATCTGAAGGAGCAAAATTATGGTTGATAGGATAGAGAAAGAGAAAGGAGCAATATAGTTCAATTTTATTATTTTGCAAGGAACAATACAAAGATCATTTGAATAGTGGGTTCGTTGGTCTTGCCCCTAAAGTTGTTTGGACAGTGGGTCCATCTGTCTTCTACAACTCATAATAGAGTTGGCACAACTCCTAATAGGGACTAATATATACTGAATTTTTTAATAGACTCCTAACAAGTTCCATCCTTTGACAAGGAATATTTATATAAGTACATCATCTTGTGGGTACCATCCCCATCAAGTTTTTTTCCTCTGATCAATGGTTTCTTTAGTAAACATATATGGTGTTATCATGTATGAGTATCTTGTTATGATTTATGGTTATATTTCTCATATGGTTAAGATTTAAAAAGGTTGATAATTGTGATAATAGTTGGATAATTGATTCACACCCCTCCCCCTCTTAGTTATATTAGTGGAGCATATATTCTAACAATTGATATTAGATCTTCAAGTCATTGAAGGGAAATCTTAACAAATTTGGGAGATCATCATGAGTCTTTTTAGAAAGGATAGTCCTAAGTTTGATGGGGTCAACTATTAAAGTTGGAAGGATAAGATGAAGACTCATCTATTGTGTACAGGTCCAAGATATTGTCTATTGATAAAAGGTAGCAAAAAATTTGTGGAAGAAGAAAATCTTGCACAATGTAGTAAATCAAAAAGAGATCTTTTTATGTGTAACATGAGAGCTAGAGAATGAATACAGCTAGGTAAAATCATTGTTAATATCTTTTGAGATTTGGAAAACTTTAGAATCTACTTTTGAAGGCAATAAACATAAAAAAGGATGAGATTTTAGAATTAGATATGAGCATTTCAAGATGCTAAAATGATGGAAGATGAATCTGTAAGAAGCTATCTTGCTAGGATATTTGAGATTTTTGTGGGAACCAAATCATATGGTGGAATGAAGGAAGAAGATGAGACTATATTAAAGATTTTGAAAACTCTAACACCACCATTCAAACAAGTAGCACAAATTGAACTTTTCATACCCTGTACTGAGAAGTTCTCTAGGGAAAATTTTAGGAGAAGATTGGAAGCATAAGAAGTAGGTTTGAGACAATTAGGAGAATCAACAAGAGTGGAGATAGCTTTCAGTGCCCTAAGTGTTTGTCCATCCTTAACTAGAAGGAAAGCACTCATGTAGATTTCTCTAGTAGTAGTAAAACTAGATCGAATGAAGATAAGAAGATTAAATATGGTATAGCCCTTCTAGTAAGAAGAGAACCAAATGGTAAGAATATTTTCAAATGTTGGACTTGTAATTAATTTGGTCATTATGCATCTAAATTTCCTAAAAGAGAGAAAAATTATAAGGGAAATTTTAAGCCTAAATGACTTAGAAATTGTGTATATGCAAATGAAGGTGAGGAATCTGATCAAAGAGTTCAAAGTGAAATGGTGATGAGATAGGTTTTTTAGCCATCAAAGAAGATCTTGACATAGAAATTAGAGAGGAAAAAGGTCTATTTTCTCAAGTTGAAAATAAATATGATTGGATAGTAGGCAATGGATTTTGCATCACATGGCTAGTGATATGAATTGGTCTTTAAATTCAAGAATCATGATGGAGGTATTGTTAGAGTTGGTAACAATGCAATCTATCATATTATAGGGATAAGATCTATTACTCTTTATGGAAAGACTAAAAATAATGATGTTTAATTTATTGATGGATTAAAGCATAACTTGTTGAGTGTTGGACAGTTGGAGGATAAAGGTTATCTATTGTAATTTAATGAAAAGGCCTGCATTATCAAAGACAAAGATGGAAATTTTATTGGAATGGATACAAGACCTATAGATAATGTATTTCAATTGAATCCCACTAAAATGACATGTTTGGTTGCTAAAGTGGATAATAGATGGTAATGACATAGGAGATTTTGTCATATAAACTTTGATAACATTGTGAAGTTTAGCAACACATTTGAAGTTAGGGACTTTCCTAAGATAACAAAGCCTACTGATGTATTATGCAAAGCTACAGGCAACCTCATGTAACACAAAATTTTGCACCCTTGCATAAATTTTGACCAACAGGTGACCTCGTATAACATGGAAATAATCTCCAAGTTATGGGACTTGAACGGTGAGATTGAATCTTTAGAGAAGGTCATCTTCCTTACTATCAAGATGCACCTAAACTACCACTTGAGAGGAAAAGGGAGAATGAATCCATAAAATTAAATTATTTAATAGTAAAGGGGTAATGTTCCAAGATATAAATGGTTAATGCTCTACTCAGGGATGCACAACACATTGAAAAAAATCCCATATACACAGATCCTAACTTTATTCTATTTTCAAAGAATTCACATGCATGTTTAGAACTAATCAAGTGCTAAATAGAAACACATCTTCACAATACAACAATCATCAATAGTTTCAACAAAACATAGAAACCTTAAAACTAGAAGGAAACATTTAGAACAAGGAAAATATATGCACAAATCATGAATGGAAAGAAGAGGTAAAGAAGGGAACTATTTGATTAATGGAAAGCAAGGAATACAATTGCAAAGAATAAGGCTACTATAAGTAGACATGATACAATAGAGGAAAACCCTCAAAAAATATTTAAAACTACCTTTTGAAGAGTTTAGGCATAACTCTAATTTTTACATTGAAACTCTAAACTCAACCACTAAGTTCAAGTTGTAGAAGAGAAATAACTAAGAATTAGAGAAGAAATCTGATTAGATGCATGTTTCCATGTAGAAAATCTGATCCTACATGCAAATTGATCCCTAAAGAGATAGAAACAATGACCATAACTACATGGTTGGGTAGATGGATAACCCAAGGCAGTGGAATGAAGAAAAGTGCCTTTACCAGGAATGGGGAATACAAAATATTGGTTGTAGATGATCAAAAGGACCTATTCACCATTAAAGGAGCTACTTGATAGTTTTACAATAAGCCAAATCAGCTATGTAATTAGGTCAACTAAATTCAACTCATGCTTTGTACCTTTCCTATGATTTCATTGGTTGAAGACCCTCTATCATTTTCCAGCTCAAATAAGTAGAAAGTCATTTTTTCTTGTCAAAATTTAGGGTCTTACAATCTTACAATCACCTTGAAGTCAAAATTCTTTGTATCATCTTCAGCTTGGAAACTAGCCTTTATGATCTTACGATCATTAGTTTGTCACATGGTCAAGGGTTCCTTTTATAACCTTTATGATCTTATGATCACCACCTTTGGTGTAACATTGATAACATGCATCTTATCTCTTACGATCTTACAATTGTATTTTATCATGACATTGAGTCTTTCTTCCTCCTACCTTACAATCTTACAATCACAACCAACTAACCTTGTCATGACTTTGGTGACTTCCCTTTTCTTCCTTGTGATCATATGACAATAGTTAGCTAACCCTATCATGACATTGAAAGTCATTCCATAACCGCTACCTTTACCTCCTCATGATATGTTGGTTGCTATCTCTCCTTGTTCTAGCCTCAAAATCCTTAACTTTTACCTTTATTATCATATGACTAGAAGTTTTTTCCCCTTTGTTGCAACTTTGGAGACTCCCATAGTTTACCCTTGCAATCTCACACCAATAGTTTATCATTTCTTTGGAAGACCTTTGGATGCACTTTACTTTATCCTTATGACTATACAATGACCTCCATTTCATGGCATCAAAACCTTCATCACTTATACCTACAATCTTATGATTGACTGTTTATTATAAGATCAAAAGACTATTTGCCTCATGGAATAATCCTTTATGTCCTTGTTTCTGGCCCCACTATGTCTTAAATTTTTTTCTTATGATCACCTATCCTCTTATATGTTTGCAGAACCTCCTTTGAGCCTTTTACAATCTCACAGTTGATAGCCTATTGTACCATCAAAAAACTTCATTGCTTGCTCCTATGCCTAGCCCCCCATGACATGCATCCAAATCTCATATTCTCTATTTGGCTAAACTTTGTGCATCTTCAAAAATTAGGAATACACCAACCATTGATCTACTTCTGATCTGATGGTCACAATAAAATTGAAACCCCTCTAATCCTTTTCAACACCTCCAACCAATCAAAACATGCCACCTTGTCAGCATTTCTAGCATATTTCCCTACTTATGATCTTACAATGGCTTCCCCCTCATGGCTTTGAAAGTCTCCTTCATGTAACCCTATGATCTCATGACAACAACACTTCGTATGGTTGTGCATCCTCTCATAATCTTCATATGATCACATGGCTTATGATGCTACAATAACACTAACTATTTTAACATTTAGAGAATTAGAAATCATCTTCACAATCCTCCACATCATAAGATCATAACCCTTTGTCTTGTCATAACATCATAGACCCCTATGATCAGCCACAAAACACTTACAATGGTATGACAATAGGGATATTAGGAGATCAAAAATCTTGAAAAGATACATCAATGATGTTACAATTAATAGGATATCGTAAGATTGGGAGAGTCAGCATTTAGCATTATGATCCTTTGTAAGCCTTGTTTTGTGACATTGGGAGAGAGAAGATGAAGTCTTACAACTAGACGATGAAAATCTTGAACGTAAGATCATAGCACACTATACATTAAAGGGGATAATGATGGTTTTAGCCATATTGTGTAATTTTGATGCCATGGATAGATAACTCTAATCATATTTTGATAATGGCAACAACAAAATGAAGAGGGGGCTAAAATGGCTAACATTTTTGCTAACTAGGAGGGGATGCTTGCCTGCTAAGCATGGGACATAGAGTCACAAAAAATGAAACCCTGCTCTGCAAATAATCAGAAAATGACAACCTCTGCAACTAGCAAAATTTCAAAATTTGCTATTTCAAATAGAAATAGCCTATGCTTGTCCACTTATTGAAAATAGAAAAACCTAATCTAATATGTACAAAAATTCATAGAGATGGAATGTCAAAGAAACCCATTAATTGGTTTGTGGGAGTAGCTTCGCCTCCTTACCAGCTAATTTTTTTCTTCCATGCATGTGGGTGGTTGGACAGATCAACAAGTATGATATGCATACTACTACATGGAAAACCTTCTTTCCAATACTGAAAATAATGAAGCTTTCTGTCATTGGGACATTACCTTATTGAGCAAGACTTACTTGCTATTTCTTGTAGAACTCTCCTTCATGCTCTAGAGTAAGCATGACTGTGGGCAATATGTATTGTTGTAGAACTAGATGCTTGATGGGCCATCCTCTTGATGGCTTCAAGTATGGGAAATTAGCCTTGACCGTGTTGTTCTTTGTAATGGTAGCATCCAACTAGTTTGAAAGTGGGTCTTCTTCTTGTGAAGAAACAATCTCCACCTCTTTCTCATGATGCTCATGAGCCACCTCCTTGAGAGCTACTATTATGGTATCAAGCCTTGAGAAAAAGTCTATTATGATGTTGGAAAAATCATTGACTAGATCATTACCTACATTTATCTTTTCTTATTCCTTGTGGTCATGCTTGTCTTCCTAATTTAACCAATAGTCTTGCTCTTCTTCTCCTTGTAACAGGTATGATCTTTCTTCTCCATTTGAATCTTGATCAACTATCTTTGGTTCCTCAAGGGTAGGAACCACCTTATCCTCTCCTATCTCCTTCCTCTCCTCAAGTAGTTGCTCAACAATAAGCTAAGGAAGTGTAAGCTTTTCATTATTGCAAGAAGGAATAGAAATCTAGGGAGGTTAACTCCTTTGAAGCTAGAAAAATTGTGTTTGGGTGGCTCTTCTTCAGATGGATTAGGTAATGTTTCTTATAAGTGATCATTTGGTCCTTGTGTGTTGTTTTATAGAATAGGAGGGCTACTCTAAATGTAGTAAGAAAATTTCCTCCTCGCAGGCTCCTATGCTTTAAGTGCTTGCACTTGAGCAAGCTTGAGCCTTGTCTCTTCTTCTGCAACAACCAATTTTCTTTCAATATCTTCCTCAACTTGAGCTTTTCTCAACTCCCATTGTAGAAAGTGAAAGAGGGCCTAATTATTTAGTTCTTGTTGTTGAGGAGAGGCCTAAAAAAAAATCTCTTTCATACTGCCCTTATTGGACCTCCATTTGTTGCATTTGGGGCTTCTTAGCTCCATATCCCTTGTCATCCATCATAGCCTATAACCTTTGAGTCAAGGCCATAATTTCATCCTTTAAAGGTGTTAGGACAATGGAGTAGGGGTGGGAGGAGAATATGCATATTGGATTTGTTGGTCATAATTGGGTTATGGCTAAGACTAATATTGATAAAAAGAGGGATGGGGAATAGCATTTTCATTATATGGGGTTAATAATATGGGTTTCAATGATATGAATCCATGATTAAAAATTATTTAAGGTTATAAAATCATAAAAAAACCCTTGGTAATCATAAAAGATTAGAGATGATCTTTACACATACAAGCACTGGGTTTGTATGAAACCATAAGATGTGCGCTTGAATTTTCCATAGTGTTCAATGTAATGCCTCCAAAGGATAATTGCACAAAGAACAATGCCTAAATTCTTAGTGAATAAGATTGCAATGGATTCCAATGGACTTGAGTAGCTAAAATTGTTTGTCCCATTGGGCATGCCAAAAACTATTGTCATGAAAGTCTACACCCTTGCCTGAAGTTTGACCTTCAGGCAACCTCATGTAACAGGAAACAACCTCCAAGCTATGGGACTTGAACTATGAGATTGAATCTCTAAAGAAGGTCAGCTTCCTTACTATCATGATGCACCTAAGCTACCACTTGAGAGGAAAAGGGAGAAGGAATTCATAAAACTAAATTGTTGAAGGGAAAATGGGTGATGCACCAAGATAGAAATGGTTACAATTTTTCTTATGGATTCACAACACATTGATGAAAAGCCCAAATACAAAGATCCTAACTCTATTCTATTTTCAAAGAATTCACATGTAGGTTTAGAACTGATCAAGTGTTAAATGGAAACATGTCTTCACAATACAACAAGCATCAATAGTTTGAACACAACATAAAAACCTTAAAACTAGAAGGAAACATTCAGAACAAGGAAGATACATACATAAATCATGAATGGAAAGAAGAGGTAAAGAAGGGAACTACTTCATTAATGGAAAAAAAGGAATACAATTGTAGAGCACAAGGCTACTACAAGTAGGCAAGATAGAACATAGGAGAACCCTAAAACATATTTGCAACTACCTTTTATAGAGTCCAAGCATAACTCTAATGTTTACATTGAAAATATAAAGTCAACCTAAGTTCAAGTTGCAAAAGAGCAATAACAGAGAATTAGAGAAGAAATCTAATCAAATGCACATCTCCATGTAGAAAATATAATCTTATGTGTAAATTGAGCCCTAAAGAGATAAAAATGGTGGCCATAACTACACAGTTGGGTAGATGGATAACCCAAGGTGATAGAATGGAGTAAACTACATTTACTAGGCATAGGGAACACCAAAGGGTGGTTGTGGATGATCAAAAAGACATGTTCTCCATTAAAGGAGCCACTTGATAGTGTTACAATTTGCCAAATCAACCATGTCATTAAGTCAACTAAATTGAACTCCTACTCTGTACCTTTCCTGTGATTTCATTAGTTGAAGATCGTCTATCATTTTCTAGCTTAGATAAGTAGAAAGTCATTTTTTCATGTAAACCTTTAGAGTCTTATGATCTTACGATCATCCTGAAGTCAAAACCCTTTGTATCAACATCAACTTGGAAACTAGCCTTTACGATCTTATGATCATCAGTTTGTCACATGGTTGAGGGTTTCTTTTATAATCTTTATGATCTTATGATTGCCACCTTTGGCATAACATCGACAAAATATATCTTATCTCTTACAATTTTATGATCATAGTTTATTGTGACATTAGGTATTTCTTCATCTTGCCTTATGATCTTACAATCACAATCAACTAACCTTGTCATGACTTTAATGGTTTCTCTTTTCTTCCTTGTAATCAGATGACAACAATTAGGTAACCCTATCATGACATTAGAAGTCATTCCATAATTTTTCCCTTTACCTCTCGATGATACATTGGTCGCTATCATTCCTTGTCTTAGCCTTAAAAGCCTTAACTTTTACCTTTACAATGATACAACCAGCAACTATCTCCTCTTTGTCACAACTTTGGAAACTCCCATGGTTTACCCTCATTATCGCATGACAATAGTTTATCATGTCTTTGGAAGACCTTTGAATGCACTTTACTTTATCCTTACGACCATACGATGACCTTCATTTCATGGCATCGAAACCTTCATCTCTTGCACTTGTGATCTTACGATCAACTATTTATTCTAAGATTAGAAGACCATTTTCCTTGTGGAATAATCCTTTATGTCCCTTCTTTTGGCCCCACCATGCTTTAACATTTATACTTATGGTCTTACAATTGCCTATCTTTTGGTATAGTTGTGGGACCTCCTTTGAGCCTTTTACAATCTCACGGTTAATAGCCTATCATATCATTGGAAAACATTATTGCTTGCTCATCTACTAGCCCACCATAATATTCATCAAAAGCTCATATTCCCTCTTTGGCTAAACTTTTTCCATCTTTGAAAAATGGGAATATGCCAACCATTGATCTGCTTCTGATCTAATGGTCACAATAAAATTGAAACCCCTCTAAGCCTTGTTATTATCTCCAACCAATCAAAACATGCCACCCTATCAACCTTTCTAACACATTTCCCTACTTACTATCTTATGATACCCCATATCTACACACATAATCCAGCATCTAGGCATCTAAATCTTGAACTAGAGATCTCAAAGATGCATAGGTTGGGCAATTCACCTATTTGTTCTAAAAGTCTCCTTCATCTGACCCTATGATCTCCTGACAACAACATTTCATATGGTCATGAGTCCTGTCATAATCTTCTTATGATCACACGCCCTTACAATGCTATGATAAGACTGACTATCATAACATTGAGAGACTAAAAAATCATCATCATGATCATTTGCCACATCGTAAGATCATAACTCTTCATTTTTTCATAACATCATAGACCTCAACCATCAATAATAAAACACATATGATGCTATCAAAATAGGGATATCAAGAGATCACAATTCTTGAAAACATAAACCCATGATGTTAAGATCAATAGGATATCATAAGATTTAGGAGACTCAACATTTAGCATTATGATTGTCTGCAAGCCCTATTTCATAACATCAGGAGAGGGAAGATGAAGTCTTACAACTAAATGATGAAAACCCTGATTGTAAGATTGTAACACTTGTCACATTGAAAGGGATAACTAGGGTTTTAGCCACACTATGTAATTTTGATGCTATGAATAGATATATCTGATTAGGTTTTGATGCTGACAACAAGGGAATGAGGGGGTGGCTAAAATCACTAATAGTTACATAAAGAGAGATTATTATGTTGGTAATTTTGATCCAAGAAATTATGAAGGTATGTTTCTTGGTTATTTATTGCAAAGGAAAGCTTATAGGTGTTTTAATCATAGAACCAAGATAATAGTTGAATGCAAAAATATAAAAATTGATGAAAAGTTTAGAATTAAGGAAAAGATGATGGATTAGAAATCTAATGAAGAAGAATAAATTATTAGAGGAAATGTCAAAGTTTTCTTTGAAACTAACAATGATCTACAAAATGATGTGCAAATTGTTGAGTGAGGAGGAGAATAGAGATTAGAACCATGAAAAGAGATCAGAGTTGAGTTAGCAACTCCCTCCTCTAATAGGAAGTTGACAAAGAACCACTCCACTGAGAAAATAATTGGAAGAAAAAACAAAGAAGTGATGACAAGGAAAAAATTTAATGAGGAACTATGTTTAATTTCTCAACTTGAACCTAAGAGAACAAAAGAAGCATGTAAAGATAATCATTGGATTACAACAATGAAGGAAGAATTAGATTAGATTGTGAAGAATGACACATGGGAATGAGTACTAGACCTAAAGACAAGAATGTCCTTGGAACTAAATGGGTATTCAGAAACAAGATGAATGAACAAGGTGAAGTTATGAGAAATAAAGGTAGACTTGTATGCAAGGGATATTCATAGAAAGAAAGAATAGATTATGAAGAGACATATGCCCTTGTAGCTATACTGGAAGCATGAAAAATGTTCTTAGCTTATATAGCAAATAAGAAATTCAAAGTGTATCAGATGGATGTCAAATCAACCTTCTTGAATGGAGAACTAGAAGATGAGGTATCCATTGAACAACCTAAATATTTTCCTCTAATAGAAGAGAAAGATATGGTATTTAGATTGAAGAAAGATCTATATGGTCTAAAGCAAGCACAAAGAACCTAGTATGTAAGGTTGGACAAGTATTTGGAAAATCATGGATTTTCTTAAGGTACAATAGATAGTAACTTCTATTTGAAAGAAATTGAGAATGGTTTGCTGATGATTGCAATATTCATTAATGATATAATATTTGGAGGCAATGATAAAGAAATTGATAAGTTATCTAAAGAAATGAAAAATGAGTATGATAGGAGAGAAGAAGTTATTTCTAGGTTTGAAGATTGCGTAGAATAGTGATGTCATTTTCATTTCACAATCCAGTTATTTGAAAGAATTGTTGAAAATATTTTGATTAGAAAGTTGTAAGCTTGTTGGTACACCAATAATAATTATTCAAAAGTTATCTAGAAAAGGTGAGATACTTATAGTTGAATAGAAGAAGTACAAATCCATGATTGGAGGTATGCAATATCTGACTCACACTAGACCAGATATAGAAAATGTAGTTGGGATTATGGCTAGATTTTAGGCTGATCCTAAGGAGTATCATTATGTAATATTAAAGAGGATATTTAGATATTTTGGGATGTGGTATGACAGATCAAGTGATTTTACTCTATGTGCTCATACTGATGCAAATTGGGTAGGTAGTATGAATGAAAAAAAAGCACCAATGGTGGAGCATTCTTTCTTGGAATAACATTGGTTTCTTGGATAAGTTAGAAGTAAGATTGTGTCGTATCCCCTTTTCAAATAATTAAAAATAATAATATTTTCTAAGGCAAGCAGGCCCAAAAAGGTGAAGTTTCGGAAAAAGGGGATAATATTTGGAAGCGAATGGACTAATAAATAAAAATTATTATTAAAATATGTTTTATTAACCCATCTTAGATGTGTGTTAGGTTTATGCCCTCTTTTAAGGGGTTTGGAGGCATTCTGGGCTCATTCCAGAACTTGATTTTTGCTCATTTCTTTGTTATTCTTCAGAGGCTTCCAAACTTGTGGAGAAGGAGACCCAAGAATGGGAGTTTTTAGGTTTTTAGGAAGGCTAAAGATGGGATTTTGAAGCCATTCCATGTGCATGCTCATACAGAGTTTGCCTTTGTGCTGAACAGTGCAGATTTGTGAGTTTTTGGGTGTGTTTTTTTGTATGAGTTTGGTGTTTTTAGTTGAGTATTTCATATCAGTTTGGGTTGCTAATGTATTTCAGACTTTAAGATGTTAAAATAGAGCTGAATATATGTATTGGGACGTGTTTAAACTTCTGAGATAGATTATTAGTATTTTTGTGGAGTTTCTGAGCATTTTGTGTTAATTTCGGGAGCTCGATGAGCATAGTTTTTGTCCTACATTTGTGAAATGTTGTGTAAAGGCTATACAAATCTAAAAATATCATTTTGTAGGATGTTATGCTGCTGAAATTTCTATAAAAATGTCCATTTTCAGATTTATTAATAATAGGTGAAGCTATGAAGCTTTTGGCACCATTTCTGGCATACTCGATTTGGGGTTTCTTGAGAAATTTGGTGGATCTTTGTGATATTAGTTGTTTGATCTTGAAAATCTGATTAGAGGTTGGAAATATCATACAAAACCAGTAAAGGGACATTTCAGTGGTATCAGAGCTATGATCTTGCCAGCCTGAGGGTTTGTAGAAGTTTGCATGTCAGTTTTGACAACTACCCAGATCTTGCATGTCAGTTTTGACAACAACCCAGATCTTGCATGTTAGTTTTGAAAACTACCTAGATCTTGCATGTTAGTTTTGACACTACCCAGATCTTGCATGTTAGTTTTGACAACTACCCAGATCTTGCATGTCAGTTTTGACAACTACCCAGATCTTGCATGTCAGTTTTGACAACAACCCAGATCTTGCATGTTAGTTTTGAAAACTACCTAGATCTTGCATGTTAGTTTTGACACTACCCAGATCTTGCATGTTAGTTTTGACAACTACCCAGATCTTGCATGTCAGTTTTGACAACTACCCAGATCTTGCATGTCAGTTTTGACAACTACCCAGATCTTGCATGTTAGTTTTGACAACTACCCAGATCTTGCATGTCATAATTTATGGTTGCATGTTGCTTCTAATCAGTTGCATGTCAAAATTTATGGTCGCATGCAACTAAGTGAAAGAGAAAAAAGATATTTACAGCGAGAAAAGAATAAAGAAATTTTGATCAAACCTCCAGTTGAAAGTAAAAGTACAAAATCCAAGGAAGGGAAAAGTATGGCTGATCCAGATGAGATGGCAAATAAATTCTTCCAAGACATCCAAAATACTCAGAAGCAAACAGTGGATAGTTTGGCAGAAACTAGAGAGGCTTTGTGAATATTGACAGAAAAACTACAAGGAGTTGCATCTATTAATGAGAAAGGGAGCACTTCAGAGGAGCCAAGAAATCTGAAATCCACACCATCTAAATCAACCAAAACTATTTTCTTACCTAAAGATGAGCCACCAGTACCAAATCTAGCCATTAAACCTATGGAAGAGGTTACAGGTAACTTGATTACATTAAAAGCTACTTACAATGGCTTAGATGATGACTTTTGTAGTACGGTTCCTTTTAGAGAATATGTGGATATGATGAACACTTTGATGCCCAAGAAAGAGTACAGAAGGGAGCATGACATAAGTGGAAGAGAGCTCAAAAATAAAATAAGCAATTTTATAGCACCTACTTTTGATGGAACAAATAAAATTTCAGCTAGAGCATGGCTACAAAAATTACAGACCTTCTTCACACTTAACCCCATGAAGGAGAGTGATGCTGTTCAAATTGCAAGTCTACACTTGGAAGATGCAACCTATGATTGGTGGTATCATGGAATGACTACTCAAGGTCATGATCAGGTAACTACATTTGATGATTTTAGTAAAAGAGTGATAGATAGATTTGACCTCAAGGATGATGATTATGAGGATGTTGTTGTGCATGATGGTGAGATACCTGGTGGAGATGAGCAAACATTGAACATTCATGACTTTTTTGAGAGAGAGTACCAAGCACAGTTAGATGCTTCGTCACACGAGGTTGAGGCTAGTAGTACTTCACATGATTTATCCCGCCAGCTGAAGGTGAGTGAAGATAGTATTGTGACTACATTATCTCATCATGACAGGTATGTGGAGTTAGTTGGTATTGGTCATATTACTCAAGTGAGGATTTTGCTTGAGTTACCAGCTGATTCTAGTTTACAGATATGGACTCGAGATTGTTATATTGGCATTTGGGATTCAGTTGACTGTAAATCTTTAACACTTTTTGGTAGCAGTGATTGTTTGGGTGCTATCATGGATTTGATTAGTAGACTGCACGATGTTGTCTTTTCTTGTACCAGAAGCTTATCCGATGTTGGTATTAGTTTTTATACACTGGTGTTGGGCTTTGTTCATATATCCAGTTGACCATACGTGCTGGAATGTGTTGATGATCTTTCATATTTGGCAGTGTGTACAGATGAGTCCCAAGATCATATTGGCATTGATGACATCCAGGAGGATGCAGTGAGAAGTTTTGAAGACTTAGTTTCCTTGGGTACAGAGGAGTTGGAAAGTAGTGCTATATTTTTTGATACTCCGTATGTTGATATGAGCTTTAGAGTTGATTCCAAGGATATGGATGGTAATACTCTAGAGACTAGTAACTTTGAGGATACTCCTTTAGACAGTGCATTAGAGGAGGTTTGTAGGAGACAATCAAGCCAGTGCCATCATGTGTCTAATCAGTTAAGAGTTAGTGATCGAGACATTGCTATCAATTGCCAGCATTTTGATGCTGCTCATCAAATGTTATTAGTTTATGGATGGGGTTCTCTTACTAGTGATGAGTAGGGAGGCAGTTATCTTTCCTTGATAGAGTTCCACTCTTTATGGGAGGCTATCCAGATTTTGAGATAGAATTATATGTAGTTGGTAGCTAATAGAGATTATCTTATGGAGTGGGGTAGTATAGCATACGATGCATTGTTGGCCAAGGAAGATGAGGTGAGTGAGCTTACTCATTAGCTTGAGGTGACTTCTAAGATTCTTGAGAGTACATAGTTGGCTTTCAAGGAGTCACAATTTCATTTGGCTAAGGTGAGCATGGAGTTAGAGAAACTACAGTCTTTACCAGATTCTGTACAGTCACAAGCTATGGTGTTTGATGATCCAAGGATGTCCATGGTAAAGATTGTCAAAGATAGTGGAGATGGGGATGCATCCATCCTTGATACTAACATTGGCATATCAAGTTCATCCCCACTAGAGTCGAGTTTAGTTGAGTTGGGTGCTGCAGTAGATTGTTGTGGTATGCCTGACATGGTGGTGACCTCTAGTACTAATGGCATGAAGACTAGAGATGTTGTATCAAAGACCATGTATGATGTTGGTGAGCTGATAGTTGGCATGGTTCTTGCTAGTAATACTACTCCCTTGATGATGTCTTCAGAGGTAGTAATTAGTTCCAACTTGGTTAGTGATCGATTGCAGTTAGTTACATCTAGATTGCAGTCTGAGCCACTGACTGAGATTGGTGCATTCTATCGACATTATACTGTGAGGTATGCTCATCAATCTACCTTTGATGACCATGTTGATGAGATGATGATACAGAGAAGTACTGTGGTTTCTAGTGCTTATCATCAGTTATGGGATAGTTTGATGCCTCAAGATGAGAGTTGTGATGGGCATGACATGGTGATAGGTTCTGCAGTTGACAGCTTGATAATATGTGACTTAGAGCAGGAGTTTGGGAGTGATGCTTCAGTGGGTGTTGTTATTGATTCTACTCCTTTGGCTCTGACATCTCCTGACTTAGCTAGTGATCAGTCATAGTGGGTTGTATCACTTGTTCATGGTGAGCTATTGACTAAGGTTGGTTTTTTTAATCAACATTATATTGCAGGGTATGTACATCAGTTAGCATTTGATCCTTGTATTGAGGAGTTGATGGTAGAAAAATTTGGTTTGGGTTCCATTTCTTGTTGTTTATCTTGTGATGGCTTTTCACCATCAGGGGTGCATGGGAGTTATGGTTATGAGATAGTGGCCGATGATCTATAGAGTTGTATTGACTACAGGAGTTTTATAGTGTGTGGATTCTCCATACTTGATATAGTTTCATTTGAGAGTGTTCACCATTCTTGCAGAGTTGGATTGTACATTTCATATAGGCTAGTGGGATGTGTTGATCATATTTATTGTGTTGGCAGTTTGATTTGTCCACTTTACTTGGGTTTTGATGTTCTAAGAGTTTGTGTCTCATGGGTTTCTAATTGTGGTAGTGGAAATTTTGGAGTTTGGTTGAGCTGTAATTGTCAATTTGATTATGGATTCCTCTCGGTCATATTGCAGAGGGTATTGCAGGAGCCTATGTTATTTGGCAGTAGTAGAGTTCATGACTACATTTGGGATCTAGGTGGATTTATTGGTTTATTATTCAGCCATTGCTTGAGGACAAGAAATATTTGGGAGGGGAGGACTTGTCATGTCCCCTTTTCAAATAATTAAAAAATAATAATATTTTCTAAGGCAGGCAGGCCCAAAAAGGTGAAGTTTTGGAAAAAGGGGATAATCTTTGGAAGTGAATGGAATACTAAATAAAAATTATTATTAAAATATGGTTTATTAACCCCTCTTGGATGTGTGTTAGGGTTATGCCCTCTTCTAAGGGGTTTGGAGGCATTCTGGGCTCATTCCAAAACTTGATTTTTGCTCATTTCTTTGTTATTCTTCAGAGGCTACCAAACCTGTGGAGAAGGAGACCCAAGAATGGGAGTTTGTAGGTTTCTAGGAAGGCTAAGGATGGGAGTTTGAATCCATTCCATGTGCATGCTCATACAGAGTTTGCCTTTGTGCTGAACAGTGCAGATTTGTGAGTTTTCGGGTGTATTTTTTGTATGAGTTTGGTGTTTTCAGTTGAGTATTTCATATAAGTTTGGGTTGCTTCTGTATTTCAGACTTTAAGATGTTAAAATATAGCTAAATATATGTATTGGGATGTGATTAAACTTCTGAGATAGATTATTAGTATTTTTGTGGTGTTTTCGGGCATTTTGTGTTAATTTCGGGAGCCCGATGAGCATAGTTTTTGTCCTACATTTGTGAAATGTTGTGTAAAGGCTATAAAAATCTGGAAATATCATTTTTTTGGCTGTTATTCTGTTGAAATTTCTGTAAAAATTTCCATTTTCAGATTTATTAATAATAGGTGAAGCTGTGAAGCTTTTGGCACCATTTCTGGCATACCTGATTTGGGGTTTCTTGAGAAATTTGGTGGATCTTTGTGATATTAGTTGTTTGATCTTGAAAATCTGATTAGAGGTTGGAAATATCATACAAAATCAGAAAAGGGACATTTCAGATTGTATCTCGCAAAGTACAACTAAGGAAAAGTATGTTGTAGTAGATAAAAACTGTTATCAAATTATTTGGATGAAACAAATGTTGAAGGATATTAGGATTGATTTTTAAGAACCGATTGTTATTTATTATGATAACACAAGTATAGTAAGTATGTCTAAGAATATTATATTGAATTCTAAACTAAGCACATTTCTATTAAGTATCGTGTTTTGAGAGGGAAGGTTATAGAAAAATAAATTAGATTGGAGCATTTCAGTACTAAGGAATGAATTGCATATATATTTACAAAGCCCTTACCTAAAGATACATTAGAGTACTTGAGAGGATTGCTTGGGGTTATACCACTATCTACTTTAGAGTAGATGATGTAGAGATTGCATTAGTCTAGTGGTACAAAGCACTATCATTGACTAGACAGGATGTTGATGTTTCCCATATGGGGGAACATTTGAGATAAACAAAGTCATTAAGGACTCCTGGTAATTAGTCTTGAATAGTTTCTTTGGAAATTTGAGTTGGTTGAAGATTTGGAGTAGAGGATTGACATAATGATTCCTTTGTCATTGATGTCAATGGGGGAGATATGTACATAAAAAAATCCTATAGTTGAATGGGAGAGAGATAGTTGTACATATTTGTATTAATGAGATTTAGAAAGATTCATGTAAGGAGAAGGAATATCTCTATGGGGAGATATAAAGTGTGAAGCACTATGATGTATGAGGGAGAAGATATGAGTTTTTTAGTATGTAAAAAACTAATTCCAATCCTTAACAAGATGGAGAACAAAGTAGTGTTCTAGAGGATTTCAAATTTGATTGATGAAGAGGATTTGAAAAGATGAGAACAAAAGAAACAACAATAGAGTATTGTTTGGTATTCTTGGAAGCTAGATGTTTTTCATCTATGTTTCCATCAATACCAAAGGAGGAGATTGTTAGCATGAACATTTATGGTATTTCTTTGGGGGAGTATCCTAAGCATTAGAGAGCATATATTAGTATTGACATGTTGCATTCATGACTATGCTTGTCATTGATGCCAACATAGCAATAATTGTATGAAGACTAGAAAAGTAGAAGATAAAGATCATTATTATAAGGACAAAGTTTTGATTTTCTGGTGATGCATGGTTAAGGACATGTTCCACACTATGCCTTGATGATAAATTTAAGTGTGTATAACTTAAGTAAAGGACGTACAAAAGTTGTAAGTGATTAACAGAGAGTAGTGGAGAAACATAGTACCTGAGAAGCAATTTATGATGATCCTATTATATCATCTAACAGAGATATAATATGGAGATGCACGATAAAACATTGATAGAGGATAATCTAATGATGATGTTTGTAAGTGCACAAGCCCCTGAAGTCACACATGTGAAGATTTTCATAGACTATGAGCCAATAGAGCTATCATGATTATAATTAATTAATAATTTAATTATGGTCATATTTTAATTAATTGGGAAAGCCTCAAGGCTGACTCAAGTAATTATTTTGAAGAAATGGTATAACTGAAAGTATTTTACTTGATTGTAAAGTGTGTGTGAAATGGAAAGTGTTCAAGGAATTATGAATGAGAGAAGAGTAATTGGTAAATGTGAGTAAGAAATCTAATGGAATAGGAGTAGAAGTCTAGTTGATAGGAAAAAGAAAGAGGAAGGACCAGTACAGTTTAATTCTATTATTTTCCAGGGAATAATACAAAGATCATTTGAATAGTGGGTTCATTGGTTTTTTCCCTAAAATTGTTTGGACAGTGGGTCAATCTGTCTTCTACAACTCCTAATAGGGACTAATATGTACTAAATTTTTTTATAGACACCTAATAGGGTCCATCCTCTAACAAGGAATATTTGTATTAGTACATCATCTTGTGGGTACCATCCCCACCAAGGTTTACCCTATGAACAAGGGTTTCCCTAGTTAACATATATAGTATATTGTGCATGCGTATTTATTTATGGCTTTTGATTATTTTGCTCATATGGTAAAGATTTAATAAGGTTGATAATTGTGATAATAGTTGGATAACTGATTAACTCTCCCCCTCCCACCCCCCCCCGTCTCATCCCCCCGCCCCAAAAACCCATTTATATTCATGGGCTATATATTCTAACACCAAAAACATTCTAAATGCTTCTATTAATTTATTAACTAGTGAGAATATTTTCTCATAATCAATACCTCCTTGTTGAGAATACCTTTGCATACTAGCCTTTCTTTATCTCTCACAACCTCACCTTGTTCATTCATTTTATTTTTGAAAACCCATTTAATTCCTATAATTTTCTTATCCTTAGGTCTAGGAACCAAATCATATGTATCATCCTTCCCAATCTTATCTAACTCCTCTCTCATATCTTGAATCTAAAACTTGTCTTTGCTAACTTCATCTATATTTTTAGACTCTACTTGAGAAATCAAATGCAACTCTTCATGTAGCTTGTTTCTTGTCATCAATACTCTATCTTTGCTTCCAATAATTTTCTAGTAGGGTGATTCTTTGTCAAATTATTCTTTGGTGTTACTATTTCACCTCTTGCTTCTATTCTAGGTTTAGATCTTGGTTCCTCTCACTATTCCACAATTTTAAACATATTCTGCAAAACATTGTTAGTTTCATAAAACAATTCAATATTTTGTTGGTTAGCTTTTGGATTAGCTTCTTCATCAGAATTTTAATCAAGTATTATTTCTTGAACTCCAAAAATTTCATCCACTTTAACATTTGCACTCTCATAAATATTCTTAGTCATGTAATTAAAATATCTATAAACTTTTCTTTTCAATGAATAACCAAGGAATATATGTTCATCATTCTTGAATCAAAATTACCAATATCATCATCTCTCTTAATGTAACACTTGCTTCTAAAAATTCTATAATACTTCACTGATGGTGAATTCCAAACCATAATTCATAAAGAGTTTTGTTTGTACCATTTTTTTAATCTATACTTTGCTCATTGTCTATATTGTTGTATTTATTGCTTCTCTAGCAAGCATGTTACACATGAACACATATCTTTTAGCTTCACTACATTCATCAATTTTATTTTCTTCAACTATGGTCTTATCATTCTTAGTGATTAGCCAATATCTTAGACCCATGCATAGAAGATGTGTCCTCATCTTCTCTTTCTAACTATCATAGTTATCTCCATTAAACTTGACACTTTCTTTTTCTAAAATGACCCACAATTGATCTCCTTAAACTGTTAAAATTGTATTGTTAATCTTAGATTGGTTTTGACAAATGATTGACAGTACACTTAAGTCATTTTCCTAGTTCATGCCAAACAAGTAATGTATGATGATCATAAGATGTCATATAGTATATATTGAGTGAGTTATACAATATATGCCAAGTAACTAGTAAATGTTGAGTCACAAGTGCAGAGTAGATAGTAAGTGTTGAGTCATTTAGATGCCAAGATATCAATGGATGTCAAGTCATTCAGATGCCAAGTTATAGCATTGAAGATTTAGTGGATGTTGAGCATTAGACACTTCAAGTTCCAAGTAAATAATTTTGGACATAGTTGTTTATAATGACACAAACTTCTATGTAAAATGGTTTTGAGTTGGCTTAAGAATTATTTTGTGATTAAAGATGATAAGGATGAATCTATATTGAGGATCTGTATGCAATAAATACAACCAAATTGTTAAATGGATGGATTAAGAAAAAAATAGGTGAATCACAATCATTGATTTATACCTAACCCTAAGTCACCTAAGTCTTCTTAAGGATGACAAACCCTAAATGTTGTAAGTGTGGAAGGAGTGAAGAGAGAAGTTGACATGTGCAAATAGAGTATTCATGGTGGCTAAGGAGTTGTGAATTGAGATACATTGTAGAATCAGTTGGAGAAGAATAGAGGAAAGGAGTTAGAGGAAAAAAGTGATACATCTAATCAGAGAGGACTGAGTACACATCAGGAAAGAGGTGATCTTTTATCTAGTAGCAGAGTGCTAACTGTAAGATCATTATTGATACATTCTAACAAGTGAATCAGTTAAATCTCTTAACAAAGTAGTCCAAATAGGTTGTTTTAAATCCTTTAATAGGGTGCTTACTTCATTGTAAGTTTTAAGTCCTTTAATTAGACACACTTATAACAAGGTGTTGAAATCCTTTAACAGGGTAAGATCTAACAATTGTGTAAGCCTTTAACAAGGCATACCTTTCACAGGGTAGATCAAAGTTTATGATCAAACATTGCAACCTTCATTGGATACACTTTATTACTATAGTAGTGGAGATTTATGGGTGTCATCCCCACTCCAGTTTTACCTTCTCATTGGAAGGTTTCTAGGTAACCAAATATTTTGTGTCATATATGTGTTGAATTTAATTTTCTTTCATGCTATGGATGAATATTTTTAGCTAGCTATTTCAATTTATATGCAAATTGTGAGATGGATGTGTGGTGAATTTTTTAAGGGTTAAAGTTTTGAAGCACTAATTAACCCACCCCCCGCTTTAGAGTTTACTTTCCCTATTGTATTTTTAACAATTGGTATCAAAGCCTTGTTCTCTGGAAAGGAAAGTTTTGTAGGGTGAACCCACAATAATGGGTTCCACTTTTGTGGGACAAAGAAAATCCAAAAAAATTGCAAAATCCGCAAATTGCATTTATCAATTGTTTGCCCGAACATATTAACCATGTTCGTAGCAAATATATATTATAATAATATTTGCAGCAAACATATTTCACATATATTAGGCATGTTTTCTACGAACATACATCATTAATATAGTTAAAAAACTTAAGGATGTGTGTTTACGTGAACGTGTGTTCATGCAAACATATGTTCGCAAAGAATCCATTATGTATGTTCACAACGAACATGTCAAATTGCCAATTTTTAACCCTCTTTTTTTATTTTTATTTTGGCTCCTTTGACACCCAAAATTGAAAATGATTGATATCCTACTATAAAGTAAGAAATGACAATTTGTGCTACTCGGAGCAAGCTTTCCAATGACTATAATTGTAATACATATTATATTCACTAAGACTTTCAAATATTAGTTTAACTCATTATAGGTTCATTACCAATTGAACATCAACTGACTTCAACACTTCAGGAAAATTAGTAAATTAGGTCAATTTTTTTTGAAAAATATCTAGGAAATAAGTTATTGAGATAGCTTTCTACTCAATTTTTTTTTAGATTTATGATAAATTGAGTTCAAGTTATCTGTGTCAAAATAAACCTATGTCTAAATTATGATTGGTGTCACTTCATAAATTATACAATATTCAACCAAATTGAATCAAACCAAATGCATCCTCTAGATATTGATGTTAGAAATCCAATGCCAAAAGAATTTCCTCATTATCTTTTCTAGAAAAAAAGTTATGTGTGTCAAATAGACTATCACTCTTCAAAAATATTGAATTTTAATATGTACCACTTTTTGGAGGAGAAGAAAAAATTGACATATATATATATATATATATATATATATATATATATATATAATATGGTTACAAAGTAGGAATAGAGTACTATAAATCACTAGTTTATGTCATCTTGAAATTATTCATAGTTTTAGAGATATAGTCACTCAAACATGAGGTTTGTTTCAAAAATATTGATTTCAATGTCAAAATTGATCAAAAAGTGGAACCCATTATTGTGGGATCACCTTGTAGCTTTGAAGAAAGATCTTGAAGATGGAACTCTACAAGTATGGGAAGACTTTTGAGAATCAAAATATTGAAATCCAGCTTTCCCTACATCAACTAAATGAAGCAAGAGATGATTTGAAGTGCTCATTGAAGAGAAGGAAAGAGATAACTATTGAAGAGAATGACACACATTACCAAGAGATTGACACTACTGAATTGTTTGTAGATGGAAACACAAGGGAATTTGAAGTAGCAGTTGGATATCTGATGGAAAAGAATGGAGCCCTAACTCAAGAGGTTATAAATCTTAAGATAGAACAAGAAGTCCAATTAGTAATGCTTTGTGAAGTGACCAAGAAGACAAAGTCATGATTGAAGATGACAAAAGGATACTAACCAATAAACTAGAAGAAAAGATATCAGAGGTGAATGGGATTTCTCACATGCAACTAGAAACATTGAATCAAATGATGATTTCCAATCATGAATTGAATGGAAAAGATATTGAGATTACAACACTGAAGTTGCAAAATGAACAACTAAGAAATTATCTAAAAAGAGATAAATAATTTTCTGAAAGTTTCAATAGACCTAGTGAATCCATCAAGTACTTTGAGAAATTGATGAGATCTACTAGATCCAATAATGACACCATTGGATTGGATTACAATAGCATTGAAGAAGGAGAATCATCTAAAAGTGGTGAACAAACAAGCAACAAAGGTAAGAATTACAAACCTACTTTTCATAATTGTGGAAATATAGGTCATACAACAAATGTTTGTAGGAGAAACAATGGAAATCAAAACCCTAAGAAGAAATTCATGGGTAATTGTCATAAGTGCAACAATCAAGGACATCAGACACATGAATACAAGACCAAGACATCAAGCACACAAAGATTTGAAGGTTATTGCTATAACTATAAGAAGTATGGACATAGAGCATATGAGTGAAGATCAAAGCCTGATTGGTCATCAAACAAGCAAGCCAAGGTAAACCTTACTGATAGATCCTACAATGGGGATTACAATACAAAGTATAGTTGTCACTATTTTCAAGAGTATAGCCATGTGTTGATAATTACATTAGAAAACATTTCAAAAGTGACTATAATAGATGGTTGAGTCAAACTACACGTTTTAGCTATTTGACAACTAGTCACATAAGTCAAAGGAAGCTAGCAATAAATTCAATAAAGGAAAAGGAAAGGATGATGTTGAAGAAGTAAAAGTGTAGATGAAGAAGAAATGGAAGAAAAAGGAAGATTGCAATACATCAAGTTTGGATGGGATCACTTCATCCAATGGATCAGGTGATCACACAACCCCCAACTAGGCAATCGAGAGGTATGTATGGGAGTGATATTTCAAAGTTCACTTATACATTAGTTCCAAGGATTTATTTCTAAAAATATCATATATGCATGAATTATTAGGATACAAAGTATTTGTTGGAACTTAGAAGAAATCTATAAGTTTTCATGTTACTGTCAAGCATGAAAAGTTTCACTGTTGTTGGCAAGTGAAAGTTTAGTTGTTTCCAAGCTATCGAAGGTAATAGTGTTGGCCAAGCTCACTATGATTGTTAAGTGTGGTAGGAATTACATGGAAGCCAAGTGATTCAAAATTTCTATTGGAGCCGAGTTTATAGTTGTGTAAGCACTGGGCATTTATTGTGAAATTTCAAGGGCTATATAGTCAATTTTTGACTCATTTGCAATTATTCAAGATTGAAGAGAGCACAAAGAGCATGAGGAGAGTTGGAAAAATTGATTCAAGCATTTTCATACTAAATTCAACTACTACTTGACACCAAACATCAGATGTTTCAAGGTATTTATCATGTATTGAGATACGTTGTTTGAATTTTTGCAAACACTGTTTATTTGTTATGGTGTCTAGCTCTTCTATTGTTGTGGTTAAGGAAGAAAATGAAGTTTTAAATGTTCAATTGATAAGAAATGAGATCAAAAAACAACCAATTTTTAGAGCTATTCTTGATATTTCTTATAAAGGAGACTTGTCTGGTGCATTACCTACAATACTACCACAAGTTTTAATGATACAAGATGTAAGGTGTTGCTATACATGTAAAGTAGGAAGAATTGGAGACATGGAAATAAGAGACTTATATGGAAAATTGTGTGAGAACATAGCATTGAAAGAGGAAACAAATATTCTAGAAATAAAAGGGTTAAACAATGCCCTATATTTTCCTAGAGTATTCAAGACAGAGTGGATTAAGATTGTGTTTAGTAGAATTCATGACAACTCTATATGGTTGGAGGATGGCCCTATCAAAATTAGAAAGAGGATTATTCATAGAGTAATAGAGTATCCAACCCTAGATGAACCTAAGATTATGAGGAGTGATGCAAAAAAGGCAATTGAGAAGAATACAGGGGCACTATGGAACAAGAGAGGGATGATCATAGACACAATTTTTGATCCCCTAATTGCATTTTCAATAAGATTTATTGCCCATAAATTCTTTCAATCTAGCAGGTTGAATAGTGTCCCATGTATGGTTGATTTGGGTTACAATATAGTAAAGAAAGACCATTCTTATGATCTTGCTAAGTTACAACTTCAGTAGTTATCAGAAAACATGGGATCCATAAGAAAGACAAAAAGTGCACAATGCAAATTTGGTTCAATACTTGTTTGTATATTTTTCTATGTGCATAACACTTTTCCCACATTTGGGAAAGTATCTTGGAATACTAATAGGTCAATTTAAATGCAAATTGGTGAATTCATAGAGAAACTTGGGATAATTGTGAGACTATGATGACTAGTTCTTTTGAAGACTTTAAGAAGTCAATGAAACAAAGACTAAGAATTCCAGTGTCACTAGTAGAAAAGAATTTTAATGATGTTTTTTTTCTAGCTAATGTTGATTTCACTTACGTCCAAGCTATTGTTCTAAGGGTGAAATGACTTAGACCATTTCCTTATGTGATTAATGTGGATGAGGCATTTGCAATCATCACTTCTTTACTAGCAAAGGAAGTAGATAAGAATGCTATTGCATTTGGAAATTAAGTTGTAGCAAAGTCAAAGATCACAATGGACTTAAAGATAGATTTTAAGACAATGAAGAAGACTAAGACTGTGAAGAAGCTCAAAGAAAAATTTGGTGGTAGAAGGAGATGAAGAGGAAGATGATAAAGTTGGTGAAGATACACCTACACAAACACCACTTGCTTTTACATAGGATCAAGGTGAGGACCAAGGAGAAGGAGCATAATTTGATGAGGGTGTTGAGGGAGAAGAAGTTGATGAAGCACATATTTCTATAGAAGAAAAGACAAGAAAATCAAGAAAGCCAACATGAATCAAACCCAAAATGGTTGTGAAACCTTTACAACAAAAGCCTAAAATTCCTATTACTAGGGCTAGCACAAGAGCTACTGCTAAGAAAACTTGGGAAGTTCAAAAGCCTAAAGGAAAGATCTCTAGCACAACTACAAAAGAAGATGAACCTAAATAGAGAAAAAAGAAGGAAATATATTGCCCTAGTTGAATCAGTTAAGGAAACAATTGAGTTAGATGACAACAACCAATTCAAAGTGGTAAGTTATAGTCCCTCTTCTAATTTGGACAACTTGTGTGAAAATGTCAAGAGTAATGTTTATTTAAGTGGATTTACACATGTTGAGTTTGATAAACTTGGGAAGATAGAAATGAATAAAGTAGAAGAATTTGTATATGCCATGATTGCAAATTTTAAGAAGACTCCAATTGATATTTCCAACTCTTTACCAAAGAGCCTATATGATAGAGTTGAGCAAAGGTGGAAATATAGTCTCACAACTGAGAGAAATATTAGAGAGACTACACTTGCAAGAGTGATGCCAGAATTGGACAAATCTAAAATAATAATGGCTATTAACAAGTATAAGGGAAGATTTGCTCCAAAATATTGAGCCTTTAATATTTTATAGAACAAGATTGAAGATGTTATTCAACAAATCACACATGTATGGAAGGTGATCTATGGGTTAACAACACAAAAGGCTATTGAGAAAGCACCTAAGGAAGTAGGTGAAGACAAAGAAAAACAAGAGGTAAATGAAGTAACAATGGTAAATATATAAGGGAAGTACATGGGGAAGGTGTTATAGAGGCAATAGGTGAAGAAGAGAAACAACAAGGCCAAAATGTACTAGAAGTACATATGTCGAGTGCTAGTCTACAAGAAGATACAATAAAGATTAAGGATTTCTCTATATCAATCCCCTAATAGAGGAGGATACGCCCAAGATATTGACTAATTTTGCCACCAAAGCACAACTATGCAGCCATCCTATTTTGGTGAGTGTGGATGAGATTGAGAAGGTAGAACTGGCATTTGCAAGGGAGAAGACACAAGAATTATCCATTGCCCACTCTTAATCTATAAAAGTGATACCTACAATGTATATTGTAGTATACCAAAGGAAGGACATTGTGCCTTCACATGTTAGCACTATGGTACAAAATGTTTCAATAGTAGCAATTACAATAATTGAGCAAGAAGGGACACCACTCCTAATAGGTTAGGAAGCCAGTTCTAAACTTAAACCACAAGCACAAGGTGGAGAAGAAATTAAAGAAAAAAAGAAGGATAGGACTAAAGATTTAGTCTTGACTATGAAACTAGAGGAAGTGATAGCAATTTAGATATGGGTTACCTTATCAGACACTGCTACTCTTATTCCTAGTCAAGTACTTCATAGGCCGAGTATAAAGCTACATCATTGCAAGCATCAAGGCCCAGTCCTAGCACATCTAAGGTTTATGAGGTGCAATCCTATGGTGATATAAACTTGGATGAGGTGATTGAATTTCCAAATTTGATCTTACATCAATCACTATAGAGAAAATGAGCATGCTATAGGATGCTTTGGCAAGAAAGAAATGCCAAGAACTACTCAGAAGGGAGCATAGGCAGAAACAAGAACTTCATGACATCAAGGACATCTTTCTTGATGAATTTAGCCCACCTAACAAAGCAAATTAGTGAGTAGTTAGCAAATATTGTGGAGATCAATGGTGAAGACCTAGAAACTAATGTCAAATTACTAGAATGGTTTGAGAAGAAATTTCAAACATAGGTGAACAAATGGATATCCAATGCCATTTCACTACACCAGGTTGATTAGAAACCAAAATTGAGGGTGTGAAGAAGATGTTGGAGAACATTTTCTCTCTTTGCACCAAGTTTTGTGATGTTCCCATGTTCACGCAAGAAGTGTAGAGACAAATTGACCATCTAGTGGGAGATTTGAAGAAAATAGATAACATTCTACAATAATCTCCTAGTCAAGGTTAGTCCAATTCTAGAAGTTTACTATTAGTATAGAATTAGTTAGCATCTTTACAAACTCAAGATGCAAATATTAGGGCTACATTGATCAACATCTAGTCCATGTTAGCCCCTCACATGGAGGTACTACACAAGGAACTAGCCTATTAAGAGACATTGATGAAAAAAGATCCCCATCTTTCTACTCATGAAGACCTAGTCACCATTGCTCTCAAGTTGGACATTCAAATAAAATCTATGGTGGTAGTGTGTGACAATTGGGATGTAACGCTGAAGATTATGATGGAGGTCCATAAATCATTCTTGGACAAACACACAATTTGTGTACTACCCAAGACATAAGTGTCAAAAGGGGGAGAATGAAGAAAGGGGGAGTATGAATGAAAGGAGAGTTTAAGTTTTGGGGGAGAGCAAACAAAGGAGGAGAAAATATAAATAGAGACTACAATATAGAGTTAGCATAGTAGATCTACTCAGTAGGAGTATTTAGTTTCAAATTCATAATAAAACAATCAACTTAGGGGGAATTATAAAATTTTGAGGTATATAAGTTTTACAAAATTTTGAAGTTTTGAAATTTTGTGTGTAAGCCAAGTATTAGCTAGATATTATCTGAGATATTCTCAAAAGCTAAGGTTACTCATGCATGACCAAGTGTTTTTGCCGCTCATATCAAAGAGGGAGATTCTTAATCTCAAATTGGTTTTGACATATGAGTGACAATACACTTAATTAATTTTCCTAATTTATGTCGAACAAGTAATGTATGTCAAGCATAAGATGTCAGATAGTATATGTTGAGGGAGTTATATAGTATATGTTGAGTAACTAGTAAGTGCCAAGTCACTCAAGTGCCAAGTAGATAGTAAGTACTAAGTCATTCAAATGTTGGGTGATTAATGGATGTCGAGTCATTTAAAGGTTGAGTTACAACGTTGAAGATATAATGGATGTCAAGAATCAGACACTTCAAGTGCCGAATAAATAGTTTGGACATAGTTTTTTTTAATGGCACAAACTTCTATGTAAACCATTTTTAAGTTGACTTAAGGATTTTTTTCCTATTCTAGATGATAAGGAAAAATCTATATTGATAATTCCTATGAAGTACATGAAACCAATTAGTTTAAGGGATGGATTAAGTGAAAAAATGGGTGGATCACAATCATTGATTAATACTTAAGGAGGACAAACCCTAAATGCTTTAAGTGTGGAAGGAGAAAAGAGAGAAGTTTGTATGTACACATAGGGAATTCATGGTGGCTAAGGAGTTGTGAATTGAGATACATTGTAGAATTAGTTAGAGGAGAATAAAGGAAAGGAGTTAGAGTACAAAGTGAAACATCTGATCAGAGAGGATTGAGTACACATTAGGAAAGAGGTGATCTATTATCTAGTAGTAGAGTGCTAAGGATCATTTTTGAGGCATTCTATCAAATTAATTAGTTAAATCTCTTAATAGAGTAGTCCTAACAAGCTATCATAAACCCTTTAATAGGGTGCTAACTTCATTTTAATTTTTAAGTCCTTTAATTAGGCACACTTCTAAAAGGATGATGAAATCCTTTAACAAGGTAAGATCTAACAATCTTATAAGCCTTTAACAGGTCAAATCTTTTACAAGGTAGATCATAGTTAACGATCAAACAATGTAGCCTTCATTGGATACACTTTATTACTGCAATAGTGGACATTTGTGGGTGTTATCCCCACCATAATTTTACCTTCTCATTGGAGGGTTTTTGGGTAACCAAATATCTTCTTTCATATATGTGTTGAATGCTATTTGCGTGCATTCTTTGGATGAATATGTTTAGCTAGTTATTTCAGCTTACATGCAAATTGTGAGATGGATGTGTGGTGAATGTTTTAAGGGTTAATTTTTTGAAGGACTGATTCACACCCCCCCCCTGCCTTTAGATTCTACTTTCCCTATTGTATTTCCAAAATTTCCTTGAAGGGCCTAAACCTCTGATACCAATTGATAGAAAGTAAAGTCCAAAAATATAACTAAGAGGGGTAGGGGGGTGGAGCAGTTATTTGTTCAAAACAAATTTATTAACATTATTAATTCCAAAAAGTGTGATCAATATAAACATCAACCATAAGAAGATAACCATACATAATAACATCAGATATGTTAACTAGGAAAATTCTTGATCAAAGAGAAAACCATGGTGGGGATGGTACCCACACAATGATGTACTAATATATAAGTTTCTTGTAAGAGGATGGACCTTGTTGGGAGTCAATGAAATACATTCAATACATATCAATTCATTTTAGGAGACTTTGAATCCTTGTGAGGATATTCCATCCCTGTTAGGAGTTGTTCCAATCATGTTAAGAGTTTTGGAAGGTAGAAGGACCCACTATCCAAATAGCTTCAGAGGAAATACCATCAAACTCACTATCAAACTAACATCTATATTATTCCTTTGAGAACAATAAAAAATGATCAACTATCCACTAGAATTCTCTAGAAATTGCAATTATTATGCTCATTCATTGTGCATTTTTTGCACCAAATACTTCTCAAATATCAATACCAAATCCATAGACTTGCATCACAATAATCCCTTATATCGCTTACTCACATGTAATTCACACTTAAAATTCACTTTGTTTCTTCAACACAACCCTTACTTAAATCAAAAGGAAAATAAATTTTCTTTATACCAAGTCCTCAAATTAATTCATTGAGTTAGCCTTGAGACTTTCCTACTTTATACTTATAATAGGGCCTCATTCAAATAAAGTAATGCATGATACATTACATCTTTTCATAATTATATAACAAAATTTTAGCTCATAGTCTATACAAATGTTTCACTCATGCAACCTTAGACTTCAAGTGCTCATTGGTGTCATCATTAGAATGTCATCTATCTCTGTCCAACTTTTCATAACCAAATTGAATAGGGAGGTTGGATGAACTAATCACTGGTTCATACTCTTAGTCTTCTTACAGGCTTCTATGTTGTCTTCACCACACCACATGCCACCTATAGGACATTTATTGTCTAAGTATCCCTTAGTTTCTCTAGCCAACCCAACTACCAAGAAGGATTCATCAATCAAGCCAAAACTTGGTGCACTCTTGTTTCACTCATCATAGCCCTTAAACCATTATAAAGGTTCTTAACCTCTAAAAATTGTACTTACCCTTGAATATGTGTGGAGGTATTCCTAAATACTTCAAATCAACCAACTAGGTGTGTTAGGAGTCTCACTTATTCATCTTCCCATCCAATTTCATCAATTCTTCACAAATATGCCTAAAAGGCTACTAGCCTCAATTAGGTCTTCTACTCTGAGAAAATAGGGGTCTTCTCCCAATCCTTCCAAATAAACCCTATACATTTTCTTAGGATTCCCAGACCACATTCCAACCTCTCAAGGATTTTTTGGGGTCTTGGGGTCACCACTTTTTGTACAATACCCTAACATAATTTGAGTGAATTTAGGGGGGTTTTAGGCTTTAACTAGTTGTTATGGAAGTTGGAAAAATGAAGGCTATAAAATGGATTCGTATGACCATAAATTCTTCACCATACCTTGTCAAGACTCCTATATTCAATGTCCAAAATGAATTATGGCTCTAGATATCCACCTCTACAAGTTATGTTGTTTGCACCTTGGTCTTCCCTAGCCAAACTCACCACATGCTCACCTAGGGAAAGACTCTTAAAATAGATTTACTAAATTTAAGGGTCCAATATAATATACAATGAATATAAATGGATTCTATTCACTATTCCCAAGAGGCCATTCAGAATGGGCAGTGGGAAAGCGAGTTAGAACCCTAGCTTTGCCAACTACTTGGACAGAACCAACAATAGTACAAGAACAATAATATTTAGAAAAGGAACACTAATGTGAAAAAAATGCCTAACTAATGCCATAAATAATTATGAAAATATATACACTACTCACACCAGGAATCATAGTATCAACCTCAATCCTCTAACCACCCACTACCACGGAAAAATACACAAATATGCTTAGAAATCACTTTAAAACTCTAATATTTAGAACTTATGTCCATAAATTGGGTATCAAACCCTTCATATTTGTTAGGGAATGACTTATGTAGGTTGGTTGGGTAGTTATTTTCCCCTTAGGGCTATTTTTCATCATTTTGCAACTTTTGGACAATGTTGTCTAAGCAACTTTTCAAAATTGTAAAGTTCCACAATGTAACTTTAACATCTGTTTGGCAAGTTTTGCACAACTTGGCCAAATGAGTTCAAATACTTCCAAAACTTGACCAAAGGCCTCAACTATGATAAAATATTATCATAGCCCATCCTAAACCCTACTAACCTCATGCTAACATCATCACCAACTTTATGAAAATTAGGGACTTTTACATCTTGTTGATCCCTAATTGCACTTACAAGTGTCCTAAGATTCTTCAATTCAAACCCTATTGTACTCCTACCATGGTCCACATGACCTTATACAAACAAATTCCAAAATAAGTACCTTAAATGCACACACACACACACACACAAAAAAAAAAAAAAAAAAAAACTTGGATTGATCAAGCAATCCTTGGGTGCTCTTGCACCATTCTCTACCTTTGCACAACTTTAAAGGTACATGAGGAGAAATCAAAGATAAATCAATGCCTAGCTTCTTGAATGTAGATTCCTCTACCCATTTAGCTTCATATTCTAGATTCTACTTCTAGTGTATCAGATGCTCCATATATACCTTGTGTCTAGTTATTTCTTCACCCTAGATTCCAAGATTCTCTCTTCTTGTAGTTGAACCTTGGTAGGTAAAACTTGAGCACTCACATCCCCCAATATCTCCTGGCTATTTTGATTCACATCTATCAATGGTCCTTTTTATTTGACTAAGTCAACCTTATTACTTAACTCTGCTAAGACTTTCACCTTATATGCATTTTGGCCATGTTTGGCTAATACCTTGCATGGTCCTACTCTCTTCATCTACAATGTAATTGGTATACCCTTCTGCAACCTAGATTTCTTTAGGTGGACCATAACATCATCTCCCACTTCAAACTTGGCATCTCTCCTTAACATATCCACTTAGGTCTTTAGCTTCTGGGTAGCCTATGTTATAGTCATCTTTACTTTCTCTTGTATCTCTTTCATTATTTGTGAGAAGTCTTCTGCATTTCCACTTCTATACTCCATGGCTCCTCGATCTCTGAGTTCACAAAATCCTCTTGAGTGCATCCCATAGACTATCTCAAAAGGACTCCTTCCTATTGTCCTATTCACATTGTCATTTTCGGCATATTTAGCCTGTGAGATGATCAAGTACCATGCTTGTCTATATTCCTTGGTTAGACATCTAAGAAGGTTACCTAACACTCTATGGATCACCTTAGTTTAACCATCTATTTGAGGATGACAACTTGAACCAAAATAAAAATTAGTACCCGATTTGCTCCATAGACTTTTCCAAAAATGACTCATAAACTTCACATATTTGTTTGATATTATGCTTAGGGGTAGCCCAAATATCCTTACAATCTCTTTGAAGAAGAGATGAGAAATGTAACTAGCATCATGGGTGGTCTTGCAAGGGATAAAATGACTCATTTTACTAAATCTGTCTACCACCACATAGAAACTATCCATCCCTATCTTGGTCTTAGGAAGCCTACCACAAAATCTATGTTGATACACTCTCATGCTCTATTGGGAATAGGCAATGGTTGGTACAAACCTGTATTACTAGCTCCTCCTTTGGTTTTCATACACACCACACATCATTCTTCATATCTCATGACATCTCTTGGAAACTTGGGCCAATAATAAAACCTATATGCCAGCTGTATTGTCTTATTGGTAACAAAATGACCACTAAGACTTCCATTGTGTTTCACTTTAATGAGGTTCTATCTCATGGAACCTTGATGAAAAAACAATTGGTTCTCTTTTTAAAACTCTACCTTGTGCTAGTTTATATTCTTAGAATTGACTATGAAAATGGTTTTTGAAATTAGAACATACCTTATATGCTTCAAAGAAGTCTTCATCATCTCTATAGAGGTCTTTTAAACTCTCTATGCCAATGCTTTCAAGTTGTATTTCTTGGATTTCCAACATCCTCCTAATTAGTGTATTTGCCATTTTGTTCAACTATCTTTTCTTGTTCTTGATAGTAAATGTGAAATCTTTCAAATAATCCATCCACTTTAAGTGCCTATGACTCAACTTCTCTTGTGTGTTGATATATCTAAGTGCTTGGTTATATGTAAATGCCACAAACTCCTTGGGTAGGAGATAATGTCTACACTAGAGAATATGACTCCAAGTCATAAGAAGAGTACTTCTTCTTGTCTTCATTGAGATTCTCACTAAATAAATCTATAGGTCTTCCTTCTTCAATTATTTCTCATCCTATTGCAATCCCACTTGTATCACACTCCATTGGAAATAATTTGTCAAAACTAGGCAATAAGAGGATAGGTTGGGTAACCACTTCTTGTTTCAATTTCTCAAAATCTCTCCCTACTTCAAGTGTCTATTTTAACTTGGTCTTTAGTCCACCCTTGATGGTTTCTAATATAAGTGCACAAATACCACTAAAGGTTTGTATAAAATTTCTATAGAATTGAGCTAACCCATGGAAAATCCTTACCCATGTCCTTACCTTTTGATACCAAAAATCCTAGATACACAAGTTTTTTCCTAAGGAATTTAAACTTTTCTAGATTGATAGACAATTCTCTTCTTGAAATATTTTGAGCACAACCTCCAAGTATTTAATATTTTCCTCCTTGGTTTTTATAAAGATAAGTATATCATCTATGTGTATTACTGAAAAGCCTACTAGTTTAATCCTTAAGCACTTCATTCATTATCTTGATGAATGTGCTAAGGGAATTTTTAATCCCAAATGGCATAACTCTCCACTTATACAAGCCTTAAATGGTCTTGAATATTGTCTTACACTAATTCTCTTTCTTGATCCTAGTTTGATGTTAGCTACTCTTAGGTCCAACTTGGTGAAATGCCTAGATCCTCCTATGCAATCCATAAAATCCTCAATCCTAGGTATAGGGAGCCTATATTTGATTTTAATCCTATTTATAGCCCTAGAATCAATACAAAGCATCCACTTAACACCTTTCTTGGATGTTAAAACCACCGATACTACGTAAGGGCTAATGCTCTTCTTGATCAATCCTTGGTCTAGTAACTCTTGTACTTATCTAGCCACTTCTTGATTCTACTCTGGGGTGAGCTTGTAGGCTACCTTATTTGGTAAATAAATCCATATAATAAAGTCTACCTAATTACTAATAGACCTTTTAGGAGGTAATGGTGCATGTGTCCCATCACTAATTATGTCCTTAAACTTCTCAAGTAATCCTTGTACTTATTTTGGTATTTGTGCCTACATAGCCTTCTCTTCTTATTTAGGTTGCACCATTATAGAATATCCTTCACCTCCTTTATGAAGAGTATTTAAAAACTCCTTGCCACTACTTAATAAGACATTAGGGGTTCTTGACTATATTTCTTCTTCCTCTATTAATGATTGTATTTTTAAGGTCCTTCCATCCTTCTTGAAATAAATAGTGTTTTCCTTCCCATCATAGATAGCTCCTTTGTCATATTATCATGGTCTACTATCATATTGTCATGGTCTACACAATAGGAAATAACATGCATCCATAGGAAACACATCACAAATAAGCTTATATTTATATCCTCCAATGGAGAACTCTATCCAAGTCTTCTCATTCACAAGTACACTTTACCTCTTATTCATCCATGTCACCTTGTATGGATTAGTATGGGGTATTGTCTCCAACTTAATCTTCCTTACTGATTCCTTTGAGATTATCTTATCTATGGAACTTGAATCCATAATAACCTTATATACCTTACCAAGTATTTTACATCTTATCCTAAATAAGGCTCTTCTCTATTTTGGCTCCTCTTCGAGTGGTTGATTGATTAGAACTCTTCTAAACATTAAGTTTTCTCCCATCTTCGACTCAATATGATTAATATTTGGTGACTTGAAACTTGATGTGTCCTCTTGAACATATAATATTTTTTTCTCAATGTTTGAAGAAGATGACTTCTAAAGGCACATATAGGCAGGTTGATCCAACTGTCCATAGCTATAGCACTTCATGCTATCAAAGTATGAGTTGCTTCTTCCTACACCTCTTCCTTTGTTAGAACCTCCTTAATTTTCTCTACTTCTTCCATGACCTCCTCTATAAGTAGTTTTATTCCCATGATCTACAAATTTAGACTCTCCTTGATTTATTTATTTAGTCCCTCTACCTTGGTACCCACCTCTATGACCTACTTGGTCTATTCCTCTTCCTCTTACCTTGCAAGTCTAATCATATTTTCCTCTACTCATGTCTTCAATCTTGATAGCCAATTGATAGCATTGATGTACTCTCTTGGGACTAAGATGAATCATCTCTTCTTGTATACTCCACTTCAACCCATTTAGGTATCTAGCCACCTTAAGACTTTCATCTTCAACTATATTTGACCTCATACAATTCTTTTGGAATTCCTCAATATAAGATTTCATGTCAAGATCCCTCTATATAATACTTTTCCTTTTTTTATGAAATTAGATTTCATAATCCTTTGTCATGTATGCCTCTCTCACTTTGTGAGCCATTCCCTTACAATTGGAAATTAGTTTCTTACCTTCCTTTTCTCTCTCTATCTATATGAACTTCCACCATGTTAATTTAGAACCTCTCAGCCTTGACTTTTCTACCCTCACCTTCTATGCCTCTATGATCCCATCACACTCAAAATGGTTTTCCATTCCTTCTATCTAGTCCATGACTAGATCTGCCTCTATCTTCCCACTAAATATTGGTATTGCTTTTAGTGCCTTCTTACTCATGGATTTAAATGCCTTTAAGAATGGTTAATCTATAAGGACATGATCAAATGTAGGTTCTTCATCTTCTATAGCCACCTTTTTCTTCTTTCCTTCAGCCTTTCCCTTGACTTCCTTAGTCATTTATTCCATTTGTTCCAAATTTTCATCTAGTTGGGCTAACTTATTTTTTGACAAATTTTTTTCTTCCTCTTGATCAGTCACCTTCTTTTCTAACTCTAAATTTTTCACCATTTTAGTTTCTCCTACTAATTCTTCAACCTCAAACATTTATCCACAAGCCTAATATTTTGAGGCTTTGATACCAATCTGATAGGGAGGTTGGATGAACCAAACACTAGTTCATGCTCTTAGTCTTCTTGCAAGAATTCTAGAGCATCTTCAACACACCACTTGCCACCTATAGGACCTTTGTTTTCTAAGGATACTTTTTTTTCTCTAGCCAACCCAACTACGAAGAAATATTCATTAATCAAGCCAAAACTTGATGCACTCTTGTTTCACTCACCATAGCCCTTAAACCATCATAAAGGTTCTTGACCTCCAAAACTTGTAGTTATCATTCCAAAGGTGTGAAGGTATTCCTCAATACTTCAAATAAAAAAACTAGGGGTGTTAGGAGTCTCACTTAATTCATCTTCCCCTTTGATTTCATTGCTTCTTCACAAATAGGCCTAAAAGGCTACTAGCCCCAACTAGGTCTCCTACTCCGAGAAAATAGGGATTTTCTCCCAATCCTCCCAAAGAAATCGTATAAATCTTCTTAGGATTACTTGATGATATGCCAACCTCTCAAGTATTTTTTGAGTCTTGGGGTCACCACCTTTTGTACAATAGCATAACCCAATTTGTGTGAATTTAGGAGGTTTTTAGGCTCTAACTAGTTGTTGTGTAAGTTGGAAAGAAGAAGGCTATAAAATGGATTGGTATTACCATACCTTCTTCACCATAAATTTTCAAGACTCCTATCTTCAATCTCCAAAATGAGTTATGGATCTAGCTATCCACCTCTACATGTTATGGTGTTTGCACCTTTATCTTCCCTAATCGAACTCACCACAGGCTCCCTTAGGGAAAGACTTTAAAAATAGATTCCCTATATTTGAGGGCCAAAGATCATGTGTAATAAATATACATGGATTCTATTCACTATTCTTAAGAGGTCATTTAGAATAGATGGTGGGAAAGTGAGTTTGAACCCCATCTTTACCAACTACCTAGACAAAACCAATAATAATGCAAGAACACAAATATTTACAAAAGGAAAAAAATTGTGCACATAATGCCTGTCTAATGCCACATCGTATTAGGAAAACATCCAAACTACTCACACTAGGTATCACAATAATAACTTCAATCCTCTAACTACCCATTGTCATGGAAAAATACATAAATATGCTCAAGAATCACTTTAACAATCTAATGTTTAGAACTTATGTCTATACAATGGGTATCCAAACCCTCATATTGGTTAGGGAATTCCTTATGTAGGCTGGCTAGGTAGCTATTTTCCCCTTAGGGATCCTTTTCATTATTTTTCAACTTTTGGACAATGTTGTTTGAGGAACTTTTTAAAATTGCAAAGTTGCACAATGCAACTTTTACATCTTTTTTGCTAGTTTTGCACAACTTGACCAATGACCTCAAATATGCTAAAAAATTTATACTATCCCATCCTAAACCCTACTAACTTCATGCTTATCTCTTCATAAAATTTGTGCAAATTAGGAACTTTACATATTTTTTATGCTTAATTGCACTTACAAGTGTGCTAAGACTCTTCAATTCAATCCCTATTGTACTCCTACCATGGTCCACATGACCTTATACAAAACACTTCCAAAATAAATACCCTATAGGCAAACACACAATTTTTTTTTGGATTGATCAAGCAATCCTTGGGTGCTCTTGCACCATCTATCCCTTTTAGGAGATATAACCCGATTACCATAAATCACTTCTCAAGAACTTTGTTTGTATATTCTATTCTATAGATCTTAAATAACTATTACTAGTCTTTGAATTTCTTCATTTTCTCTTATCCATAGCATCAAAACACTCTCTCTAATATGTCCTCAACTTTTCATGATCTCATCTTTAATCCTTGAATTGTATGATCTCTATCTATGTCTTTTTTTTTGTCGGTCATCAATATGTTGACATCAATGAGAAACATATTCATGAATGCAACATGTAACCATTGTAACAACCTCTCAAGTGCTCCATAAATTCTAGGATACTCCCTCATAGGAATACCATAAACATTGATGCTAATGGTCACTTCTTCTTATATGCTCGCATACTCAACTTCTAGAGTCTCTTTACTTTCCATTACTTCTTCCCTTTGTGTAGAATTTAGTATTTATAGGATGGAATATTTCTTAGTCATTGGTTTCCTCTCCAATGTAGCTTCCCTTATATAGATATAATCTTACTCTTTTTTTATTTCTTCAACCTTGTCACTTGTCTAAACTCGATCTTGAGTTTATTTTCTAGTTTCTTTGATTTGATTTGTTTTCATCATAATTGTGTCCATTATTAGTGGAGAAATTTATCTCATAGACATGTCTTCTTTTTCCTATTGAGTCTTTAACTTGGGAAATTTTTCCATCTCTTGTGGATCTTCCGTTACCTCTATTCAAATTGTTGACCTTTCCTTACCTATTTCTTTGGTTATCTCTTTTCTTCTACTTCTCTATGTGAATTATGAGTGCTTGGCTTACTTGACTCCTCCTTTTCTTTGACCACTTGAGCCTATGGTAATTCATTAATAGCATTGTTTTTAGAGTCCCTATTGGTTCCCTATTCCTTGTTTTTCTTAGGCTCCTTAGTCTTAGGCATCATGCTTTTACCTTTTCCTATGTCCAATTTTTCCTTCTTTTGATCTATTTTCCTTTTCATGTCATACTCTTCTAGGAGAGGCAAGATTTGACCATATCTTTTCAACATATTCATAGGCTTCATTTTCTTCACCAGTGGTTACCAAGGCTAGGTTACTTGGCATGTTGAAATTTTTCTCATATGCAACAATTAGTGCCACCTTTTCTTCCTTAGTATACTTTTGTCTCATTTTATATAATGCATCACCCATCATTTTCTTGAACTTAACAATTCTTTCTTTCTATTCCTTTGTGACTATTGTTTCCACATGTTTGGGAATCAAAGGTTTAACATCTAATAGTGTTCTAATGAATTTTCTTGTACTTATGAAAACAATATTTACTACTTTATTTCATTTGGATTCATTGACATTAAAAAAAATATTTTTTAAAGTGTCATCATTAACATTATGGAAGATATCATTCAATAAATCATTAGAAGTAATATTTTAACCTATTGGAAATATATATGAGAGGCTAGGTTACTAAGAGGGGAGGGGTGAATCAATAACTTATAAAACTTAATCCTTATTTACCAATTAATTCTTCATATGTTTTTAAATCTAATTCCATCCATGAATAACTGTAAGCATTAAAACATTCATAACACTTTGACATACAATATGGTGACCTAGAAACCTTCCAAATAGAGAGTAAAATTGGAGTGGGGATGATACCCACAAGCTTTAGTAGTGCAGTATAAAGTTGGCCTATTAAGGCTTACAGTGATCACTTCTGATGGTTTGCCTTGTTAGGAGCAATAATGACTGCTAGGTCCACCTTGCAAAAGGATTTACAAACATACAATGAAGTATGCACTCGGTAAAGAGATTTACAAAATATTTTTAATTCTACCTTGTGAAAGGATTTAACTAATCCACCTATTAGGATGAAATAGTTGTTGATCTCTGATCTACAACTTGGTTTATTGAGTGAGATTCCTTTGAGTGTAATGATCACCTTGCTGTGATAGATAAATCTTTGCTGCTCCTTATTTTGTTGTAACCTTTGTACTTTACACTTGTCCTCTTCTCTTCTAGTTACATTACTTCCATACTATTTATTAGATGTGATACAATACATTACATATATACCAACCAAAATTACAATTCAACAAAGTCAACTACAATACAAGTTTACACAAAAATACACAAAGTTGGCCCAACTGTAGGAACTCAGGTTTTGAAGACTAGCTCATTGAGGTTCTAATACTCGACATCCACTATCAATGCTCAGTATCATCATGCATTTAGTATACATAGAAGCTCGAACCATATTGATCACTTCCAAGTAGTTTGAACTTGGTCTGCACTAGTGACTTGGTGAATACTATGAAACTCGATATATAAACTGAATCACTTGATTCATACTACATAGTTGGATCAATGCTATCACAATGAGTTCAATATAAATTGAATCACTTGGTTAACATTGAGTGGCTCAGTCAACACTAGTTTCACATTACTATAACTATGAACTTGGTAAGTACTACACAACTTAGTTTGCACTAAGGAACTTGAAAAATAGTAAGAGAGTTTACACTACTAGTCACTATCATGGTAGAAGCTGCTTGGTACAAATTGAATATTGTTTATTGAACTTAGTAAAGCCTAAAATGCTTGGTTAACACTATTTACTCTATAATACACTTGGTAGATACTATATGTTTGAATAAGTGTGTGTCACTAATAAAAAACATGACTATACTATCAAAAATCTCCCCCTTTGGCATTAGTAACAAAAACACTTATCAGTCAAAATTGAAAAAGTTCAAAAACACCTTTTATTCTTCACCTTGTGTCTTTAACTCAATAGCATACTCTGTTTTTGAGATTTTTCAAAATTTCTTTTATAAGATATGTATCTCTAAGTATCTATACATATATAATATGATAATGCTCCCCCATACATATATATACAATATACTTTACATATGTTTAGATCTTCTCATCTTCATATATGATATATACATTCTCTTGCCTTTATGTATACTACATCTTATACTATATCTTCTCCCCTTTATAGTATACATCTTCTCCCCCTTTATGACATTAATGCCAAAGATATATGATATATACTATATAGTAATGCCAAAATGTGACAAGAAATCAGAATGTACCTTTAGAATCAATGCCATTGTCTTGTCCCAATTTTCTTCCAACACCTTGCATGTGTGCAATGCAACTTGAAATTCTACTAAAAGTTCTATCATGTGATCTGCAATTGAGAAGTTGTTATCATGGATGATGGTTTTAGCATGTGCAATATGTTTCTACAATGTATACATGTTTGGGAGAATCATGCCCAGTATATCTACTAGTTTAGCTCTTATTTTGGATTCTTTTCTTAGCAATTTTGCCTACATATCAGTTAAGAATCTAATCTTTGTGTAGTGGGCAGAGCTATAACTCAGGTCAAATTGCAAATTTTTTGCACTTTCCTTGAGATCTTTATCAATTTTAGAAAGTTCTTCTTTAATTTCTTTGGTGAAAATTGAATTATCACAGAGTTTACTAAATAATTAAGTCACATCATTGCAAGAGGTCTACAATGAGCCTAGAATAGTAGATAAGTCTACTTGATAAATAGAAATCTATTGTGCTACTAGCTTCAAAACTTTATTCCCAAACTTCTTATCATCTCTCTACAACAATTTCTCCTATCCATTTAAATCTTTGTTGAATTTTTGGACTACCTTCGCCAATAGAGCCAAAATTGGTTGAGAAGTGTCAACCTCTATGTTGAGTGCTTCTGTTAGAATATTCTTTGCATCTTCAAGCACTTGAAATTCCTTATTTCTTTCATCTCTAAGCCTTTGTTGCTTAGATTTCTTCTGAAGAAGTTCTCCAAATATATGCATATGATCAGGATTAAGATTGGAGACATCCCAATTCAAAATAACAATCTTCTCATCAAGATCAATTTCTTCTTCATTCTCTTTGCCTTTACTCAAAAAATTTGTACTCAGTTGAGGCTTGGTCTCAACTATCCTTGTACTTATTATTTGCATGCTAGGAATAGAAACAATAGTAGAAATAGTAGGACTGGCAAAAAAAGTAGATACTACACTTATTGAAGAAATACCTTGTGAAACCAAAATTGATGGAGAAGGAAGTGTTGGCTACTCAGTAAATGAAGTGCTTGGTACTTCTGTCAATAAAATACTAAGCTAAATAGGTGCAAAAATTGATTGAGTTCTTGTACTTACAATGTTTGACATAATCAATTCTCCAATAACTTTCTCTGAGCTTAATTTTTTTAGTGCTTTACTCAAGGAATGAGGAAGTGAGGCTATGACCACTACTACAATTTTCTCTGGGTTCATCTCCTTAGTGCTTTGAACTTTATGTAGATCTTCCTTAGTAGCTTCTTGTCCCTATTCCTATTCCTCGTCATCTATATTGTCATAATGTGTTACCTCTTCATCATTAGTTTCCTCTTCCTTGCAATGTTCACCATTATCTTCATCCTTGTCACTAACATGAACCAAAAAATCACTTTGTTTGTGAAGATTTAAAATATTCTTCCATGTGTTGGTAGCATTCCTTACCACATGTTCAATGTCATTCATCAATATATGTCAAGTGTTGAATCTCAAGCTAAGCTTTTCTTCATTCTTCTTAATGGATTCTTTCACCTCCTTATCATTCAAGCTTGGCATTAGTTACCTTAGGGTCTTCTCATAAACATCTTTAGTAGTTTTCATAGCATGCTCCCATCTTGGCTTGACCTTCTCCATTAAATCACTCAAAATCTACTAAGTAAGTTGGTCTAGGGAATACTTCCATTTACCCATCTTAGACATTATCATGTCTTCTACTTGCTTCTGCTCCTTTATAGTTATTATCTCATACCTTAGTGATCTAAAGTTTGTTATGCCAGCTCCTAGATATATTTCTTTCAACCTTTCCTAAAAGGTGGGTGGAGGTCATTTAAAGATCACATCTCCTCCTTCTTTATCAAGTTTTTTCCTAGATGTCCTTCTTCAGAACACAACAGTAGATGGTTTGGTAGGTTTGGTTATAATAACCTTACCTTTCTTCCTTACAAGTTCTTCTTCTTCTAACTTTTCTTCATCTTTTTCTTCATCTTCCTTAATGTCATCTCCTTTGCCTTTAGTTAACATAAGAGTGGAGCTGGTTTTCAATTTTGTAATTCTCTTCTTTCCTTGTTGATTGCCTAAGGGAGTTTTATTTCTAGTTCTATTCTTTCCTTCACTTCATCATAGGTGCCAAAATATGTGGATTTTGGGTCAACTAGCTCATTTAATAGTGCTTCAAAAATGTCCTTAGTTTCATCTATATTAACCTCATAACCTAGAGTGTTGACCCATACAATTCTTGGTTTTATTGCTTGTATATATACTTTATCACTATCAAACATGAAACAAATATCATCTTTGTAATCATCAAAAATTTTCTTAGAGATCCTAAATCTATTATTCATCTTATCCTTGAATGCATCAAAGTAGTTATCCATAATAATCACATATTTTTCTCCCATTTTAGCTATATATTCATTAATTTGATAAAGAATAGGTACATCCTTCCTCCATACAACTATACCTTTAGATGGGAAAAACTTTTACACATAGAAAAATAGAAAAGTTAAAGAGTGAACTAAACTAACAAGGATTGTTCTTTGAATTTCTTATACTCTCCATATTTTTGTTGAACTGATTCAACATCAACTCGACAAGGTTAAGTGACAAGTTATTCTTGACCACTTTGTATGCGAGATACACTACTTCATATGATACACTATTGAGTCTGCTTGAGCTGTATATTTTGTGCATGATGACATGTATCTTAAACTTCAATTCCATATCTATCACATGGCTAATCTTCATTCCCCTTCCATCCCACTCAGCTAGGGTTTTCTTTTCTAGCTTGATCTGACTTAGGGTTTTGGTTATTTTAGCTTTTGCTAGCATTGGAAGACTAGTGATCCTATGGATCATCTTCCTTTTTATCACAATAGGTTTCTCTAACCATAACCAACCATTATGCACATGGCTAAGGATAAATCTTATCCATTTAATCTAAAAGTCATCTGGCATGTACGAAATGTGAGTCTAATCCTTTGCTTCAAGGTGCTGATATGGAAACCATTTTTTATTTTTATAAAAAATATGAAATTATAATTAGTTTTTTATACATTTGATTAGGGTTTCATGACACCCCTAATGCACCAATTCACCCTTTATAGATTGCCAAACAATTTGTGGGTTTTGTTTGTTGCATAGTTTTTAGTCCATTATGGGGAATTAGCCCTTTCTAAAATTGTTTGGTAGTTCATTTTGAGGTTTGTATGTCACAAGGTATTTAATCTTCATCTCTTTCATTTCTATTTACTTCATCATTTTTATAAATCTTTATATCTTAGCTCTATATTACATATCTTCTTACTTAAACCCTCTTAAGGTGGAGGTGAAAGGGACATAAATATGAGAAATTAATTCCTTTTTTAGTAGGGTTTGCATTGATACTTCCTTGTATATCAACATAACCTAATCTAAGGGGTGGATCTTGGTCTCCCCCCTTCTAAATGTGTTAGGTGGTTGATTCCATTTTACCCCTACACATTTTGGTGAACCCAATGTGGAATTTCACTTTTCCTAATGGAGTTATATTCTTTGCATTGGTTTTTAAACTCCTTTTTGGCAAACTTGACTTCCTATGCACTTTTTTTTCTTAGAGCTAGATTCTTTGGATTAGTTTTTTACCTTCTTTTCATGAACCTATCTATGTCAACTCTTTCATTTATGGTGTCATCTTTGTTCAAATTTGGAGTTAGATTACTTTATCATGTATCTAGATCTACTTTGTATGCAATTTTTTGCATTAGTGGTATTTATATCTCCTTTACATTGTTTACATATAGATTACATTTCATATATTTTCATTTTTAAAATACTAAAAAAAATTGCATCTAGTTTCTTTCATAGTAATTGCATTTTATTTCAATGAGATTTTTATCTTTCTTGTCAAGTTTCATTCATAATATTCAAGATGTTCCATTTCATGCATATGATGAAAAATTAATTTTTACTTGCATTTATTCTCATTACCCTTCAAAGGGTAATCATTTTAAAGATGATGATAATCAACCTTCTGTGATTCATGATGTTCCTATCTTTGATAGTGATACTATTTGGGATTAGCCATTGGATAGGAATATTGATTACTCTCTCCCTCTTGAAACTTCTTTTAGTCATAATTGTTCCTCTTGTAATGTGTATTTTCTTCCCTCCATAGATGCTTCTACTATTATGGATGATCCTTTAGAAATGAATATGGAATACTCTCTTCCTCATGGGATACCTTTGCATGATTTCATAGTTCTTTCTCCTATTGATAAAACTCTTTCTATGCATGTCATTAATATTACTTTTATAGATGAAGCCTTGATGATTTTTTTCCCCCTTCCCCTATGAGTTCCTTGGCCATAGAAGACCACACCCTTGATTCTTATTCTTAAATGAATTTAGGTCTTGTTGAACATGATAATCATAATGACCTTCCTTTCACCAATTCAAACCTAGATCTTAATAATTCTTTAAGTTACTTCTCAACTCTTCATGATTGGGAAATCTTAGACTTCATGCCAACATCCTACATTCTTGAATTTTTGCATCAAACACCTTTATTTCAAGAATAAATTCATATTGATTTCTTCTCTTTATATTTTCATCTAATTATATTTAGGGCTCTTCTTCTTCTATTCTTTTTCAATTCATTTCTTATATTATATTTCACATGAGTTGCGATGATGCATGGTATCTTTTTGATACCTCTACATACTTGTTATGTTTCTCCTTCTTTTGTGATATGGTTAGGTTTACCTTAGGGGCTCATTGTCCTACTTTGTGGCTAACATAATAGTTATTTCCCTTGTCTCTTCACTTAGGAAGCAAGGGTCCTATTTCCTCTTCTTATATCTTTGTATCCATTATCTCCCTTTGTTGACTTCTTTTACATTTATATTATGGCATCTTTTCTTACATTATCTTGATTGAAATTACATATCTAGTATAATTTGGAACCATTTGGGGAAACATAATGTGTAATTCTTCCTTCTAAAATGCATCCAATATCCTTTATGAATTTGCATTCTATTATATGCAATTTATCATTTAGGGTTTAAATTGGATTTTTTTTCTCTCTTCTCTCTAGGATCCATTGTTCCTTGGTTGCTTCTTTCATGATAACTAATTCAGTATAATGTGGTATACTTTCATTTCTCTATAGATTTGTATTTTTTTATGGAACATTCTTATCTATGGGTATGTAGTGCTTTGTTACATCCATGATCATGTACTTTTGTTTAGAAAAGATATTTTCATATCTTAGAGTTCAATGCTTCTCATTCAATGATCATATATATTTTAAATCATATGTGATATCTATTCTAGAATCTTACATTTTTTAGAATTTCTTATCCTATGATTTTCCTTTCTTTTGTACTCTCTATGGTGTAGAATTGTATTCTTCTTTTTGATATAAGGTGTTTTCATTTTGTACATGGATATCAATTTGTCTTACAATTCATCCTTATATGTTGCAATTTTATTTTATATAACTCATCATAGATTTGATTCTCTCATCTCAAGATTGGGGGGAAAGAAACTTTGTATATTCTTTATCTCTTTTTTTAAGGATCTACTTTCTCTCAAGCTTAGGTGAAACTTTTTAATTATGTAACATTTTATTTATTTATGAAGACTTGTGTCTTGGCTATGGATTCTCTCTCTTACTAGAGGTGTATGTTCTAAGCCATCACCTCTTCTTTATCAAGTCAAACTATGTCCAATATATAAACTTTCCCTTGCTTGGATGTTGTAATCCTTCATCCAATGATCCCTATTTCACCTATATATATATATATATATATAGTGGGTTGAATAGATGTATTATTGTTCTTATTCCCTTATTCTTGGAGATGTTATCTTAATCAAGAACTCCTTTGGTAATTAATATTTCTCAGCTTTTAAGGATCCTCTTACCATAAACAATATTTTTTTTTTTACAATTGTCTATGTTCATAGACTAAAGAGTTTGACTCTTCACTATGAAAATAGTTTGAATTGTTTCTAAAAGGATATCTCTTTCTTTTGTAAGTAGGTATCCTCTTTTACTTCCTTCTCATTCCTATTTGACATAGACATGATAAGGAGGGGGGCATACATCCCTCCTTGTACACAGTCTTTACTCTCTTGGGGTAGAAAATATGGATATTGAGCATGGTTTAGAGTACTTTAGCCCTAGATGATAGGTATATGTCAAAAAGTATGCACACTTATATAAGCGCTTACTTCCAAAGAATCCCATGAAGAGAGGGACTTGAGAGGTTTCTTATAGATCTCTATAGATGATGTGAAAAGGTGTGAAATAGTAGTATGGTGGCTCTCAAATGAACCAAGATATGAAACCCTTACAAGATGCACCATAGAATGAGAAATTCAAATATGAGAGAAAGAGTGCTAGCATCCAAGAATCACAATGAAAATTCAATGCAATGAAAATTAACCAGTGGAAGAGACCTCAACCAAAGAAACATTTCAACCAATCTGGCATTTAAGATCTCCTCTCATACATTCAAGATACTTTGTTGTATCTTCTACATTCATCCTCTCAAGATCTATATTCATTGCCATGCATTCCTATGGTAGATTTCAAACACATTCATTTGTGAAGTTTTTGATGTCACTTTGATTTCCTTTCTAGAATTTTGAGGTCGAGTCAAAGCTATTACATCTACATACCGAATTATATTCTAAATTCAAGAGTATATTTATAGATTTACATTTCTTCATGTTATATCTATTACTACTACTTGTTGTTCCATTGTAATTTTCTCAATTCAAGGTTAATTCCTAAACTAGGTTTTCACTAAGGCAACCCCTGCACCCTAGCCTGAACCCCCACCTCCACAAACCCCCCCCCCCCCTTCACTTGCAAGTCTTAAATCTCATACTAACGAACAAGTTGCAGATTTGGATACCCTTTTTACAATTTATTGAAACTGGGAAATCAAAATTAGTGTTGCATACATTTGAATGGGGTAAAAATACACTCCTAATGCACTAGTTCACCCTTGATGCACCAGTTCATCCAGGACAGATTGGCAAACCATTTCAAGGTTTTATCCATAGTGTAGTTTTCTATCTACTTTTAGAAAATTATCATTTTTGGAGATTGTTTGGTAGCCTATTTTTAGGCTTCTATCTCAAAGGGTATTTAATCTTCCTCATTTTTCATTTCTATATACTTCACCATTTTTGCATACCCTCTATCTTAAACCCTCTTAAGGTAGAGGTAAGAGGGAAATAAATTTGAGGTATTCATTCCTTTAGCATTAGGGTTTTCATGGATACTTCTCTGTATATAAATCTAACCTAATTCCTTTAGCATTAGGGTTTACATTGATACTTCTTTGTATATGAATCTAACCTAACCCAAGAGGTGGATCTTGGTCTTTCCCCTTCTAAATGTGTTAAGTGGTTGATTCCGTTATACCTATTGAGATAATGGG